>JAHSUH010004883.1:985000-1518884 GCA_025388415.1 Cynanchum wilfordii | reverse complement strand
AGGATGGCATTGCACTATGGAAAGTTGGGTCTTGACTAAATGAATCTGATCATTTAGACTGGTAGAGATATGTTCACTTTTGGCCCATTTATTTTTTATTAGTATTTTTTTTTCCCTAAAACCATATGGTATCCGAATCCAAGTATAGCCCGTTGTGCTAATACAGCAACTGCTGATTGGTATTTTTTATTAGTACTTTGGATGTCCTAAATAAGTGATGAATTCAAGAATTCCAGATCGAATCGGCAGAAATATATATATGTAAAACTGAAACATTTTATAAAGTTGAAAATCGAAAATACCAAACTTGTACAATGTTTAATACAGAGAAAACACACGCACGTTAATTTATTGGAAATGGAAATGCAATTAAATTAAGCTTTTTTTTTTTTTATTATTATTATCTGGTAATATGATCAATGAAACTGGTTCTTTCTTTCATGGTAACGCCGTCTTTCTTCAGGGACTGCCGGAGCGTACTGCTCAAATCGTCAGCCCTCTTCCTCAGTTCATCTCCTTCCGGCGAATCCATCAGTTTCCTTACAGCTTTTTCCACCAATTCCGCTCTCACAATTTCATCACTTCTTTGGATTTTATATTCCCTCATCGGCACTCCGATTTTCAGAATTTCCGTGAGCAGGTAAGCATGAAGTGGCTGATCTGAGTGCATTGGCCACGCTGCTATGGGTACCCCCATGGATATACTCTCCATGCACGAACTCCAACCACAGTGACTCAGAAATCCTCCCGTCGATGGATGTGCCAGAATTTCTAACTGCGGTGCCCAATCTCGAATAACTTTTCCTCTTCCTTCAATTCTCTCTAGAAATCCCTCCGGCAGACGAACTTTTCCACCTTCCCCATGGAAACTATCTGCTTGGTCTGCGTACCTAATAACCCACATGAATTTTTGCCCGCTCTGTTCCAATCCCAGAGCAATTTCTGCAACTTCTTCATCTCTTAAACAAGTAGTGGTACCGAACGAAACAAACATTACCGATTTTGGGGGTTGTTTGTCCAGCCACTCCAAACATTCATTATTGGGGTTTTTTCTCTCCAGGATGGAAACCGGATTTAACGGGCCAATAGCCCAATGTTTTTCCCCATTAGTGAGCTTGTCTTCTTCCAGGAGTTCAATGAATTTGCCTTCTATTGCTCTACTGGTATTGTAGAGATTCCCGTGGTTCCATTTCTTGGCATTCAAATGCTCCATGAAATAATCAACCAATTCATCCGGCCCGAAAATTTTACCCATCGGAGGAATTTGGTCTTGAATTTGTTGACCGTGAACTAGGACTGGTCTTTCTTGAAGCAACCGAGACACAGCATGTAAGACAAAAGAGGAAAAAGTGTGAAAACAGTAGAACTCTGTTTTTGGTATGGTAGAAACATCAGGGATCAACCAATACATTGAGAAATCAATAATGAAAACAACTCTTTTCGATTTCTTGGCGAGATCCCGAAGGAGGGTGTAGATTTTCTGGCGTTGGGCAAACAAGACGGCACCTAATGACTTTATATGGGAAGGATATTTATGATCGGCATTTGGGTCAGGGCGAGCGGCTTCAAAGTGATCAACGGGCAAGTCATAGAAGTGAAGATTTGATGTGGTGACTGGTGAGAGGATCCCAGCCGGCGGCCCAGAGCTTTGCCTGGGGATTATGGATATGAGTGCTGACAAAGTAGACAGGCACGTTATGAGATGTTATGACACGAGAGAAATCCAGGAGTTGATTCAGATGACTTTGACACGGAAGGGGAAACATCACCACCACTACCTCCGATTCATGGCTTCCGTGGTCGGAATTGCCATTAATTTTAGCATGATTTTCGATCGCCATGACAGAGATTTCTCCTTAACAATATATGTATATATATATTATTAAATGGAAAGATGGTTTTGGTGATGAACTTGAACCCCTGCACATGCACTGAATGATACTTTAATTTATAGAGGACACAACGAACTCGGTGCTCCCGGCTTGAATTTATTTATTTTTTTAAATAAAATTATAATTTCTTTTCACAAAAGTATTATTTGATAGAATTGAATTTTTTATGACACTACGGAAGTTTAGATAAAAAAATTAAAATTAATATATATATATATATATATAGTCTAAGCATAACATAATTATTTTTAGACAAAAATTGAACTAAATGCACCCTAAGTATCATTTTGTATCAACTTTTCAGAAATTATTATTATTATTTTTAATATATTTGACTTTGAAAACAAATAGAACTACGCGGTTCTTCTTTAATTATAAAGAGAGTGGTCAGAAGGGATTAAAATACCAAATATATATATTTAAAGATTTTTTATATATACTAATGTAATGCACATAATATTTTATCACAAATGAAATTTCAAGTTAAAAAATAATAATAATAATTCATTTATGATTATTATATATTATTTCCAATTAGAGACTTTGTGGAATTAATCATCTCTGCCACTTGTTAAATTGGAATTAATACAAAATTGTTAAATTGGAATCAAGTTCCAAAATGCTTCCTCCATATTCAAATGTCTTCTCCTTTTGATATTATATTTTTATTTGTTTATTCTCCCGAAAATTTAATGATACAATAATAAGGGGATGAGACTTTTTTTTTTTTTTTTTTTTTAAAAAAAAATTTTATTATTATTACTTTTTATCTTGGGACCAAATCTCTTGTGGACGTAAATCAAAGATATACTAAACTCAAATTCTCCAAAATGGTAGTAAAAAGAAGAAAATCAATTAGGATTTCTCCTCTTACCGAATAGATAATATTGGACATGTTTTATAATTTTATTTTATTTTTCATTATATTTAAATTTATGACATAACAATTATAAATGTCAACTTGAATATGAATTAGTATGGATGTGAATTTATATATAAAGGGATTGTTTAGGACATTTATATCATACTACTATATAAATCACAAATCTTTTGTTTTTTTTTTTTTTAAACTAGTTTTTGACCATATAAGTAAGTGTGTATATATATATAAAAAAAGAAAATTGGGGGAAGAGACGCATAAACTGGTGATAGTTTATGGGCCTACGTGGCATATGGAATCCGATTCGGCGCTAGAAAAAGTTGGGTCTTTCATGAAATAAATCTAATCATATATGGACTGGCAAACAGATGCTCTTTTGGCCCATTTGTTTTTTGGTAATACTTTAGATGTCCAAATGATCCAACCACAAATCCGAATCTTCTAGAATGGGAAAGAATTTTTTTAACTCTCAATTCTTCTTTTTAAAACTAGGATCACAATGTGTCTTAAACTATCGGTGGTCACTTTCAAGGGAATCCACATACTACTAATTTCTTTTGAGTTAGATTGATCGTTTCTAGAAAGAAGTTCTGACTCACATTTTAAACAGTTATATAAATTCAAGTTTAAACTTTTAATATCACATAAATTATTTTGATTCAAAATTTTTTTTTTTTTTTAAAAAAAAAGTAAATTAATGATTTGAAACGTCATTAATTTTATATAACTTTTTTTTTAAAAAAAATTAAATAAAATATTAAGGCTTTATTTCAATTATTATTGATAGTGGCAAATTAGTATCCGGTACTTGAGAGTGATTTTTTTAAGTTTCATCACAGAAGTTTCATTTGACCAATATATATATATATATATATATATAAATAGGCTCAACCGGATAAGTATCCTATGAGAAGTGATAAGGAATTAAATTAACACAAGAAATTAAAAAAAATCACATGAGAAGTATCCTATGAGAAGGATAACAGCCGATTTTTGCTGTTAGCAAAATTCGAACCTAATATCACGGTAAATTTAAACACACTTGTCACTGCACCAATATTTTAAATTGTATTAACACACTTTCTGCACCAATATTTTAAATTGTATTAATTTTTACAGGAGTTTTATTTATTATCTTTAAAAATATTTTTTTTTATAAGCTTTCCCATGTACTAATGTTTTAGATTGTATTATTTTTTACATGAGTTTTATCTATTAACTTTAATGTGATTTTTATTTTATAAAAAAATTTTAATTTTTGTTGTTAGTAGGATTCGAACCCAACGCGTGTTGAAACTAAATACGCTTTTCTATAATAGCAATGTTTTAAATTCTATTATTTTTACAAGAGTGTTATTTATTATATTTAAAAAGATTTTCTTTAATAAATAAAAATCTTGTAAAAAAATACAATCTAGATCATTGGTGCAGTGACAAAGCGCTCTCTCATTTGAGAGCGTGCGGTTTGGGGTTCATGATACAAAATATATAATTTTTATATATAAAATAAATATTTTTAAAAATAATAAATAAAACTCCTGTAAAAAATAATATAATTTACAATATTGGTGCAGTGGCAAAGTGTGTTTAAATTCATCGTGATATTGGGTTCGAATCTTACTAACAACAAAAATAATTATTTTTTGCCGTGCGGTGCGGGTTCGAATCCGCCAGCTGCAGTAATTTAAATCAAATCTATTTTATGAATAAAAAAAATATAAAAATTTTTGAAATATAATTTGAGTTTGGACGGAAGTACAAATTAGACGATTTTTTTAGTTAGAGTGCAAAAGCTAAAAAAAAAATGTTTAGGTGCAAAACCAAGAATCTTGAAAAGTTAAGATGTTACCGGGATAATTTATCCTATTTAAATATTTTAGAAAATACTTATAACAATATAGCTCTTAATCCTTAATAAGCCCTTCAAAATAAAGTTTAAATGGAGTTTTTGTATCCATTTGAACCTTTTTAATGTTGCTTGTATATGCAAATCATAGCTCGCTTGTCTTATACTATACTTCGATAGTTCACTTCACACTTCGCCAAGCGTTACTCTTATTTAACAAATTTAAATAATTTGTAATCAGTCTTTGTATTGTTTATAAGGATATTTTGATGTAATTATAAATTAAAAAAAAAAAAAGAATATTTTGATGTTTCTCTATCTCTATCACTTTCTAGCGGACTTACATTAGCTTTTAAATGACGCTCACAGCTCTCTCTCTCTATATATATATATATATATATATAAAATAAATTATAATATATTTAATTTATTTTCATATGTTATAATAATTTTTGTTGATTCTCACATCCTTTTCCTTTTTTTTTTAAATTATTTACCTTGGAAAACAATTCCTTATCATTAACATTATCTTGAAAATGGAAAATCATTGACTTACTGGGTTGGATAACGTTTGAAACAAGAAAAGAAAGAAAAAAGAAAAAAGAAAAAGAGAAACTTGGCTATTTTTTTTTTTTTTTTTTTTTGATGAATGAGAAATTATATAGCAAAGAGGTCAACATCCCCATCAGTTACATCAGTACCCCTGTCACAAAGCACACTAGGAGGAATAGTAGTGATATCCAAATTACCACAACAAAATAAATTCCTAGCCCATTTAGCCGGATTATGGGCACAAAAATTACAAACACGATTAGAAACTTGGCTAATTTATAATTTATATTATTTATATATATATATATATATATATATATATATATATACTAAAAAAGAAAAGTAGGACAATTATTTTAAAATGGAGAAAGTGTGTATAGTATACTTTTTTATTTTTTCATATAGTACTTATATATATATATATATAACTATCAATCGTAATTCAACATAACTGAAGTTATAAAGCATTCTCTCACTTATATATATATAACTATCAATCGTAATTCAACATAGCTGGAGTTATGGACCATTCTCTCACTTTATATATATATATATATATAAATCTACTAAAAAAGAAAAGTAGGGCAATTATTTTAAAATGGAGAAAGTGTGTATACTATACTTTTTATTTTTTCATATAGTACTTTTATATATATAACTATCAATCGTAATTCAACATAGTTGGAGTTATGAACCATTCTCTCACTTATATATATATATAACTATCAATCGTAATTCAACATAGTTGGAGTTATGCATCATTCTCTCACTTATATATATATATATATATATATATATACTAAAAAAGAAAAGTAGGACAATTATTTTAAAATGGAGAAAGTGTGTATAGTATACTTTTTTATTTTTTCATATAGTACTTATATATATATATAACTATCAATCGTAATTCAACATAACTGAAGTTATAAAGCATTCTCTCACTTATATATATAACTATCAATCGTAATTCAACATAGCTGGAGTTATGGACCATTCTCTCACTTTATATATATATATATATAAATCTACTAAAAAAGAAAAGTAGGGCAATTATTTTAAAATGGAGAAAGTGTGTATACTATACTTTTTATTTTTTCATATAGTACTTTTATATATATAACTATCAATCGTAATTCAACATAGTTGGAGTTATGAACCATTCTCTCACTTATATATATATATAACTATCAATCGTAATTCAACATAGTTGGAGTTATGCATCATTCTCTCACTTATATATATATATATATATATATAAATTTACTAAAAAAGAAAAGTAGGACAATTATTTTAAAATGGAGAAAGTGTGTATAGTATACTTTTTTATTTTTTCATATAGTACTTATATATATATATATATATATATAAAATTATCGTAATTCAACATAACTGAAGTTATAAACCATTCTCTCACTTATATATATATATATATAACTATCAATCGTAATTCAACATAGCTGGAGTTATGGACCATTCTCTCACTTTTATATATATATATATATATAATTATTATATATATATATATATTAAATCTACTAAAAAAGAAAAGTAGGACAATTATTTTAAAATGGAGAAAGTGTGTATACTATACTTTTTTATTTTTTCATATAGTACTTTTATATATATATAACTATCAATCGTAATTCAATATAGCTGGAGTTATGGACCATTCTCTCACTTATATATATATAACTATCAATCGTAATTCAATATAGTTGGAGTTATGAACCATTCTCTCATTTATTTATATATATATATATATATATATATATATATATATAAAATTTACTCAAAAAGAAAAGTAGGACAATTATTTTAAAATGGAGAAAGTGTGTATAGTATACTTTTTTATTTTTTCATATAGTACTTATATATATAAATATCAATCGTAATTCAACATAGCTGGAGTTATTGATCATTCTCTCATAAGTGAGGGTGCTACTAATTGAGCTGCGCCTTCTTGACATGTTATTTTTATATTTGGTTATAATTTATTTATTATTAATAAAAAATATTTTATTAATTTAATTATTCTGTCTTACCTATTATGAAAGTTTTTTATTACAAAAAATATGTAAAAATTTATGTTGAGACATAGCCAAAAAAACTGATAAAGTAATAGATTATAGTGTCATGATAATCCAAAAATGAAATTACTTTCTTAAAAAATATATGGCAAAATTGTAATTTTCATGCCTTATTTTTGTAGAATCTTCGTACCAAAAAAAAAAATAATAAAAGGAGTCACGTTTTTATAATAGAACTAGTCATCAATTTAAGCCCAGTAAGGCACCCAGCGGTGAAGAAGACCGCAAGTACTGTATCTTTTTTTTCTGGTAGAAACAGAAGGCCCGTAAAGATTATTTGAGAAAAAATTGATCGAATCATCAACCCAACATAATTTTTTTTTTTTGGTATGACCCCACTTGGGACGCCCGGTATCTCCACCTTCGGTGAGACTAATCCGGACTCGACTTACGGAGTGCTCGTAGAGTTCAACTCTTACTCGAGGGTAGGGCCTGACCCAAAGCTTTTTAACGTGACACTAACCACTCCAGGGGATATTCGAACCCTCGATCATCTGCCCTGGAGGAAGCATTAAGAGTCCGCTTAGACCAATTCCCCCAAGCTGCTAGGTTAACCCAACATAATTTTAAATATAGTTGTACAAGTTTATATTTTATGAACTGCATAATTATAATTTTACCAAAAAAAAATTAAAATTATAATATTAAAAAAAAAATCATTAACCAAAAAAAAAAAGAACACAAACTTCTAGAAAAAACAAAAAAAAATATCCAAATGCCACCCACCGAACTTATTTTTCTTATAGTGGCAAATTCGAAAAAGTAAATAAATATAATTCTGACGTGTAAAAAACAGTAAAACGATCACTTTTTTTTTTTTTAATAACGGAAGTATTCATTAAAATAAAAATAAAAAATAATACAAAAGTGAATGACTAAAATCATTCACGAAAATACAAAACATCAACCTAAAACTAGGTGGTGCAAACAAAACACCAACTTAAAACTAAGTGACGCAGAGAGCAAACTCAACCTAAACAAATTAGGTGAGTCGGAGAAAACAGAAAATAAATACATAAATACATAAAAAAGAAAAACAACGGATATTCTATCTAAATCTAGGGTTTCATACTGTCGATTTCAAATCTCATTTGCGGAGGGAGTTCAATTTTGTCTTCTTTCTTCAACAGTAGTCTAATCCATCATGGGCGCATCAAAGATTTCATAGAATACCTAAAAAAAAAAAAAAAAATCGAAATACGAACAAAAGGTCCGGATCTAATCCGGGTTTAAAATTTTTTCCTTCTAAAAGAAGAAAAAGGCTGATATTTAAATATCGAAAAAGACAGCGTATGAGATGATAAAGATAACAAAAATACTAAAGAAATAGATGAAAAAACAAAACAAAAAACAAAAAACAAAAAAACTACTAAAAAAAACAGTAAAATATTATTACGACCAAAATTTCTCCTTGGCCAAGGAGAAAGAGAAGTGGTGGCTGGCAGAAGAGAAGAGGGGAGGAGAAGAAGAAGAGAAGAGGGTAGGGGAAGGGAGGAGGGGCGGCTGCTGAGGGAAGGGGAAGAGGGGGGTTTAGGGTTGAGAGAGTTTTTTTTTTTTGTGGTTAGAGAGAGAATTTTTTTTCCTAACTCTCTTCATGTGTAAAACGATCTTTTTCCTGTCGCGGCTGAATGTACTTTTTCCTGAGATTTGGGAATAGCGTATTGTCCAAGATTTATTAATCTCTGGTAATATGAGAAATAAAACTTTTAAGCTCAGCAACAGCTGCACCGTTTTCTTCTACCGATTGCTTAATGGCGGCGCTCAGTTCCCCAGCTCTTAATCTCAGTTCATCTCCTTCCTTGGAAGCCATTAATCTTCTTACAGATGCTTCAACTGTTTCCCATTTCACAATTTCATCACGACATTCCCATTCCCTAACAACCAAACCAACTCTCAGCACTTCCGAAATCAGTATGGCGTTCAGCGGCTGGTCCGAATGCATTGGCCACGCTGCTATGGGTACTCCCATGGATATACTTTCCGTACACGAATTCCAACCGCAGTGACTCATGAATCCTCCAGTAGAAGGATGTCCCAGAATTTCAAACTGCGGTACCCAATCTCGAGAGATTATTCCTCTTCCTTCCACCCTTTTTTCAAACCCTTCCGGTAATCGACCTTTCCTAGATTCACCCGCGAAAAAATCCCCTCTGTCTGCATCTCTCAGAACCCATAAGAAATTCTGCTCACTCCTTTCTAATCCAACTGCTATCTCTTCGATTTCTTCGTCTGATAACGAAGTTGTCGTTCCGAACGAAATGAATATAGCCGATTTTGGTGGTTTTCTGTCAAGCCACGCCAAGTGTTTGTTGAAAGTTCTCTTAAGATTATCATCATTTGGTGGTGGTGGTTGTGCCATTAGTTTAAAGGGACCAATTGCCCAATTCTTCTCTGTATCAGTCAGCTTTTCCTCTGCTAGGAGATTAAGGTATTGTCCTTCTATTAATCTGCTGTTATTGAATATATTCCCGTGGTTGCATCTTCTGCATTCGTCTTGTCGCTGCAAAAGCTCAAAAATCTCTGGTGGGAGAAAGCTATGTGCTGTTAAATGATCATTTACTGGTTTCCCATTAACTAGGAGGGGTTTGTCTTTATCTGCACAATAAAAAAGGTAAGTAGCCAAAGCTGAGATACTGTGGAAGCAGTAGGACTCTGCATTCGAGATGGTAGGAACGTCTTGAACTACCCAAAACATCGCAGCATCATGGATGACAATAACTCTCTTTGATTTCCTCGAAAGCTGCTGTAGAAGAGCATAAACGGGGTCACGGAGATGATATGTAGAATTTAAGAGGGGAATCAACTGGGTTGGATACTTAGTAGGGGCATAAGGGTCTGGATCTGGGGTTTCAAAAGAAGGCAATGAAAAGTCATGGAAATGGATGAGGTTGGAGCTAGTAGTACTACTCCATCCATTTGATGATCGGAGCTTTGCCTGGAGATTATGAGTTGGAGGAGCAACATAATGGACAGGGATGTTGTGGGATGATAAGATACGAGAGAGGAGGAGGAGCTGGTTCAGATGTCCGTACGCTGGAAGGGGTACCATAACCACTGCTACCTGTGCTTCGTCTTCATCTTTTCTGTGAGCTGGATTCAGGGGAACTTCATGGTTTGCCATGGCGTGATTTGACTGCTCGACAGACTGAAAGATTGTATGGTGCACAATAATGGACTTGATAGTTGATACAGAGTTTTATTTTTTTGAGAGAACCTCTTCGTTTTATAGGTTTTTTTTTTTTTTGTAAGTTGGACGATACATTAATAAAGAAGAAGAAAAGTACAAGAACGAAAACAGAAGGCACATTAAAGGAAAGCAAAGAAAAGAAAAAAGAAATCCAGAGCCTTTGCCCCAGTGGTAAAGGCTTAGGATATCGTTGACTGAGCTGTCGTGTTCGAACCCTCTTATCAACAGAATGTAGTATTGTATCTCTCCAAAAAAATCCTTCGGGGGGTTTAATGGGGGGGGCGCAGTGCGGTGGGATCGGTCACTATAAAAAGTTTATCCAACACAGTCTATAAATTTTTACCCGCAAGGGTGGTCGAGTTGATGGGGGGGGGAATCCCGGTGACTGCAAGGTCCCGGGTTCGAATCCTGCCAACGCCTTCTTGGTCGAGCTTGTTACACAAGGTTTACCCAGTGTAGTTTACCTTGGGGCTGGGTTTGCAAGCTATTGCGCTAGCCAGGGGTTTACTTGCAGCGCACTCAAAGAGTAGAGGTTGTGGGCCCCGCCATTAAAAAAAAAAAAGAAAAGAAAAGAAAAAAGAAACTAAGGACCCACACAAGATTCCAGGCCCGGAACCCGGGATGGATCCACCGACCCACTAAAATTAGAGTGGAAAGTCCACTTAGCGAGAAAATGCGCACAGGAATTACAGCTACACAGAATAAATTTCAAAAACCAAAAAAATTTGGGGACTAGAATTCTCCGTTTAGCTCTCCAATCTTCAAATTGGGGAAGTCCTTGAAGTGCTAAGATCACGTTCCGAGCATCTCCCTCCACTGTAACTCTCTCTATATTCATTTCGGAAGCAATTTTGAGTGCTTGGATAGCCACTCCAGCTTCTGCGCAGAAGGGATTGTCTGAAGTGGTTGACCCAAGCCCCCAACAATTGACCATCCGAATTCCTTAGTACTACACCAGTAGATGTTTTGCCGTCCTTGAAAGCAGCATCGAAGTTCAATTTCAGTTCGCCTTTAGGTGGAGGTTGCCATTGATCTAAAGTGTTGTCTCCAGAGGTATGTGGTCTACTTTGTTGCTTCTTATGAGAACTTCTCTAATATTTCAGATAAGTTCTGTTTGTGTGAGAAGAGATTTCATTCCAATCTGTTTTCTTCCCTTCCTTCCAAACTTTGTTCCTCTCCAACCATACTTGCTCAAAGGATGTAACAAAAAATTGTAAATTTTTTGATTTCTCAGTTGCACTTAGCGACATATTGTTGTTGGCATCCAGCATAAGGGAAATCCATTCTTCGACTTCAAAGCAACTGAAAACCTCGAGCTTGATCTGCCATGGAGAATTCCACCAAAGAAGCTTGACTAAAGGGCACTGAAGTAGCAAATGGTGAAGAGTCTCTGTTTCTTCTTGTTGGCACAGGTAACATTGTTGATCATTGCTATGTAGGACTTTCTGAATCCTGTTCAAAGTGGAATTATATTGCTCATCATCTTCCAAACTACCTCTTCGTTTTATATTACATAGCCTTTTATAGTCATTTAAAATGGATACGAAAGATAATGACATTATTATTATCATTATTTTTATTACATAATAGCATAACTGTTGCAAATAATAAAATAATAACTGTTGCAGAAGAAAAGTAGAAAGGAGGGAGACTGATGCAAATAATAGCATAACTGTTGGACCAATGCCAGTGACAGTACTCCAAAGCCAATAATTGCCGTTAATTTATGAACACTTTCAGTGTTCTTCCATTTGAGTTCTACCACAAGATTCCTGAACTTATGCTACATATGAATCTCAGGAAAAATAAATGCAGCAATTTGTGGAGTAATCGTAGGAATTAACTGTCAATTTTTTAATTTTTTTTATCTTTTTTTTTAATGTATTAGGAGAGTGGGAGTGGATTGAGTTTTTGGCATTTTTATCCTTTTTATAAATTTCTTATAAAAGAAAGAGTTAGACTAAAAGTTGACCATCAATAAAATTATGAAAATTGAAAAGATAAGGAATGAAATTATATAAAAAAATTTAAATAAAAATAAAATCATCAAAATTATATAAAATTATATAAGTTAAGAGAGAGATAAAATTTATTAATTTGTTTATATAAGAATATAATAATGTAATTAGATATTTATAGTTAATTCATAATATTTTTTAGGTATAATGAGTAAATTGCCAAATAGGACAATTTTTTTTTTTTTTTTTTTTATAATCGCCAAATAGGACAACTTGATACCCATTATAAATTAAATTTATATTTTAACTTCATTTATTATTACACTTAATTTTTATTTTTAATTATTTTTGCATACACAAAGAGTAAAATGATTTTGAATAATAACCAAAAATAATTAATATTTTAGGAGTAGTATTTATTTGACATCCAAGTGTCTTCTCTCCAAATTAAGTAAAACAGCGTAAAAACGAGAATTAACTGAAAATCCAAAAAACCCTATGCAGATTTGATCGGTATTCTTTTTTTCAATTGCAGATGTGAGCAATAAAAGAATCCATGGCGGAGCGAGTATTACCACCTTCCTGCACGGATTTCTTGATGGCATCGCTGAGTTCTGCTGCTCTGTTCCTAATTTCCTCTCCTTCAGCTGAATCCATCAATCTTCTCACAACATTTTCAATGTCTTTTGACGTCACCAATTCATCTGAAGCTGGCCGCCGCCGTGACCAATCTTTCACATTCAGACCAATCTTCAGATGCTCAGTGATCAATATAGCGTTTCGTGGCTGGTCAGAATGCATAGGCCATGCCACTATTGGAACTCCCATTGAAATGCTTTCTATGGTAGAGTTCCATCCACAGTGGCTCATGAATCCGCCCGTTGAAGGATGCGCTAGGGTTTCCAATTGGGGCGCCCAATCCCTAATAACTAGTCCTCTTCCTTCGATTCTCTGTTCGTACCCTTCCTGCAGTTGATGGGATCTTCGCGTTTTCCCTTCCAAACCGTCTCCTCTGTCTGCATCTCTCAGAACCCAAATGAATTTCTGTTCGCTTCTTTCTAATCCAATTGCCAATTCTTCGATTTCTTCGTCCCATAACGTTGTTGTCGAGCCAAAGGCAACAAATATCACTGAGTTTGGCGCTTGTTTGTCTAGCCATTCCAGACACTCGTGTCGTCCACTGCCGTTTTTCCCCTGTTTAGTATTATTCACCGCAACCGGATTGAACGGTCCTAGTGCCCAAATCTTATCGGTACCGGTTAAACCAGCTTCAGCCAGGAGATCAAAGTACGGGCCTTCAATTTCTCTACACGAATTGAATATATTCCCGCTGTTAACGAAACTAGATTCCTGTTGTAATCGCGCAAATTCTGTTAATTCCGGAGGAAAGGAGGTCTCTGGTGTGGGAAGTCCTTTCTGAAATATTTGGGCTTGTGGAATATCTGGTTTTCCAGCAGCTTCCCAAATGAACGAGTAAATAGTCATGGCGGAGCAGCTGTGGAAGCAGTAGGATTCAACATTTTCAATCGAAGTAGCATCCTGAATAGTATAGGGCATGAGAGAATCATGAATTACGACGAGTTTTCTAGCTGTGGTAGCAAGCTCTTTCAGATATTCATAAACTGGCCGGCGGAGTTCAAATGTTGAATTGAGTACCGGCATTATATGCGAGGGAAATTTGTTGGGAGCCTTGGGATTATTAGGAACTTCAATTTGAATTTCAGAAGGAGGCGGCGGGAAATCATGAAAATGAAGATTGGAAACGGTAATCGGATCCCATCCATGGATCCGAGCCTTGGCTTGGCGGTTGTGAGTGGCGGTGCCTGCGTAGTAGACAGGAATACCGTAGGAGGAGATGACACAGGAGAGGTGGAGTAGCTGGTTGAGATGTCCTTGCGCCGGCAACGGCACCATTACTACAGCGACATCTTTCTCCTTACAAGAACCATATTCATTTTCGCTGGAGTTTTTCAAATTCTGCTCCATCCTTGCAATCAATCCTTGGAAGAGAAAGGTAAAAGGGTAGAAGATCTTAAATGCTTGCTAGGTTATTCCCCCCCCAATAAAGAAATTAATTATTCCATTTTTATTGACCTTCAGAACATGGATTGTAAATTGTAATACTGACAAATTAAAAATACTCCATATTTTACTGTCTTTTTTTTCCTAGGTCGGTAATTAAATATTTGTTGATTACTGACCAAAGATTAAAAAAATAAAATAATAAAATTCTGTTAGAAATTTCTGAAAATGGCAGGGGACATTTTTCTGGAAGTTGTCGTCAGTCATGACCTTATTCGCGATATAAGGAAAAAATTAATAGTGTCCGGCGTTCATTTCTATTGGTTTCTTAACTTTACCGCTTCCATTAATTTTATTTTTTTTAATTATTATTAATTTTCTAATGAGGGTTGAAATGAATAAGAAGATTTTCCTCACATATAATGATTTCATTATTATTTAAAATTTATAAATTTAAGTTAGGTTAAGGAAAAAAAAATGCAGGAGTTTGATTAATATATTTGTGACTCGAAATATCTTGACTAATCTACTGTATAGTGACAGTATTTCTGTTGTTTTATATGATTGCCAAAAAAAAAAAAAAAACCTTTGGATCCTGGAATTCAAATATGGCGGCTTTCAAAGCAATTTCCGATCCAATTATTCAATATTCAAATGAGTTGGTAGATTTCGTAGAGAGATGGTTGAATGAGAAATAGACATATAAAATAATTATTAATTAAATAAAGAAAAATAAATACATCTCACTACCAATTACTTGTATAAAACTAAGAGTAATTGATGAATTTAATCCTATATAAATTTATATTTGATAAGTTTAGTCATAAAATATTTTTTTGATTTTTTAAATTCTAAACTTTTTTTACTTTCATCAATTTTTTTTCAAAATTTAAAGATTTGTGTGATTTTAGTCAATTAAATAAAGGATAACTAAGTCACTTCATATAAAAAAAAATGTTACAATAATCATTCACAAAATATTTTTGAAAGAATAAAATTATATATATAAAAATATATTTCAAATAAAATGATTTCATTAACCTTTTCTTTTTCAAATACATAATCTTGTAGTTTCTTAGCTATTTGCAGATATGGGCAATAAAAGAATCCATCTCCAAGCGAGTATTACCACCTTCCTCCACTGATTTCTTGATAGTATCACTCAATTTAGCAGCTCTGTTTCTCATTTCTTTTCCTTCATTTGAATCCATCAATTTTCTTACAACATTTTCAATGGTTTCCGATGTCACCAATTCTTCTCGGCTCGACCAATCCCTCACATTCACGCCGATCTTCAGGTACTCTGTAATCAGTATAGCATTTCGCGGCTGGTCGGAATGCATAGGCCACGCTGCTATTGGAACTCCCATTGAAATGCTTTCTACCGTAGAATTCCATCCACAGTGACTCATGAATCCGCCTGTTGACGGGTTTGCAAGAATTTCCAATTGGGGTGCCCAGTTCCTCACAATCATCCCTTTTCCTCCTTCATTGATTCTCTGTTCATACCCTTCTGGCAATTTTTTACCTTTTTTTATTGCTTCTTGTTCTTGTTCTTCTTCTTCTTTAAAGATGTCGGCTTTATCTGCATCTCTTAGAACCCAGATGAATTTTTGTTCACTTCTTTCCAATCCAATTGCAATCTCGTAAATCTCTTCATCTGTTAAGGAAGTAGTCGTGCCAAATGAAACGAGTATAACAGAATTCGGAGCTTGTTTATCTAGCCATTCCACTTCAAATTTCTTGATTTCTTTTTTTTTATCCTCCTCATGGAAGATTACTGGATTGAAGGGGCCGAGTGCCCAATACTTATCTGTATCAGTATCAGAGGCAACGGCTTTTGCTAGGAGATCGAGAAACGGGCCATCGATATCCTTACACGAATTGAATAAATTTCCCCAATTAACCTTCCTGGATTGTTGTTGCAATTCGGAATACTCTATCCATTCTGGAGAAACACAAGTCTCTATTGAGGGAAGTTCTCTATTAAGTAGTAATTGGGCTTCAGGAATATTGATTTCAGGTTTCCCTGCAGCTTCCCAAAAGTAGGAATAAATGGTGAAAGCAGAGCAGCAATCAAAGCAATAGGATTCAGCATTTGGTATTGAAGGAACGTCCTGAATCACATACCGCATGAAAGAATCGTGGATTACAATTATTTTCTTAGCTGATTTTGCAAGAGATTTGAGAATCTCATAGATTGGTTCCCGGAGCTGAAGAGTTGAGTTTGCTGCTGGCATGAGATGCGAAGGAAATTTTGTTCGGGCTTTGGGGTTAGAGTTAGGAGGAGGAGTTTGGAAAGATAGAGTTGGACATTCGAGGAAATGAAGATTGGAAATGGCAATTGGATCCCATCCGTGGATTCGGGTCTTGGCCTGGCGGTTGTGGGTGGCTGTCCCTAAATAGTGTACCGGGATTCCGTAGGAGGAGATGAGGCGGGAGAGGTGGAGGAGCTGGTTGAGATGTCCCTGTGCCGGCAGGGGAACCATGACTACTATGACTGCTTGTGATTTCTCATCGCAAGAACCATTATTATTTAAGCCACGGTTTCCGGCCATTTGGTATAGGATTTTTCGAGTCAGTTCGATAGGTAATTAAGACGACCATTGCCTGTTAGTGCTTTATATATAAGATGTACTGTTGAGACTTTTTCTTATATGATAAGTATAGGTAGTAGAAGAAGAAGAAGAACAATTTACTACGCAAATTTAATTGATTTTTCCAGGAAATTGTTGGAATATGTTGCTAGGAAAAGTCTTTATTCTTATAGGAATAGTCTCCCAAAAAAACACGTCAGCTTAAATTGAATTTAAATTAATTTGAAATCCAAAAATTCTATCCAGAATTGATTGGAATTTCAGATCCATGGATCTAGTCTTGGCTTGGCGGATGTGGGTGGAGGTTCCGGCGTAGTAGACGGAAATACCGTAGGAAATTGTTGGAATATGTTGCTAGGAAAAGTCTTTATTCTTATAGGAATAGTATTTATTTGACATGTACGTTTTTCTCCCAAAAAAACGACAGCTTAAATCGAATTTAAATTAATTTGAAATTCAAAAATTCTATCAAGGATTCGAATTTCAGATCCATGGATCTAGTCTTGGCTTGGCGGATGTGGGTGGAGGTTTCGGCGTAATAGACGGAAATACCGTAGGAGGAGCTGGTTGAGATGTCCTTGCTCCGGCAACGGCACCATTACTGCAATGATATCTTTCTCCTTACAAGAACCATATTCATTTTCGCCGGAGTTTTTCAAATTCTGCTCGATTCTTGCAATCAATCCTTGACGGGTTGAAATGGATAAGAAGACAAAATAAATTTTAAAAATAGAATGAAATAAAGAGAAATAATAAAAATTAATTTTATTGATGTATAAATTTTGTATTTAAATTTCAGTGTATGTACTTGGTATACATATAGAGCATGTAGCTTTTTTTTTTTTTTTTTTTTTAGTGTTTCTTTTTTATCATTAATTAATTTATTTAATTTCTGTAATATTTACTTAAAATTTTGATTAATTCAGAATTAAACTTTAAAAGCCCATAATGGTTGTTAATCCAGATTCAAAAAAAGATTATGATGGGCTTAACAACCTCATAATCCACTACATCCAACATCAAAATACACAGCACATTTCGGGCCTTAGAAGAGAATCTAATTGCTTCTAGATATTTAATATCATATTTAACCAAAAAGCCCATGGACCTTAGAAATAGATTTCAATAAAATTTTCCACTTATCCAAATATGATATCTCTATACAATTTGTCGAAATGAAATATTTAAGCTTTTGATTGTGAATAATACTCGACGTTAAGAGTTCGATATTCGATATAAACTCGGAGTTGTAATGATTTTAAATATCAAATGGTCTAATGGTTAGGACATTTTCTTAATTATTGATCAAAACTTTGTATATATATATATATATATATTACAAATATTTAGACGGAAAATGATGAAAAGAAAGGATAAGAAATATAAATAGATAAAGCTAAGGATCGAAGTTACTAAAAAGATAAAAAGAAGAAGAAGAAAAGTAAAATGAAATTAGAAAGTAGTTCACAAAGTGTTAGATATACCATTTATTTACTTTCCATTTTTGTTATGTCTAAAATATTTCTTAAAGATTTGTTATGATCTCAAAATAAAATAAGATATTCTTAAAATATTTAATTTTAAGAACATAGAAAATACCATCATATTCTTACATCAAGACATTTATAAATACAATAAGAGTCCTTAAGATAAGTAATTGGTACTCTCTTTCCGAAACTCTAACTCTCTCTCTATCTTTTATACATTTATTGTTTTTGACTTAAGTATCGAAAGAATATTTTAAAAAAAATCTTCATTTAACTTTATTTTTAACAAGAATTCGAATTCTCGAAATTGGAAAAAAAAGTAATAAAGGAAAGGGAGCCACATCAGGAAGAATCCCATGTCGGCTTCATAACTTAAAATGAATCAATGTCGACAAATGAAGACAAAAATACTTGCACTCTGTTCATTTGAGCAGCCTTTTCTTTTTTTTTTTTTTTTTTTTTTTTTTTTTTAATTTATTTGTCATTTTAATTTTTCACTGTCGGGTGTGTGTTCCTTACTTATCTTTAAATCTACTGGTCCGGTGGAACCTCCTTTGCTACCGCCGGCCTTAAATTAAGTAATTAAAAAAATAAAAAAATGAACTGAGATATTCTTTACATCATATATATATACATATATATATAAGCATCCGAAAGAAAAAAAGAATATATACTAATTATACATAATATCCACATTCTGAGAAATTTATGTTTTATATACTTTATCCAATGAATGTGCATGAATGCTACCTTAACCAACTATTCTTAGTGTTTTTTATGGTATCGATTCTTATCATATCTCATTTCATTTCATGTAAATATATAAAGATATGATATATAATAATTTTAAATATTTATTGTTAATAATTTTAGTATTAAATAATTGATTAAATGTATTATTAAATCTAATAATCGTGTTATGGTCTCGAGACGAAAAAAGTAAGAAATATATACTATAAGTGAGGGCGTGCACAGAAAGCTAGATGATATGTATTATATATATATATATATCATCCAATATTCCTTTTTCACATCGGAATAATTAGTTGATTCATCACATCTTGTTTTTGTTTTAAACATTTTTATCCTGATACACTATAGTTAGTTTCGCGTTTGTTTTCTTTGGTTTGTCTATTTTTGACTAAGTTTCTCTTTGCATGATATATATCCAAATTCTCACACTATATATATATATATATATATTGCCGGAATAACTAACTAGTACTATTCGTATAGATCAAGAATTTGATTTTTTGTTTTTTTTTCCCCTTTTCAAATTTGATGCTTTGTATATAGAAAAATAAATATATTTTTTTTTTGATGAAAAATAAACATTTTTAAACACATATTCTTACCTTATCTTAATTATTAATTCTAAATTAGTGATATCTAAAGTGTTTACTTGATAATATAAAAAAAAATTATGTATATATATATATATATATATATATATATATATATATATTGTGATTCAAGTAGATTGTATTAATGTAATAAGAAATATGTCATTACTTATGCAAATCTTGAAATTTAATTTGGTAGTATTTATATGTTTAATTGCGTGCTTTGATTATAATTGAGGTGACTTAAAACAGTCTCCAATAAGAGATATTAATCAAATCATGTAGATGGTAAGACTATCATCTCATATATATATATATATATATATATATATATATTCTATACATAAATTTAACCACTCTATAGCTATTAACTTAAATTTTTAGAGTATATAACCGTTTAATTCGATTTAAATGGTATTAAATTATGAGAGATGCACATTTAAGTTAAATTTACATATAGACTAATCACGTCCAAACTCTAACTCTAAATTTTAACAAATGAGTACATGAAGTGAAGTTCAAACTTAAGTCAGAAGAGTTAACTCCTATTTATATGTATTGAACCTTAAACTTCTTTACATCAATTTAAACATGTAATACGGTAAAAAGAAACTCTATAAAAAGAGGGAAGTGGAAGTACGTGTATTCTTCATTAGTTCACACACCTCGTGAAAAAACAAACATGGCAAAAGGTAATGGGCAAAAAAACTACGAGCGTGATGAAAACAGCAGAAAAAACTCCCAAATTGTGGTGGTTATGGTTCCATTACCGGCACAAGGCCATCTGAATCAACTCCTCCAACTCTCCCGACTCATATCATCCTACAACAACCACATAATAAGTAGCGTTCATTTTGTCGGCACTCCCACACACAACAGGCAAGCCAAGCTTCGCGTCCATGGTTTCGATCCCACGACCATTTCCAATATCAATTTTCACGATTTTCAAATCCCTTCCTTTGAATCTCCACCCCCAAACCCATATTCCCAAAATAAATTCCCTTCTCATCTTCAACCTTCGTTCGACGCTTCTCGGCATCTCCGAAAACCTGTGGCTACTCTTCTCGGTCGCCTCTCTGCAGTTTCCCGGAGAGTTGTTGTCATCCATGACTCCCTTATGGCATCCGTTGTTCAAGATTTCGTCTCATTTCCTAACGTGGAATCTTATGCTTTCCGCAGTATCTCTGCTTTTACTAGTTTTTGGTACTTTTGGGATGTCATCATGGGACGACGAAAATCTTTACATAATTATTATTATTATAACCATGATGATGATGAGGACGTCATAATGCAGCAAAAAGACATCCCTACCCTTGAAGCTTGTTTCACGGAGGAGTTTGAGAAATTCATGAATCATCAACAAGAATTCCTTAAGTTCAGCTCGGGAAGTCTTTACAATTCTAGCAGAGTGATTGAGAGTAAATTTCTTGATTTACTTGAAAAAGATCCGATCTTTAAAAGAAACAACAAGAAAATATGGGCTATTGGACCTCTTAATCCCATCCAAGTCGACAATAATACGCATCAAGAACGTAAATTTTGTCTCGTCTGGCTCGACAAACAACCACCAAAATCAGTCTTGTTTGTCTCATTCGGAACAACCACTTCGCTGACGGATGAACAGATCAAGGAGCTTGCAATCGGGTTAGAAAGAAGTGGAGTGAAATTCATCTGGGCTCTTAGAGAAGCCGATAAAGGTGATATCTTTACTACCGGAGGGAGGAAAAACAAAGGTGACGATGATCAGCTGCCAAAAGGGTACGAAGAAAGAGTGAAAAACAGAGGAATTATAGTGAGAGATTGGGCACCCCAATTGGAAATACTTAGACACCCTTCCACCGGTGGATTCATCAGTCACTGCGGTTGGAATTCTTGCATGGAAAGTATTACCAACGGCGTACCAATAGCTGCATGGCCAATGCATTCGGACCAGCCGAGGAACAGCGTGCTTATTACCAAAGTGCTTAAAGTTGGCATTGTTTTGAGGGAATGGTGTTCCCCGCCTGCGGCGGCAAAAGACGGCGGTGATGGAGTGGTGGTTAAATCGTCGGCTATTGAATCGGCGGTGAAGTTACTAATGGAGTCTAAAGAAGGGGCGGAGGTACGTCGGAGGGCGGAAGAATTAGGTATTTCAGTAAGGAAATCGGTGGAGGAAGGCGGTGTTACTCGTAAGGAGATGGATCTCTTTGTTGCCCATATTACTAGGTGCTAAATTAAGTAAGTTTGTTCACATGCTGTAATAAATAAACATACCTTTTTCAACTATTTTTTCCTTATTTTGCAAATAGTTGACTTTGGTATCATTATTAATTAACCCAAGTAGTAGTAGTAGTGGTGTGGTATTTGTGTAAATTGTATGCAAGATATTTATTTGTCTTCCTTCCTATCTTATTTTTATTAATTATAAAGTTTATATTTATTTTTCTTTTTACTTTTTTTTTTATAATGTTAAAATTTTGATTTTTTCTTCCATTTATCATAATAGAAAAAATCAAACTATTATCATCCTTAATGGCCCCTCATTTGATTGCGTAGAGGGTGGAGTGAATCCTCCTCCCTATGGTACTTTGTGCAAATAAGTGTGGTAATAAATGTTTAGGTGTTACATTATTATTATTGTCGTATTAGCATGGTCACCCCTTTATAGAAATTATTTAAAGTTTACTCTCACTAAATGGACTTTAATTTGTAATGTCTACTAAAAAAAGTGCTAATCTATAATATAAATTAAATTACTTAAAGTTTATTCTTACGTTATAGCCCATCAATGGTCTTTGATCCGAAAAAAGTGTTAACTTATAGTATAAATTACTCAAAGTTTACTCTTACGTATAGCTCATAAATGATCTTTGATCTTTAATGTCTAAAAAAAAAAAAAAAATGCTAACCTATAGTATTAGGGGTTAAAACAAAAAGGTTTACCTACAAGAGATTAGAGTCAAGAAAACACTCAAACATACATTTATTATTAATCTTTACTAACTTAGATATCTCCAACTTTTCTTTCTAGAAATGCAAGTCACAACTCATTTAGTGAAGAAAGAGAAAGCTTGCGAGTAACGCCCTTAATCGATATTATATATAGTAATCTAAAGCATTTTTTATAATATCATTTATACTTAATATAATTTTAAAATAATGTATTTTTTAAGCCCAGAAAGGAATGGGGAAAGAGAGGTGGGACCCACAAACCAACATGGCCACTCTGGTTTCACGTGGGTGTACCAACGTGCAGTTATGAAGTACAGTTAGTTTTTTTTTGGGGCCTTTTTGGAAAGTACAACTTATTTAGAATTTATTTCTAACCTAAAAATAGTATAACATCGTTCATTTTGACCACGTCATTTCATAACCCAACAATCTGGAGGGTCCCACCGTTACACTTATTTTATTTTATTTAGATCTACATTTGGCATTAGTATGATGCTAATAATTGACAAACCAACTGTACATAACATAGTCTTAAGAAGACCGAAAGACTAGTTACAAGAATGATTAGTTTTACACTTAATCTCAATAAAATAAGAAAAATGGAATCAAAAGAAATATTAATTCAGAAGATTTCTATTGAAGTTAACATGTGTGACTAAAAAAAAATTATAAGAAAAAGAACAAACATGAAGAGATAAAATAAACTAATTATGGCCAAAAATAAAAATAATAATTACATTTAATATCTTTAAATAACAATTATTTATAAATTATTGTAAAATTATCATAAATATCTCTTATTTATTTATTTAATTTTGTTGATCTTATCCATAGAATGGAAAAAAAGAAGAAGATAAATATGGAAGATGATGAGAGGAATAGTGCTCCACCACGAGGCACTTCCCCATTACCACAACTGCATCTTTCTTAGATATGTTGGACAACCTTTTTCAAATAATAATCTTAAATACTATTTTTATTTATTAAAAAATAAAAAAAAAAATACTATTCAAACATTTTTCATCAAATTATTTATTTATTTTTAATTTTTTTTAAAGAAGAGCATGAATGGAGCAACAGTGATATATCCTTTTCAGGTGACAAATCTATGGTAAGGCTTATCGGGTTGGGTGTTTTAATGATTACACATGCAGGGCCACACAAGCCATAAGAAGCCTATATATTTTATATGGTTCTAGCAAAAACAAGAAAATAAAATAAAAATAAAAAGAGAGACGTACACATAAAAACCTTCTTTAATCTTCCTCTACTTGATTAATTAATTAATTAGTTAATTGATTTATGGGGACACACAACGGTAAGTCTTTATCGTGTTTGGTGTATTCATCACCTCTTACATCATACCTCTCTCCATTTCTAGATAATTCTGGTCACATTTTTTTTTTTAAAATTAGAGGTGAATTAGCTTATATATATATATATATATATATATTACATAGTTGTGATAAAAGGCTGAATCCGATAACTTAGGATGAATTTACTTCTTAATTAATTTTTTAGAAATTATATATGTATTATCAAATGAAATACTAATGTAAAAGAAAGAAATGAGAATTAATCCTTGATAATGGAAGAGAAATGTCTCTAAATAGTAGGTAAAACAAGGCATGAGATTTTTTTTTTTTTTTTGAACAAAGTGATAAGGCATGAGATATTGAAATGGATAAATATAGAAAATTAATTTGTAATGAGAGGTGTTGTGCTAGACTCAAATGGACATGTCAAAGACTTCAAAATACCCCACATTCATTAATTGACATTTATTTTTATCACTTTCTCCCTTCTCTCTCTATCCTTATTCAAATGGGCCTAAAAAATGTCAAAATATAAAATGGGCCTATAAATGGGCTCTTCTAGATATTGTGATAATGCAAAATATTTGGGCTGACCCCCCGTTTTCAGAATCAATTTTGCAGTAACTTAAGACTAATCACACACTCAAGGGCATTTTTTTTTTAACTTTCTTGTCATACATTAATTTTTAACAATTTGTCAAAAGGGTTTGTAAACAAGTGGTTAGCACCATGCTTCTAACTTAAAGGTTTGAAGTTCGACATCTAATTTAGCTATAGTGATACCAGATCCGGTTTCAAACAAAAAAAAAAATTTTAACAATTTGATGCAAAATAAAAAATATAAGCAAACTTTCAGTCATTTTTCATTTTTTTTTTTTTGAAAGGGTCATTTTTCATTTTTGATCTGAAAAATGAAGCAAATTTCCTTTTTTTCTTCTTCTAATAAGCCTAAGAAAATGGAAATTCTAGTTTTCTTCTTTCTCATAAAAATATTTCTCTACGTACTAATGATCACGGAAGCACAGGGAGCTCCACTCTATTGAATGCAAAGAAACTTACTCGTCCACAAGGATCAACATTACAAAATTTAAGAGGGCTATTGCTACACCGTCTTTCAAGCTCTGCAATCTCTTCTTTAGATGGTGGATGACTACTGTCAAAAGAAAGCAACTCATTAGCATATGTATGTTTTATTGTAAAATGCCTTAAGAAGAAAACAACTTGGTCCAGAGAGAGACCCGCATAGGAACTCATGGCACCGAGAGTATATATGCACTCATATAGGCCATTTTTTTTAAGTCCAAAACAAAAAATGTACACAAAGAGTAAATCAGTATGTGTATATTGCCTGCAGCTCCACAATTGTTCCTAACCAAATCAAATTTATTAACTAAGCACTTAAAAGAGGCTAAAAATAGTAGACATATGCCAAATTTTAAGGTGCAGTTGAATTAATTGATAAAATCATTTTAAGAAGCAGTTAAATGTTTTTTCTTTATCTATTAATTAAATCCATTGTCCTTTTCTCCTTCAAGAATCCAAAATTTTCCTAAGAGCTTACGCAGGATGTAACTTATGTTGATATACAACAATGTTCAGGACAAAATATCAGGATATTAAAAAAAAAAAAAAAAAAAAAAAAAAAATCTAGTATAGGCAACTTTGCACAATTGATCTTAACATGAATTTCTCATCAAGACATGGTCAAACTGACAAAAACCAATATGAAAGATTCATCTATTAAGAGAAAGATACCTTGACAAGCAGAGCACAAAAAATGGGAGATCCGGAGATGACTTCTTAAACTTGCTATTAGGAAGGTAAACATTGTACAATGGCTTGACTTGTTTAATCTGCATGCAACTGAACAATTCACTAAGGTAATCATTGCCATCTGATTCTCTATCAGCTTGTTGATCAAACTCTGGTGCAGCTTGAGGAGAATTACCGCCAACACTCTTCATTGTCCAAGGTTTACCATGTCGACTAACAATATAACCAAGAGACTTGAGGTGTTTATATACCTCAAAAGCTTCCCAACAACATCCATTCTTGTCATCTAAGAGCTTGCTGTAAATATCCTCTAAGGCAACAGGGATACAACCACTATCTAGGAGATGCAGAGCTCCAATTTCAGCCAAATACCTATAAAAAAATAAAATATAAGATGATTGGATGCTTGCCTATACACATAGTAGAATGAAGGTATTGCACTTTCCTTCTCCATATTTTTCTAAATGAACATTAGATATATGAAGTATCAGTCACCACCATAAACATACTTCGACTATTAATACAAACACAATATTGAAAAGCAGTTAACTCCAAGAGGAAAAAAAAAAAAAAAAAAAAGCTTAAGTTAACTAAAGAGGATTAGGAAGATAATCCCCCCTTAAATGGAAAATGAAAAAACTGAAGAGATAACAATCGCATATCAATAGCAGTTCCAAAACTTCAATAGTAAAAAATGATGAGATAGAAACCACAATCACGTACAAAACTTCCTCAATTAAGCAATAGGTTTTGCCATTGCGAATTATTCCAGTAGTGGTCCATAATTTACCCTTCCTCTCGACCACTTCAGCCATTCCCAAATCATGAATCCAGTGTGCCGTTGATGTAACTTTCCTAAGAGGAGAACACTTAAAAATTTCAGACTTGGGAAATCAGAAGAAAAGTTCACATTGATACCGAAAACCATCAAAAGATTGTAAATACCTAAATTGCAGCTTCGGAATGTCATCAGAGGCAAAGAAATTCCCATCTTCGTCCAAGTCCTGCAGCTTATCCTCAGAGTCGCTCGTGCCTTCTGAAAAAATAGGGCAACCAGCATCCTCCATGACTCAAAAGAATGTTGAAGTACCAAAATCTGGTCCAAGAGAGAAGGAGAGCGCGGAGAAATTTTCAAAAATTCTAAACTTTCAGCATCAATAAGTAAATAATACAGTCTAAAAGGAATATTGTTGGCTTTTTTTTTCGCATTTCAAAACTACAGATATTATTCCTCGCACAGAAAGGCAAATTAGTTCTAAACTTATATCTCAGAAACTGACACTATGATAAATAATGAATCGCCGGCAATTATTTTGACAAGATGACGAGATTTCTCCAGTTCCTCAGCCTCTCTTCAGACGGATGCGGCATTTGGAAAATTAGTCAATTCGCTAATAGACTCTTTTTCCTCTAAATAAAACATCATCTTTAAACTCCGCTTTTCTTTTCTTTTTTTTTTTTTTGCAAATTGGTATAAATAGTCTCAAACTATAAAGATTCTGTTAAAAATTCTGCCGTTAAGTTATAAAAAGATTTTAAAAAAATCAAGGGAATGGATGAAAAAAAGACATTTTTACCCTTTCAAATATAACACTTATAAAAAAAAAAAAAAGTTAGACTAACAGTTGACCATACAGAATGATAAAAATTTCTAAAATTATAAAGATAAAGGATGAAATTATATAAGAATTTTAAAAAGAGATGATATCACAAAAATTATATAACTTAAGGATGAAATTTGTCAATTTATCATATAATATATTATTAATTATATTTATTATTAATTATATTTTATAGTGTAATGACATAAATGCACTTAAAATTTTTTAATTTTTTTTATAACTTAACGGGATTTAACAGAATTTTTAACCGAAAGACCAATATCACAATTTTTTTATAGTTCGAGGACCAATCCCACAAAAAAAAAAAATTTGGAGACCAATGTCACCAAACCTCTATAGTATGGAGACTATTTATATCAATTTGCCTTTTTATTTTAAAGTTTAATTACGTGAATATGAATTTATTTTTAACTTTAAAAATTAGTAATTTGGTCCCATTTTTCTTTTTCAAAGCAGCTTTTGTTCCCTATTTCAATGATTTTTTCTTCCCCTTCCCTTTTATTTTAGTTACACATGAGAAAATTTATATGCCTTCTAATTCTTTTCTTCTTGCAACCCAAATTTGTATTCTTTTATTATTAGTGAAAAAAAAATATTTTAACTTTAGTGTGCTTTAATATTACAAATTACAAGCCAGTTACAACAGGCTCATCTCTCCAAAATAATTACTAATGAATTTTATTAAAAATAAAAAATTTTGGGATGACATTATCATCGTTGCCACTTTCGTAGTATTTACCTCGAAGGTACTTATAGTATCATCCAAGGAAATTTTCTTTGGGTGTTAAGGCTGTTACATAGACATTCTGCACTTTAAATGATGAAACTACATCAGAAGGCTCACCCACTTATCCACCACTTCCAACTAGTACGTCTTTCAGACTCTCATCCAAATACCAACGTATATTCAGCTTTCCTTTACATAAAGTAATTCAAATATTACAAAATAAAATCGCATATTACCCAATCAAACCGCATATAAATCCTCACAAAGTACAAAAATGGAAAGAAGCTCACCTCTATTTGCATATGGTGCTAACTGGATCAGAAAGTAACGGCACTTCTCGGGGGCAATCACAAAAAAATTGGGCGGAGAGATTGAAAATAGACTTACAAGAGTTATAACCCAGCCAGAGTCAACAACTAGATATCTGGCAACTGATACCAGTATGACGAATAACAAAGAGTTAAAGATATCATGACTAACAGCACAAGTATTCTGAGGTTTTAATTCAAGCATAATACATGCTGCTGGCACGGATACAAATCTATTCCAGCCACTTTGTACACTAGTTACAAATTTAAACTTGTACTGAAAGGTGAACCACACCACTGTAAAAATTGGTGTCACTTTACAAGCTTCGAGCAACTTTGTCATACAAATCACGAGGCCAATTCCTGTTCAAATTGTTTGCAAGAAAGTTTGCAATCTGCAGTGTCAAACATGAACACCCCATTAACAAGAAATTTTCAATATGTTCATTCAATACTTTCAGTCATGTCAATTTCCCTCGTTATTCAATACTAAGAGAGAGAAAGGAGAAAAAAAAGAAAAGACCATTTGAAATTATGTTTATATAGTTGCAAGACAAATTTCTAAATAATTTTCAAATACTAAAATTCCCAAGTGCAACACAAAACAAAATTTGACAAATTAGTTCAATTTCCATCGCTAGGGTCTTTCCAGCCACACCTAATTCATAGACTTGCTTAAAATATCTCTATTTCATATCTCTATACCTAATTCATACAGTGAACCTAAAATTTCCTGGTTAAGATCCACCATTATCAAACACAATAAGCTTGAAAATATCTCAAAGAGAAAGAGATGATCGAAGTCTAACATGCAACACAAAATGCCAACAATGCTTAGCATTTAGGAGTAACTGTCCTAGTACGTGTAAATATAACTAAAAAGGCAACATATACATAAAGAAAACATTAAGCATACAGCAGTGCAAGGGCAGAAAATAGATGTACAGAAGGAGATTACTTAGATATGTACATTATAACCATACCTTTGTCCTCAATGCACGAAGCGAACCATCTGTATCTGTGACATTTTCCAGACAATTAAGAGCAACCCTTAGAATGTCTGGCACACAAGCTTGAACATGGCCAGATAAATTGTTGAACATGTCAGAGGCAAAATCTGGAGACCTCGGATCAAGGGGGAGAAATGGAAGTTTTGCAACTTCCCTTAAAGCATCTAAAAACTGCCCCATCCGTGACAGCTTATGCACACCCAATATTGCTTCAAGTTGTCTTAACACAGTTTGCTGTTCCATAACACTCTGTCTCTCTTGGGGACTGCATAACAGAACGAAAAGGTTTATTACATGTCCACAGGATGATTAACAGGATTATGTCTAGGTATTTGGTATGTATCATTAATATGTCACAAAAGGCAAAGCCAATGAAATGTTGCTATGCAAAATAGTTAATAATTGTAAAAACATAAGTAATAATAGAATTAATAAATCTAGAAGCATTTAAAACACATTCATTGACTAGTAGGAAAGAAAAATAGTCTTCTACAGAAAAAGTGTAACAGTTCTTTTTCAAGCTAAAATTAGTATAGCATGACACCAAATAAAGAATACAGATACTCAATTCTTTTCCCTTTTTTTTTTCCCCTGAAAACTAACAAATAGCAGAATCCCAGTTCTGCAGAACAACTATCTGGAATTTGACTGTCAGTGGCACATAAGTGATTTGTTATTCCAGTTCTTGTCCTTTAGTTTGTTTTCAGCTACTATGAAAAATGAAAACAGAGGAAATGCTCTACTAAAAAACAAATTCAAATAACCAGAAATCCAAAAAAATGAAGAATTTGAAAATACCTTATTTCAGGGTAATATTTAAATGTTTCCAAAATCTCATTTCCGGAATGAATGAGCCCAGATGTCCTGCTCTCACCATCTAATCTACCACGTGATAGAGCACAAATTGCCTCAGAGAGAGACTTATTAATTGTATCCAATGCAGCAGAAAAGGCCCCAACTCTCTTGTGAATCTCTATAGACTGTTCAATGATTAAAACAATGTTAATAGAGCACAAAGGTAGGCTTTAAACAAAACAGAACTAAAATTAGGAAGAAAACCACAAATCACATAACTGAAGCAGACTAAAGCCCATAAGGAGCTAAAAAAAGTTATTCACCAAGTAAGTCAGCAAAATATCTCTCCTCAGCTTCTAATCGACAGATCACATCTCCTCAGTGAAGTTACATAGCTAGACCTATTTTCTTTTCTTTAAACTTAATATAGTTCAGGAAGAAGGTTGTGAATTCTCTCAATGTAAGACGATTAAGAACAAGGGATCAGGAGGGGAAAACTCAATAACAGTACACGGGTGCGTCAAGGCTTGATTAACCAAATAGAGTTAAAGTAAGCCTCTTTATGCCTATTTCTCATGTAAAATGGTGAAAAGACTGGTTTAAACATAAGATCTGAGGTTTTAGAAAGAATACACCCAAAAACTGCCATTGATAAATCAAAAGTTCAAAATTAAAGCCAATTTCAAAAAAGAAACAATGAAAAATGTATTGCCTTATCATATAGTCCACAATCACGACACTGTTGAGCTGCTTCAAGTAGAAACTGTTGCCTGGCCTTTGCATCTATCAAAAACCTTCCTAGTTGGCCTTCTTCGCCAGCACCCCTAGTTCCAAGCAAGAGATAAATGCCAGCATCATGTAACAAGAGTTCTGTAAGAAGTTGCTTTAACATCATAATCTTCTGCCTTTGCTGATCCAAGTTACCTCTTCCAGTCCAGGATTTTTCCCCACCACCTACTGCTGCAGCAGCCTGTGCAAAATATTCCAATGCCATTGGCAGATTACCATTACGTAAATAAGCAGATCCATACTGCCTTATTATGCTAGAAGCCTCAGCAAAAGCATCCATTACTCCATGCTTTTGTGCAGCACTAGAGCCTTCAGAAAGAACACCATGGTCCGCTAACACAATGGATATGTGGACAGAGTCAATGCTATATCCTTCATCTCCCATATCTTTTGACAGAAATAGGACAGCTGGAAGAAGTTGTATGCTTAAAAGAAGAACATATGGATACACCAGAGGATCCTTTCCACTCTTCGTATAATGTGAAGGTTCAAACTTATTTAAGTACATTTGCAAATCATCTAACGTGTAAGGTGGGAATCCATCATTCAAAACAGTGGAAGATGACCCATCAGAGTAATCACGTATAGCAGACAATTTAAACCACAGGAAATCCTCGATAGTATTGAAAAGTGTAGGCAGTTCTCTAAGTATCCGATCAATAAGCCTGCGTGAACCAGAGATGATGGCATACAGGAGCAACTTTTTTTTATCATATGAAGCTCGGCCTATTCTGTCACCTATCCTTAACAATTTTTCACACTCTTCTGAGGCAGCAGCTGCAGTCTTTGATGATACCATGCCTTCAGAGGTAATCCACTCAGCTAGCTGTCAAGATAAGAGCAAAATTACACATACAAGAAATTACAGAAGTACCCACAAACAATGAACCAAAATATCTACCAGAGGAGCAAACTGGGGTGCAACACGCGATGATTGGGCAACCTCTTTTGCTTTATCGTAATACCCAGTTCTCAAGCAAAAGTATATCTGCAAAAGACCATGCAGCTTAAGCAACAAGTATATGGGCTTATATCTACTTCCACAAGTAGGTTGAAAGCAGTTTCTAATCCTACAATAAAAACATTTCAAAAGACATTAAAAGGCAAAGTCTAATACTCAGACAAGCACTTTTGTATCTCTAACTTTAATAGATAAAGCAATAGGTCAAAGTCACAAAGAAAAAAAAAAACAAAATGCTATCCAAAGAACAAAAAAAAAAAAAAAAAAAAACATTAGCTGGTTGTGAAGAACATCTCCAACAGCTCAGCCCATCAAACTTCTTTGAAGCTATTGTGTTTGAAACAAGGAGATGGATGCTAAATGTGTCTCTGTGTGTGTGTGCGGGGGGCCAGGTAGCTTATGCATCAACCCATCTTTCTATAGTTAATAGGAACATCATAAGATCATACATGCATGGTTTAAGCAACATTCAATTATCAGAGAGTATATTCAAGACCTGCTGCCAAGTGGTATCAACAGGAGGTTGCCTACGGACATCATCAGCATCAAAATCAAGAAGTCCATAATCTCTTAAACGGATCTGCATAGAAGAGATAAGAAGTATCAATTTAAAATCCTCAATATGTAAACCCTTCTGATTGAAGCTAGCACAAACTAGACAGCTAGAATCTGAAAGTCAAACCCTGAGGAAGGCACGAATTCTCTGCAAATTATCCACAACACCACCAAGTGAAGCCTGCATTGGAAAAGTGTGTAAGGTATATTCAAGATAGCGTTCATGACAATTTCATAACCGAATAAGGAATTCTACTGCCCAAATCAATGTAAAAAGCATATAAACTACATGTTAGAAAGCAGAGAGTTGCAGGAGATTTCTGTTGTTTAGAATAATTAAAGCATCTTCTGGTGTTCAATGGTAAATTACACTCTCCCTAATAGCTGATGCTTCTAGGAAAAGGAAATGTAACAGCACATGTGTAACCAGAAAACCCACTACTAGGAGACTCAGATGGGACTACAAATAAATTCATTAATACTTAATAGATGAGTGAAAAGAATCAATTGTGAAATTATGATTATGGGAACCCCAGCCAAGGTACCTTCAACTGCACAGTTGTTCCTTCACAATTGTCAAAAGGAACAATACAAAGTTATCAATCACTAAAAGCAAACATAAATCAAAAGTAAGAAATGCACTACCTGTGCAGGATGACTTTGTATTGTATCATTAACATGCTTTTCATGACCCCATTCAAGGTGGCGTCTAGCTCCCAATATTAATGACATCTTTCTTGAAATATTTCGTGGTCCAGCTGAATCTTCCCACATCATCATCTGTCCAGGTAAAGATAAAACTCTAATAAGACTGTTAATTCCATTAGAGTTAGAAGACCCCATGTTTAGGAAGACTGCAGAAATAGAAGTTTAACTTGTTCTAGATCTGTAAGCAGATTCAATGTCTTTTACATGCTTCACCATCTTGATTCAAGCTAAGATATTCAACTAAATACAAAGTCATTAACTTCATCAGAAACAACATACCAGTAGCAGGTGCCATATCTTCTGCATGGTAACAGATTTCCCACCAGATGCATCAAGGCCTAAACTCTCATATGCACTCTTGAAAGCTGTAGCAGGCTAACAAAATAAAAGACTAACATTAATTGATGCAAATAGAACATAGTTTACTTTTAATGGATGTGAAAACAGCAATTGAGAACCCATACTAAACTTCCATGACATCTCTTAAGAGAGTACAGATAACAACTGCACACAGCACTCAGCTATAATGACACTATTATTCATAAAGTGAAAACAAAGTACATTACTTGGGAAGTGATAAAATTTCTTACAAGCTTTGCTGTCTATGGTTTTTATTAAGAATGCAAATAAATTTTTCCTTACTTTGAAAAGGGAGCCACACTCCCGGGCACTGTTAAGATCCTTCACAACCTCACCATAAACTTCGGCTTTCTTCTCAAGCACAGGCTTACTGGGCAATGGTGCAAGCTCCCTGCTATATGTCCCAGATGAAATCTGCAGACTAGAAGTTACGGGAGCTATTTGACCTTGATGGAAGGCAGCAGCACTTGAATCAGTGACATTAGTTCTAGGCAACCTAGAAATTCGGGTCAGACTTTGAAGGAAGTCCCTCTTTTCCTTTTGCCAGTCCTCCTAAGAAAACAAATTCCAGGATAGTAAGAAGAATAATACACAACTAATCAACAATTCAGCAAGATCTTTAGCTGAAAATATGATTACAATGATCCTTTTAGAGAATGAGAATCAAGTGACAAATCTATTTATAGTGAAAAGTGAGAAGCAAATGTATGTAACTTATTGCTCAATTTAGCACAAGAGGAAGAAGTAAATACTTAAAACAGAATATAAAATCTTACAGAAGCACTTACCTCTAGAACTGTCATCATATAATCACTGAAACTTCTTAGGTTATCCTTTTGTGCTTCTTGTACAGCTGAGAACATAGCCATTTCATGCACCTAAGGATCATGCATTTGAATATCAATATGACAAAAGCAAACTCAAAGGTTCATAAAAAAAAACCAAACATCAAATACCCCCCCCAACCTCTCCTAAAACAAATAATAATAATAATAATAATAATAATAATAATAATAGCAAAAAGAGGTAGAGAAAAACCATAAAGATTGGTGAACATCTCTGTACAAATAAGAAGGTATACCTGCAAGTTTTTTTATGAAGTTGAAGATGATTGAATTTAAGTTGAATATAATGAAATAGCATGGCAACAGGGACTGTGAACTGAAGGTCTCAAATAAAATGTAAAAAAAAAAATTGGAACTGTAAGCATAAGTAACACAGAGTTAAAAGGTTTCATGGAAACTAATTAGATTTTGTAGAATCTTAAAGTCACGAGAAACTATTATTAAAGGCACAACAATATCAGATACTACACTCAAACTAAAGTTAACACATAAAATGCTAAAGTCCAAATCATTATGTTCCTCTATATTACTATGACAAAAAAGAAAAGGTTAAAAAAAAAAAAAAAAAGAAAACAGTTTAACCATATTTAACAGGTGTGCCTACTTTGAAGAGCATTATAAAATATTCCCTTTATTACCAAGGCTGGCTATAGAACAGAAATGCCTAGAGTGGAGATGTCCTTAGTTGGATCAAATGATAAAGAATGCCTACAGGATTACATCTTGCAAGGACTAAATCATGTCCTTTCATGGAGCATCATGTATGTTCATTGTATATGAGTGTTTTTCGTAGATTCACATTATAGGAGACCCTTAACATCATTGTTTCTCATGATCATTGGGAGGATAGCATCCCTACAAACAACGGGTATCTCATTACAACACTAATTTCTAAGCTTAAAACTTTTCCATTTCAAAAGTACAGAGATGCTATTCCTTTCATACACAATTTGGGTTATAATTGAAGCTAAAAGAAAAGGAAAAGATACCTGTTGCAAATATTCTTCTACAGTGGTTGCCTCAGCAGGAAAAACATCTTCAAATGTCGTCTTTTTTTTTTTTTTGAAAAAAATAATAATAATCATTAGATAAAATGATGAATTTAATACGTAATATAAGATATTTCATAAGGAAAGTAAGCTAGGAAAAAAATATATATATGAGGTACCAACATTTTCTGTTTCAAAAGTAAACAAACTTATGTAGTGACTACATAAAATGAAAGCTGTCTCTACCTTTAACTCAAACGATTTAAGATCACGAGCAAGTTGCTCCGCATTTATCCCTTCACGAGCTAATAACCTACAATTTAAGCCAAATAAGAAGGAGCTTTCTAGTACCATCCATTGAGTGTTATTGAGTGTAATATATATATACACACACAAATTATAAAATTACCAACAATTTTGCACCGTAAATATAAAAGGAATAAAAGGTACCTAGTTGCAGCAATAGATTGAGAAGGAGCTTCAGTTCTAACAGTCTTTGCCTTTAGCTTCTTCGATAACGCTTCTAACTGATCCAAATTCCTCTGCAGTTCCACCAGACAGGAGAAACCAAAAAGAACAGCGAACTCAAGCTCAAACTCAAACTAAATTAAATAAAATTATTTAAATATTTAAAAAAATGATAAAAACCTGAATTGGAGGGAACTGAGAGGACGGTGCAGCCTGCTCGAGAAGCTTGGAAGATGAATGCAGAAGATCACTCCAACTAGCCATATCAGCATCGTTCGCCATTGTCACAACGGGTGGAGTGTACTGAACTTGCAGGGGGAGGGAGAAAATGCTCTCCTTTTTTCAATTTGTTTTGGAGGTTTAATTGAAAAGCCCTAATCCGGAGCGGGTAAATATTTGGAGTTGGATCCTATGCCAATAGGCACACCTTTCTTATGGTGAGCATCGCGCTCGCTTCTTTTAGACATTTTTTATACTTTCTTTAACGTTTTATAAAAACTAAAAGATTTTTTATTTTATTTTTTCACAAAAAAAATAAATAAATCAATTTTTGAGATATTTATTGTCTAAATTACTATTTTATTCATTTTCAATAAATTACTAAATATTTTCATTTTATTGTATAAATTACTATTAAGAATTCTCCATTTGAAAAAACTCGTCTAAGAGAATTGAAGTGGCGATCACCATCTTGCGGCTTTAAGCAGAAGCACAGAACAGCACTATGAAGCGATTTTTCAGTGTTGCAAAAAGAGGTCGAAGTGCTATTCAAGATTCTGATTTGTTGAAAATCTTGCAATCTGAAATTAACCATGAATTATCTTCCAATCGATTTCAGGTATCTTTTTCTTTGTAACTGAGCTATCTAGAACTGGAAATTCTGTTCTTTTCTTCCTTTTCTTGATAGGACCCTTCTTGATATGTACATTTATCTTTATTTTCCTGCACTCTTTGTTTCTTTATCTTGGATTTATGTATTTCCTTCAGTACTTATTGAGACCCTTCCCTTCATTTCTGCATAAATTTCCCTTCTGCTATTTGTTCCCTCGTAGCTCCGCACTATTTCTTGGGTTTTTAGGGGTGAATAGAAGTACACTTTTAGCCTTTCTTTAATTTTTTTTTTTTTTTTTTTGGGTGGGGGGCACAGGGGTGGGGATGTTCTTGGGGGAAAAGGTTACCTTCTTCTTGTCGTTCGGATTTTATTTAATACATTTTCTTCACAACTCACTGATCTTTTTCAAATTTAAGTATGAAGCAACAGCATTCATTGTTTGTGGGTCATTGGAGATAATTGCCTTCTTCCCTTTCACCTGTTCTTGAAGAGATTTTATGTTTGGTTTTGCTGGCAATGTCATCCTCTAATTGTTATAAATTATCTTGATTAATGCATCAGTAACAGTAACAGTCTTTTAGAGATGCAAGATTGAATCTCAAAATCAAATTTTACAAAAATCAGATGAAATTTTGGCGTTATGATAGTTGGGGAAGCTTGTTTTAGATTGTTACCTTTATGCTTTAACTTTCTACTTAAACCCCTGCACCTAAATCTAAGAAACCCACAGATTTAAGATATCACTTATACTTGTGCATTGTTGGTATGCTCCTTGCAATTGCTTCATTATGTTAATAGTAGAGTATATAATGATTTCAAGATGAAGAGAATCGAATTGGATATTTTTTAACTGATGTCTTAGAATTTACATAGAATGATGAAAGTGGATCTCTGGGAGATTTTGTGCTGGAATGGGATTCACATCGAACTCAAGATATGCTTCTTAGAAAGAAATGTGAGTCAGGCGAGGAAGTTGCTGTTTCAGCTTTATTGGGAGAGATCAATGCTGTAGGAGAAGTCGGAGATGAAATCAACCGGAAAGTTTTGATGAAAGTAGGCATCAAGAAGCCTAGTTTGAGCTGCATCTTGTTGTTTGATTGTGAAGCTTCGAGAACAGTTGTTGGCAAATCCAACCTTAATATTCAGAGTGCATCTTATATCCCATCACCATCAACAGTGGGATCTTCTACTTATAGTCCTATATTCCGGTAATCTACCTATGCTGGAATAGTGTTTTTTCTTTTGTTTCACTATGTCAGAATCAGATGCCCAACTATAATCTGCAAATATATTGTAATTTTGTTTAATTGTCCTGAGCAGCTTTCTATAGTGATACACATTCTTTAATGCCATTCTTTAACTGATTGCTGCCATTCCTAAGCATGTTTCAGATTGCTGCCATTCTTTAACTGATTTGTGATTATGCATATACCAAAAAGTAGATTCTTGTCCATAGTTCTGCAAATGGAATGGCAAAAAGAAATTGCACTATTATTGTTTATAGAAAAAGGTTATACTATATGAACTTTCACTCTTGAACCATGAATAGGAATTGAAATTTGCAGTCGAATAAAATGGCAAAAACTAGATGTATTTGAAGTAAATGAGAATAGTCATATCCTTGTTATTTTCTTTATATTGACTTGTTGACATTGTTCTTGTAGAGATCTGGACTTTAAGTTGCAAGATGAGCTCAAGAAGTATCTAGAAGCAAGGGGTATTGGGGAAACATTGACAAACTTTCTTATTTTCAACCTGCACAAGAAGGAGCAGAACCATTACGTGAACTGGTTACAGAAATTAAAAGCAATTGTAGAGGAGAATTGAGTGATGCAAATTAATAGTTGGTTGGAGGTTTTAGAAGCTTAAAACATACTTCCATAACATTCATTTTATCTGCTATAAGACTGCAGATTTCTTGGGGAAATTCTCGTTGTATTTGATAGATAGTACATTGATTGGTTCAAAGAAACTGGAAAAATATCAGTGTCTGTGTGTTTTCCTCTTTCTCTTTTGCTAGCCCGCCTCTATATATACATATATATATATATATATATATATAATTGTTGTGACAAGTCTTATATGGCTCGTTTAAGAGATTTTTAAGTAGGAGTTTGAATCTACTTATTATTGAAGGTTTTAAATCTGTAAAACTCATTTGAAATGGATAAAAGTAGATAATATTCACAATAACTATGGTAAAAAATATGTATTGTTAAACAATTATTAAGTAGGAATATGATATAAATGAATGATATAACTAAAAAAATTGTATAGCAAACTATGGAATACATGGTCTTTTAAAATATTATTTATCAAGATTTGTCAATTTTTCATTTTGTCTGAATAGAATTGCCAAAAAAAAAAAGAAAAACGGTTGATTTTGCTGTTTAAAAATCATCGGTTTCCGAATTCGGATCCCTCTGATGTGCCGATTTCGTTGCATGTTGTCCACGTAGCACCAAACATAACCTTTTTCTCTTCCCTGCGTGTCGCTTCGTCAACTTCATCCATTCTTGAAACCTAGCGTTCACCATACTCTTTCTTTTCCGATATAAGGTTTCCTCCTTTAGTTGAAATTCGCTTAAAATTTTCGGGGAATATTGAATCAGTACATTGCGGAGATCTGATCACAGTGCCTGTTCAGTGTAAGCTTCTTGAACCTTTACGCCTTCTGAAGAGATTTTAGTTTCTTTTTTTAAAAATAAAATAAAATATTTATTGTTCTTGATTTTCATTTCCTCTCTCTGCTATTTTGAGTTCTGATTCTTCGCCCTTTTAAGTGTACGCTTCTTTGGTATAATTGTCGATTTGTATGATTCTTTGCTTAACCCTTTTTTTCTACTTTCTCTCTGGGCTTTTTTGGTGGGGGTATTGGGGTTTTTTTGGTTGTATATCCAATTCTTTGGGTTTATATATGATCTAGAGTTTGTTGATTGTGCCATCATCGTGTAAAAAAAGGTGAGAACTTTAACTGGCGATCTTTTGCCCGACTTGAACGGAGGCACAGGAATTTTTACGTCTGGTCTGGATTCTGATGTATCCTTTCCTTCAACTGTTTAGGGTTTCTCATTTCATAAGAAGGATTGGAAAAAACATTTTTAGGGTTGTTTCTGTTTTTCAAAAGGACATGTTTTCTGAAATTTTCCTGCTTCACACTCCAGTGTTGGAGGAAAATTGTAAATGATCTGATTGATTCCTCATGTTAATTGTACTTCAAAAATATAGTCTCCAGTTAAAGGATAGTATTGAGTTGCAGGTTGTTGGATAAAAGTGGAAATATTTACTTACAATTTAGTGTTCAACAGCCACCTTAGTGATTTAGTAGGCAAAATCTCTTTCTACTACTCCATGTGAATTTGCGATTGTTCTATATTTGTTGGAAGTTATAGAATAGAGTTCTCTTGATTTTATTTTATCATACTGCAGGAAGTTTTGGTTGAGGAATCTCACTTAAATCGTATTATTTACTCTAATTAATATGGCTACTCTGGGAGGAATACATGATTCCCATTCTTCATCAGCCCAAAATAGCATTGAGATTGATAACCTTGCTCGATTTGCTGTTGATGAACACAACAAGAAAGAGGTATTATTTTTATACCAAATGCGTAGGCTTTGCTTTATAGGGTTTATCTATGAGTACATGTTGATTCATATGCTGATTTCTTCTTCAATTTGTTTGACAGAATGCCCTGTTTGAGTTTGGAAGGGTGATAAAAGCTAAAGAACAAGTTGTTGCTGGCACTTTGCACCATCTTACTCTCGAGGTCATAGATGCTGGAAAAAAGAAACTATATGAAGCTAAAGTTTGGGTAAAACCTTGGATGAACTTCAAAGAACTCCAAGAATTCAACCATTTACAGGATGTCCCAAACATCACCCCATCAGATTTGGGTGTTAAGCAAGGTTTGAATACACATTTATAAGGTGTAATTTGGTTTCCACTTTGGTGTTTCATATGACATTTTTTTTTTTTTTTTTTTTTTTTTAAATGTTTGGATAGATGAGCATGTTCCTGGATGGAAATCAGTTCCAGTGCATGATCCAGTTGTGAAAGATGCAGCTGACCATGCTCTTAAGACCATTCAAGAAAGATCTAACTCATTAATTCCTTACGAGCTTCATGAGATTAGCAATGCAAATGCTGAGGTATTTCCTTATTGCTTACTTTTTGTTTGAGATTTTTCCTCCCCCGTGTTGACAAGACTTATTCCTCTTAACATTGTTTTTCTCTTGGGACAGGTAACTGAAGAATCTGCTAAGATTAATATGCTACTTAAGCTTAAGAGAGGAGAAAAAGAAGAGAAATTCAAGGTAGAAGTTCACAAGGACGATCAAGGTGCCTTCAAGCTGAAGCAAATGGAGCCTGACCATTCTTGAATATGAATATTTCCAAGGCATAAACAGCACACAAACTAATAATAATAATACCAGCTTCTTATGATAAATGTTTTTCTTGTCCGTGTGGAATAAAATTTGTGTGTGAATTTGAGGACAAAGACTCTGCAAGTCCTTGTGTGTGTTCTCGTGAACCTGGGTGTGTCTCATGTTGTATAACATTTTAAGCATGTAACTCTTATTTATAGATATATATATATATATATGATACATTATACATATATATGAGTGTGACCTTTTTATATGTGTGTATATATATATATATATATACACCTTAGACTTGACTGATGACTTCGTTATTTTCCACGAGTGATAAGGCTTCTTCATGTCACCCAGAGGAGTACATTCCGTGCAATTACAGGGATGAAATTTGCTCAATGGTCTGTTTTTTCTCTTTCTTTGATTTTATAATGTGAACCAAATTTATATTTTTAATTATCGTAACATGAAAACCTTGGAGACTTCTTTGTCTAGAATTGCCGACATCTTTTCTCTAGTACGTACTTTTTTTTTTTTTACCCACTTGGGGTGTTTGACGTTCTCATCTTATTTGGTGAGATTCACTAATCCGGATTCAGCTTGCGGAACGTTAGCAGAGTTTAATTTTTACTCGAGGGTGAGGACCAACCTGACCCAAAACTTTTTTTAATATAGCCCTAACCACCCCGGAAGATTTGAAATTTCGATAATTCGGATCTCTAATACTTTTTAATGTAATGAAAAGCTTGAGATTCTGTATTCCCAAAAGATGAATCCCACTAAACTCTTGGTTTGGTGAGAAAGCGCTTCAACGTTTCATATTTTGCTACTATGAGCACTATGAATGTAAGAGTCAGAATAAAACTTTTTTTTAGTAAAAATTGAATTTTGTGGGATAAATTTTTCTTGACTCCGATATGTTTTCTTCCGAGTAAAAATTAATTTTGTATGCTAAATCTTGACTTTGATAACGCCATGTAAAAATTAAGATAAAACTTTTTTTAAAGTAAAAGTTGAACTTTACATAAACAATAGACAAAATTAGTCTTAGGAATCGTTTGAAATAGTCGGTTAAGGACTGCGTTTTCATCTTTTTACAGTGGAATAAATTCAAATTACTCAAACCTCAAGGCATAGGTGAGTTGTTAAAACACTCACTCGGTTCTCTTACCTTAAGTGAAGTTGGAGTTCAAACCCTGTATGAAGCTGATTTAAAATTTGGGGTCAAAACTTCCTCCCGCAAGGGACCAACGGGAATTAGTCTATATGTGGATTTGACTTAAAAGTATTCTCCGATTGTTTGGGACCCATCTAAGACAATTTGTGCCTAAGAAACAAAAAATCGGATTACCCGACTACCGCTCAATTATCAATTATTATATATATACACACATGAATAAATATATATATAAAACAAACTTTTTTTATTATTATTAGATGAAATGAGATATGATTTATTATTTGGTATTTTAATGTATTCAATATTTATGGGTTGCGGAGTAGTAGTCAGTACTCATGCTCCCAACCTAAAGGTTGACAGATCCGATTTCAAATCAAAAAATATTTAGACATATATTTTTTTTTTATAAGCAATATTTAGACATATATTAGTAACGTGTTTAGGAGGTTATATGGTCGGTAACATAATGAATTTCCTAGTAATTTCAGCAAGAATATTATTTTCTTTTAGTGATTTATACACGTTTTTAAATTTAAATCCTTATCCACAATACATTTATTCCCATGGTAACATAATTTCCACTTCTCTACGAATATATTTATTCCCATAATCAAAGCAATTATCTTATCTTATTATAAATTCAACCCTTCATTTCTTTTTTTAGTTAATTTAGTTCCCAATCAAAGACTTCTTTCAAATTTCAAACCTTTTTTTCCAAAGACTTTGTTATAATTTTTATACTCTTAATATCCATTATTTTTTTTTTTTTTTTTTTGATAAATCTTAATATCCATTTGTAATACTTATAATTATTGTGATTTGATTAAATAATCTATAAGTCATCACAAGTGATATATCGTTTTTATCAAAAAAAAAAAAAAAAAAACTCTAGTCACAAATTTTAAATAGCTACATACATGAGTAAGAGTTTGAACCTCCAACCTTACTTAAACTAAAATAGTTCATTACCAGACTTACATACGCCTTAGAGTTTATAACTTGAAATCTTACATTACTCGTCTAGCAGATCTCCGAGCGGTTATTAAGTAGGGGTCTAAAATCTTTTACTCAGTAACACGTTTTAAACCCGTAATACCCACTTGAAATAACTTAAAGCAGACAATACCATTAATCTATTACCCAATTACACGTTTTATAACAACTTAATATAATTTTTTTTATTAAAAAAATACAGTAGAATTGGTTGGTCCTAAGGACATTTATTGCCCATTATAAAGATAAAGGAGGTACGTAGAATGGGACCCAATTAAACAGAAAGAAAAAAAAAAACAACTTGGAATTTGGAACTTTGGTTACTGACCTATGAATGAGGATGGACCTGGACTTTAAATTTTGTTGCTATTTATGGAAACAATTATTTTGATTTTTTTTTTAAAGAAAAAGGAGGTAATGGAAAAAAGGAAAATGGTATTGTTTTCGTATAAATACGTCAGTTTATATATATATATATATATATATATATATATATATATATAAATTATTTACTTTTCAATTAATTTTACTAAAATTCCCAATATTTAAATACATGTAGAGTAAGTTGCCTTTTATTTTAATTCTTTACCCCAATGGGAATTATTATTTCCATTTCTTGGCAATAATTGTGTCGATTATTTGTAAATTAAGTTTATGGAGAAATTATTAAATTATATATATATGTATATGTATGTGTAAATATTGATTTTGTTAAATATAATATAATATGTGTATATATGTATGTATATGGAAGTATTCTTGTGGTAAATTAAAAAAAAATAAAAATTGGGTAAATAAAAAATTAAATGTTAATAAAAACAAACAGAAAAGGTTTTAAATGTATGGGTCCAGGTCAACTTTTTATACTAAGGAAAAAGTCCAACCCGATAGAAAGTCATGTATTGGGTGATGTATATATGTATATATATATGTGTGTGTGTATATATTCCTGCGCGCATACCTAGTGGTTCATACTCCGCACTTTCTCTCCCCTCACCATTACCCAGAAAACGTTTATAATTTTTTTTTTTTTTTTCCCCTTATCCTCAATATTTCTATTTCTGTTTAATCTAGTCTGACAGTCGGTGGAGTATTTTTGTTTTCGAGTTTAGTTTAAAAATGTCGATGAAGAATCTGTTAACGGACATAGATATTCCGGCGAAGCATCCGTCGGAAGAGGCACAGAGGAACTGGAGAAATCTCGTCACTCTGGTAAAAAATAAACGCAGGAGATTTCGTTATAGTCCTAATTTCGAGAAGCGTTCAGAAGCCAGAGAAAAAGTGGAAAAACTCCGGGTAAGTTTTTTTTTTCTTATTATTATATATCTGAGTATTGAGTTTGTTTACTGTGTGATTTTTCTGTCAATTTTTCAAGCATTGGATCCATGGGGGAGGAAGGAATGAATCGAAATTGATTGAAAACTACTAATGCATATTATACTCAGGGTTTGTTTATTTTTCGTAACCATCGAAGGGAATTCCTGAGATTTAAGTTTATAATTAATGTTGCCTTTATGCAATAGGAATAAGCATATGTACCTTTTCAAATGCTAACAAAAAGGCAAATGTTCTTCTTTTCTTTTTGGTGGTTGGCTTATTAACGAAAAATAATTTTCTTCTGGTAAAAGTACTTTCTATAAACCCTTATTTACCTGTGCTATTTTCTGGGTATAACCCTTAGTTACCTGTGCTAATTTTTGGGTTTAAGTAATTAATTTTTTTTATTTCTTAGAATTAAGACTGTTTAGGGGAAGCTTACCAAAAAAAAAAAAAAAAAAAAAAAGGCTGTTTAGGGGAAAAGGTTTTATCGTGTATAAATTCTGACCTGAAAGCGCGTCTGCTCCCATCATTCGGTGTGTGTGGTAGTTCTATATGGCACAATTGACGGTGCGGCTTTCGCATCTGACCCTGACCTTGACAATACTTTTCTTTCTGCACCTTTTCTTCCAAGATGTGCCAAGATACGCCGGCTTGCCTTGTGCCCACAGAAAAAATGTACTCTTTTTTTTTTTTTTTTGCTAAATTATGGGTTAAAAATGTACTCATTATGGGTCAAAATTTAAACACAATTTTTTTCATAAAGTAACTGTCAAAATACCTCAGATATATTTTAATTTTTTTTTTTTTGTGGATAGATATATTTTAATTGAAGATGGCAAAATATTCAAATGAATTTGACTTTTAGAAAATTTTTAGAGGGATTATTTGTTTAAACATTAGAATATTCAGACGTGCTTTGCTTGACATATGAACAAAATATACATAATCATAATATTAGCAAGTGGGTGATGACATAAATTCATGTTAAGACCCATTTCTAATAAACTACATTTTCTTACTTTGAAAAAATTGGGACATGTGACATAAGGTTTTTAGTGGTACCTGTATAATCATGTTACTTTATAATTTAGATTGGATCTATTGCTAGAAATTTTTTATGTTGTAAAAGTAGTCATCCTTTCAATTATCTCAAAGACCTAGTCAATTTATTTAAATAAATATAAAATACTTTTAGGCCATATATTTTTCGGCTTTAGTTTTTTTTTTTTTTAGAATAGTAACTAGTGGATCCCTGTCTGCAGTCTTCGGCATTAAATATTATTCTTCTTTATTACTTCTGCAATCGTAAGCTAACTATTGCATAATTAATCACGGAGATCAGTACCTTCAAATGAGTAGTAATTCTACCTTTATCAGTCTCTTATTTCTATTTCACTTCACTGCACAAAGACATGGTGGCAAATTACCTTCCAATTTTAGGAAATTTTAAATGGTGTTCAGATAAAAAGTTTGAAGTAAATTATAAACTAAAAAATGAAAACAAGATTTTCTGAAAAAAATATTTAGATAACTATTTTCATTAGTAATTACTAAATAAATATATATCATGAAATGGTATGTTCTAGAGTCTAGACTGATAGGGTGGATTGAAATGTCTTTTATTTTGTTTCTACTCACCTGGGTATTCGAATAATCAGAAGTTGGTTCGGATGAAGTTTGTCTAATAGTGACAAATTAATGAAGTTTCCTGGAAATTTCTTGTTATGTTGATATTTGATGAAATCTAGATATAATTGCAAGGACAGAGAAGTACACCCACATGCACGGTGAGAGAAAAGACAACAACGTATAAATTTATATGCCAGTCGAAATCAATTATCTATTGCTACTTTGGTTTAATATGCATTACGGCATTATCTTTCCTACCGTTTCTCACAAAGCATGGGTCACCTTCATTTGTCTTTCTCATAAAGAATATATCTTTATTACATAAGGTTGTTTGAATAATAGCGTAATTTTTCTTATCTATCCTGATGCACTGGCCCTATAAAAACCCGACACATGCTTCATCACCCTTGCTTTTTGTAGAAAATGTTATTTGTTCTTTTTCTTTGTTTGTATTGAAATGATTCCCACTTTTATTTAGTGTTTTTATTTTTGTCTGTATTTTCTACTTTAATATGCAAACATTTTATTGAATATTTTATATAATACGGAAATTTCTTTGAAGACGTACAAATAATCATCATATGTGCTTGGATTGTGTTTTTTTTTTTATTATTATGTGAATGATTGACAAATGGTTTGAAGTTTTGCTTTGCGAAAAAAATAGTAATTAATCCCCAAGTGGCATTGAAGAATAGATAATCCCGAAGAAAAACCGCTAGTTCTCAAGAATTAGTAGTCCTGAAAAAACTAACAATATGAGTATGGTATAATATAAGTAAACTAATCACCCAGTCCTTCAATATGAGATTCCACTAATAAATAACCTGTTTTACTCCTCTAGATAAGCAGTAGAAATATCCTTAATACTTGAGGTTATGTTCAAGTGACAGAGTCCACTGTTTTAGTATATGCACTACAATAACATTTTAAGAAGATGGAATGACATTGATAATTGCATTTTATAAGCAAGCTAATTTTCTACATTGATGTTTCTCAGGAAAATATACGGATTGGTTTTGTGGCTTATATGGCAGCACTCAAGTTTATTGATGGTACCTTTATGGTTGAATAATTTTTTCTTTATGTAACTATAAATCCTCTTTATTTTGGTCCTTCTTTGCTTCTTATTCAAATTCAAACTCAACTTTTGTGCAGCTGTTGAGCATGGTAAAGAAAGGCTTCCTGACGAGGCTCAGGGGGAAGCCAGGAAAGCAGAAGAATATTTGAATGAAGAAGAAGAAGCGAACCTGCTTAAGGAGCTTCCAGAAGAGGCTAATGTTGCTGGTTATAAAATTCACCCTGACAAACTAGCATCTATTGTTGGTTCATTCGATATCAAGAGTTATAGAAAGGTAAAAGGAGTAGAAGGACTTGCAGCAAGATTATATGTCTCATTTGAACAAGGAATCAGAAGCAGTGATATTCCTATTAGGCAAAGTATATATGGATCTAATACTTATACTGAGAAACCTTCTAAAAGCTTTTGGATGTTTGTGTGGGATGCTTTACAAGACTTGACGCTGATCATCCTTATGGTCTGTGCTGTGGTCTCCATTGGTGTGGGACTTGCCACTGAAGGATGGCCAAAAGGCATGTATGATGGTTTAGGAATAATACTTAGTATATTTTTGGTGGTTATGGTGACAGCTGTCAGTGACTACAAGCAATCTTTACAGTTCAAGGATTTGGACAGAGAGAAGAAGAAGATTTTTGTACAGGTAACTAGAGATGGATCCAGACAGAAGGTTTCCATATTTGACTTGGTTGTCGGGGATGTTGTTCATTTGTGTATTGGTGACCAAGTTCCAGCTGATGGAGTATTTATATCTGGGTATAGCTTATTGATTGATCAGTCAAGCTTGTCTGGTGAAAGTGTACCTGTAAACATAAGTGAAAAGAGGCCATTTCTTCTAGCAGGAACCAAAGTGCAGGATGGATCTGGTAAGATGCTTGTGACTACTGTTGGCATGAGAACTGAATGGGGTAAGTTGATGGAAACTTTGTGTGAAGGGGGAGAAGATGAGACCCCACTGCAGGTGAAGCTAAACATTGTTGCTACAATCATTGGTAAGATAGGATTGGCGTTTTCTGTCGTCACCTTTGTGGTGTTGGTTGTTAGATTTCTGGTGGAAAAGGCAATTCACAATGAAATTACTGAATGGTCCTCCAGTGATGCTCTAATACTTTTGAACTACTTTGCAACAGCAGTGACAATAATTGTTGTTGCTGTTCCAGAAGGATTACCACTGGCAGTGACTCTGAGTCTTGCATTTGCGATGAAGAAACTAATGAATGACAAGGCATTGGTTAGACATCTTTCTGCATGTGAGACAATGGGTTCTGCTACTTGCATTTGCACAGACAAAACTGGCACATTAACGACAAATCACATGGTAGTTAGTAAGATATGGATGCATGATAAAGCTAAAGAGATTGAAACTAATGGACATATAGAGTCTATTAACACAAATATATCAGGAAATGCATTAAATATTCTCTCGCAAGCAATATTTTATAATACAAGTGCAGAGGTAGTTAAGGGGAAAACTGGAGAAAAATCTATCTTAGGCACACCTACAGAATCAGCTTTGTTAGATTATGGTTTGAAAATGGTTGGTGATTTTGATGAACAATGTCAGGGGAGCAAGTTACTCAAGGTTGAACCATTTAATTCAGAAAAGAAAAAAATGTCTGTACTTGTTGCTCTTCCTGATGGTAATGTTCGAGCTTTCTGCAAAGGTGCATCTGAGATAATTCTGAAAATGTGTGACACTGTAGTTGATGAAAATGGCAACATCATTAGTTTGTCTGAAGAACAAAGACAAGCTATCATGGGTGTGATTGAAGGATTTGCATCTGAAGCTTTACGTACTCTCTGCTTGGCTTTCAAGGATAATAACAATAAACATCATGAAAGCAGAATTGCTGATGGTGGATATACATTAATCGCTGTAGTGGGAATAAAGGATCCAGTTCGCCCAGGGGTAAAGGAAGCAGTTGAAACTTGTTTAAAAGCTGGAATCACTGTGCGAATGGTCACTGGTGATAACATTAACACAGCCAAAGCCATTGCCAAAGAATGTGGCATACTCTCTGATGATGACAATATTGCAATAGAAGGTCCAGAATTCCGTACCATGACTCCAATGCAGATGAGGGAAATAATTCCTAAAATCCGGGTACAGAAGAATCTGTAGATAATATAATATCTAGATATACATATCTTAATCAATGATTTTCTAAAATAAACTGTCATACAGGTGATGGCTCGGTCCTCCCCAACAGACAAACATGTGCTAGTGAAGAATTTGAGAGGTATGAGGGAGGTTGTTGCAGTCACTGGTGATGGGACCAATGATGCTCCTGCATTGCATGAAGCAGACATTGGACTTGCTATGGGTATCGCAGGAACAGAGGTGGCTTTACATCCTTTTGAATGATTATACAAAGAGTTCATTGAATTGTGGAAATAATCTTCCTAATACACGATATGCAGAAACGACTCAATCAATTAGCCACTTAAAATCGTGACTTTTTGGGTCTATTTGGACAAAGATTCATTCAAAGTTTAATAAAATGTGCATTTTAACTAAATATAGCAGTTGTACAAATACACTCTTAGTATCTAACCATTACTTCTGAGAAAAACAAATGCATTCTACATTCAGCTAGGTCAAGTAACTTTGTTTAAGGTCCCATACTTTTGTTTCTGTTCCTTATTCTCATTTTTAGTAATTGTATGTTCAGGTTGCAAAAGAAAGTGCGGATGTGATTGTGTTGGATGACAATTTCACCACAATCGTAAATGTAGCTAAATGGGGGCGTTCAGTGTATATCAATATTCAAAAGTTTGTCCAGTTCCAACTAACAGTTAACATCGTTGCTCTCATGATCAATTTTGTCTCTGCTTGCATTTCAGGTATAATCTTGAGAGTTCCCTTTTTCATTTTGATAATATTTTTGTGGGAGGGTTTTTGTTCTGTAAAATTCTCAATTTACAAAACTGCTGCATTAAACATTTCATGATATGTTTAATACTCAAGATGTTCCTTGAGTAGAAATGTTGATGTTTCCTTCCTTTGGATATCCCAGGATCTGCCCCTCTTACTGCTGTGCAGTTGCTCTGGGTCAACCTGATTATGGATACTTTAGGTGCACTAGCACTGGCCACAGAACCTCCCCATGAAGGATTAATGAACAGGCCTCCAGTAGGGAGAGATGTTAGTTTCATTACAACAACCATGTGGAGAAACATCATTGGCCAGAGTATTTATCAGCTGGCTGTCCTCCTAGTTTTCAATTTCTTGGGGAAGCAGCTTTTGAATCTTGAAGGTTCAGATGCCACAAGAATTCAAAATACATTTATCTTCAACACATTTGTCTTTTGCCAGGTATGTGCTTAACTGCTAATTGATATTTAAATATATCTAGCCGTTTTATTTGTACACTTCAGTACACGGTTTTCTTCAGAAGAATGAAGTATATCTCCTAATGAAAAGAAAAATGTTAACCTTTGAGGTTGAAATCAAGCTCTAATAATCTTGAAACAAATTGCAAATCTATTTTCTTACATTAGACTGATAGATTACTGTTTTTCCTTTGATACATTTAGGTCTTCAATGAAATAAATAGCCGAGACATGGAGAAGATTAATGTTTTCGCTAACATGTTTAGTAGCTGGATATTCCTTGGCATAATAAGTGCAACAGTAGTATTCCAAGTTATTATAGTTGAATTCCTGGGCACTTTTGCAAGCACTGTTCCTCTAAGTTGGCAACTGTGGTTATTAAGCGTTATAATCGGGGCAGTTACTCTGCCTATTGGAGTTATTTTGAAATTCATTCCTGTTGAAAATGCAACCAAACGACACCATGATGGTTATGAAAAACTGGCAGGTGGTCCAGACGGAGTATGAAAAATTGAAGGGATCGATAATTAAGAAGTGCCCAAGAATTGCTTAAATTGGACGGATGTTCTTGTTTAAATTGTCTACTTTTGGAGGTCAGGGGATGAAACATTTACAGTGTTTTGAATATGATATCCTGAATCTGCAAGTTTCCTTTTCCACCTTAATGTCTGAAAATCAGGTATGTGGCTTTTGAAATAACCTGCTAATTGAGATGATCCTTCTCCTTTTTACCTTTATTATGTATTATAGAAGTCATGCAAATGATTTTCAGAAAATTTACTTATGTTCCTTCAAAGGGAAAAAAAAAAGAAAAGAAAGAAGAAAAACCTTAAAATAAATGAATAAAGGAAAGAACAATAGGTTAGGATGAAGCTTTCAGACGATTGGAGGCGCACTACAGTCATGGGAATGAATATCTTTTTGATCTTCTTGGTTTCAAGGTGGAGTTTTTTCGGTGGACTGGAAAACCTGAATATTTGTATTATTTCTGTTGTAAACGTTTGTGTTTTATTTACTTTACCTTGAATTATGTATGTATTTAAAATGAAAATTTGAAACTTCCATTTTTCTACAACAATGCTGCTTTATTGGATCTGGCAACATTATGATTGAATTGAATGTCGAACCTCTAACCTTTAGGCTGGGAGCATAGGTGCTGACCACTCGGTCACAACCCATTTGACAGAGCCTGATATAATTAACTAAATCTTTGTATGCATTAAGGGGGAAAAAAAAAAAAAAAATTACATCTCTACAGTGAAACCAACCTCTCTCCCTGGCTCTCTGCTTCCAGCCTTTTGGAGCTAAACTCCTCTGTTGGAACCCGATTATGAAATTTTCTTACACAAGAAAATAAAAAGGAAACAAAAATAAAAATAAAAAATTGAATGCATCAATTGGAGAAAATAAAAGACTGGTGCTAGCAAATCAGGTCAATTAAAGTCATTTGTATCTGCGCTTTGCTTCCCCGTAAGCCACCACTCCCATAACAGTCATTGTATAGCCAGCAATTCCGACAAAGGTTACAGGATTACGGAAAAGAAGAATTGAGATTACAACAGCCACAGCCCCTTTTGCATTACCTAAAACCTGTTCAACATTCAGAAGAAAATGAGATTCAGAAACATCCCAAATAATAATGCTAAAGAGGAAGACTGAGGAATCATTTAACCTGGAGAGTTAGTGCGCTGGTGTGCTTAGTAACTAAGAAGTTACATAAATTAGCTGCATAGGCCATTGTTGAGTTCGTGAGAAGTAATATCCACATAAACCTATGTTTAACTGCCAGTGAAACGGTAACTTCCCAGACATTTGGTTCCATTATTACTGCTGCAGGCAATAAAACTACAACAGCTATTGGGGACATGTAAAGCATCAAATTCATAGAGTTCAGCTTCTCCCTGAATCAAAGAAAATATGGCAATTTTTTTTCGATAAGTAATGCAGTCCCCCATCATCATCATAAATAATTGAAAAAAGTAGTTTATTTTTTACCCTTCTGAAGAAAGTAAAATTCCTTGAAGAACGGATTTGAAAGCTCTAGCAGCAGTTGCACTTATGCACATGATGAATCCATACAAATGGAAGCTTGGTTCGCCCTGGCATTGTGAAATTCTGTATTGTCAGTTTTCATGAAGTGCCAAACGCCGACATTTACAAGGCTACAAAGCTTCAACATAGATTCCTATGTGCTTCTTCAAGAAATGTAAAGTTGATTGATTGATACAAGGCCAGTGAAAAATGTTGGTTATTGAAATATTATTTTCTTCAATTTACGACAAGTAAAATCAAATAAGGCATCAACGAAACACGTCCAAGACCAAGCCATTCTAATTATAGATCAGTCTATCAGGGCATTTCTCAATCTCAACAGAAACAACAGGACTAATATCTCAAAATGCCCACTCAAAGCATTTCATTGACAGGTAACACAGATTGTGACTTTAACCTTTTATTAGATGTGTTTGTCAAAAACTAATCCAATAAATATCTCCAGAGTTACATATCCTATATCATAGGCAGGACTCGAGTCCATGTCACGATGAAAGGACCAACATTTTTTACAGAAAATTATGCATAGCCGAACATGTGCTTGTTGAATACCATAAAATTTCTACATTATGAAGCTTACATTCATTGAACATTGACTTGGTAGAAAGGCTCTTTTCCTTTAGATGCATAAACCTTCAGCAGCAATTAAAGCCACATGGTATTTTACCTTAATTCAAGAAAGCTTTTCTTTGCTGCATATAAAAGCTTCCATTATCTAGTCTCCCCACCCCCAATAACCCAACCCATACTGTGAATACATGTCTGCTAACATCAAGAAATAACAGTACAAATTACTTTACTTATATATATATATATATATATATTTATATTTATATAGGTAGGGGAGGGCATTACAATTTGCTTGAATAAGATTAGATCTTGTTCTCCTATTTCACCACTTGTGCTGAATAAGCTCAAGATATTCTTGTGTTTCACTTAAAAAGGTTTCTTGAATTGACATAAAGTGCACATGCATACTTTACTGATCAGTTTTTGTATTTTTAATTACTTAGCAGTTAGCATCCATAACCAATTGACCTTTTGAAAATGTCTATTTCATTTTCTCCCCATATGCAATGCATCTCATTTGATTCAAATTTAAATTTAAGAATATGAAAGGTTCTGACTTTCACCTAAATTCAAGAAAATGGATGTCCAGCACAAAATTCCATTTTTGACATACAAATTCAGATCTGATCTTAAAAGTGTTCAAGTAAAACTCCCATTAAGCAGCATCAAAATCAAATGATATCTAAACATAAAGGAATTCTTGAAAATGGATCCGGTAAACCCAGAAAGAAAAGAAAGAAAAAAGATCAACATTGAAAACATACCCCGCTTGCAATGATGACTCCACCAACCACAGGCACCAGACAAGCATAGGTAATCCAAGCTTCCCTCTTGAGGGTCATGAAATAAGCAAACATGGCAGTGAAGAACGGCGTGGTGGCCCCGACAGCTTGATTGAAGGATACCGGAAGGTATCTAAGAGAAATATTCCCACCCACAACAGATGCACAGAAAACAACGCTGAGAGTCGAAATCCTAAAGAATTGAGACCTAGATTTGATTCTCTGATAAGGGACAACCTTCATTATAACAATGGAGATGTAACTGAGGACGGCACAAGCGGACATATGACACATTGTGAGGAAAATTGGGAAAGAAAAGCCATAATTGGATAGCAAGAACTTGTTTAGGAGGAGGACTCCAATATTGCTAGAATACCAAAAGATAATCAGTGAAGTTATGAAGAAAGCTTGTTGCTTTGATGGAGGTGCCGAAAAGGGTAATGCTGATGACATTTTCTTGATCTTATTCCGATTCTTGTCATACAAAATCAAAGAACCCAAAAACAAAAATGAAAAAAGAAAAGAAAAAGAACACCAACCCACCCTCTTCTTACCTTGTGAAGTTGAAGAAGAAAGAAGAAACGAAAGAAAACAGAGAAGGGGGAAGGGGGTGGGGAAGGAGGGAAATTCTCGTCGCAGTCACACACACAAAATATGGGTTCAGATTGATGGTGATGGTGATGATGATGATCGTATCAAACTACGGAAAGAGGTGGGATTTGTCACGCCGACTGTGGTGTCTGAATATGTGTGTGTGTGTGTGAGATTTATAGGTGTCATTCCATGAGAGAAAGGAGGAATAGTAATGGAAACATTAGCCATTGCTGGTTCTTAAATTTCTTAATGTTTTTCAAGACTTGTGGACCCCTACTAATATGTAGTGAGAGATTGTGGTCAATATCGTTGTTATTTATAGAATGTACAAATTGTACATATTATCACAAAAAGTCTTCCCTTACCCTTAAAACAAAAAAAAAAAAAGTTAAATTATATTATCCACCATTTCAAAATATCTTATAACATAACAAAATTTGAAATTAGTTAATACATTATTATATACTATTATATATTCATTTCTCTATTATATATATATATATATATATAAATAAATAAATATATGCATACCTTCAAAAAGAAAAGTCATTTTGGAAAACTATATTAACAAAAACTCTCCACCAAAACTAATAAGACTCCACAATCCATAAAAGGCCCCTACCCCCTCTTAGCCCCTTTCCCCTTCCCTACTCCATAATTGTTCGCCCGGCTGCAACCTAATTATGTCCTTGTTGTCATCCCTAATTATGATATTATTTTTCCTATATACGAAATATAAAAAAAAGTAATAGAATATAAATATGAGTTTAAATATTTATTGTAAATTTAGAATGTCTGTTTTATAAAAATAATTGCATAAAGAGTTTGGGACTTTTGGCTTAATAATTTTATTTTTTTATTTTTTATTTTTTATTTCAAGGATGAAATGAGTGAATATATAGTCAAACTTGTCTTTTTAGAGAAAAGGAAAAGTTTCAAAATATTTGTATACTCTTTTTTTTTTTTTTTTTAAACTTGTTAGGAGTTAACATTTATTGTTCTTTTAGGTCCAATAGCCTTAACTTAATGTGTTGCACTTAATACTCATTAATTAATTTTTATATAATAATAAAATAAAAAGATATTTTTAATTTGTAAACATTGAAATTTCCAACTTCAAATATTGTTTAAATTAATGAAATTTATATTTAATTCATTATGAATGAAGGATATGAAAACATATATATGTACCATGATACATCACATTTTATTGGTTACCTCTTTATTTATAAATAGAAGACCAAGAGAAACATTCAAATGGTGGTGGATCAATGATGAATAAAAAAAGAAACTCGGAGAATCCACGAAATTAAATTCATTTTGAGATCAAATCATGACCATCGGAAAAGTTAAATATCATTGGATTCATGACGAAAAGAATCACATCAAATGTATATTATTATCTTATAATGTAAAAAAAAAAAAAAAAAAAAAAAAAAAAAAAAATCTTATAATGTATATTTTTAATTATTATTTTACAAATGATCTAAAATTTATTTTTTACAAATGTATATATATATATAAATTTTAATATTATTATAAAAAATAATTCAGTTTTAATATTTTAAAAATAATATAAAAAATCTTTCGTAGTAATACAATATATCTTTCTGAGTGGATTTCGTAGTAATACAATAAATCTTTCTTTTCAAAAAAAAAAAAAAAAATAATAATAATAATATAAAAAATCTGTTTTGTAACGTCTAAAGAAACGGATAAAGTACACTCGCCATAAATAAGGAAAGAGTATCACAAATTAAGACTGATTGAAAATTTTATTTTATAAATTCCATCAACAATAATAATAATAATAACGGAGTTGCAATAATGCGTGTCGATGATCTAGTGCACTCATATTTATGATCTTTCCTTTTCTTAATCACAACATTTTACTACTACTTATTTATGGGAAAATATATTAGAATTTTGCAAAAGTAAAGCTAAAAACGATTTTAAAAAAAAAAAAATAGTAGTCATTTATTTTTTTAAAAATTACAATTTTTTTTTTATCGTATTTAAACAGATATTAATCGGGCTTAAAGTCCATTATACAATAATAAAATATAAACCCACGAGGCCCACTTAAACTAGGAAGTGTCCAATATATCACGTTATCACTTGACAAAAGCACAGTTGTACTTTACGGTCTATACCCTTCTTTCTCTACAGAATTCCGATTATGCCACTCTCCTCCGTTCTCCGCTGCATGCAGAAAATTATCTATAAAAGCGCCCTCCAGTTCTTCACTAGCTGTCGCCACCATTAATATCCCTGCAAATTCTAGTCCTTCTGTTTTCTCCCTCCCTCTCTGTTCATTGGTAATTGGTTCTAATTCAGGTATTCAAACCTCGCGAGAGCTTCATTTTCAATTTTCACTATTTCATCGATTTTTCCCTCTTTTTTTTATTTCCTCCCTCCCTTCTTATTCTGAGTTTCAAAATTTTGCAGGTGGAATTAGACCGATTAAATTCTTCAAATCGAACTTTCAATCTTCGTTTGTTTTGCAACAGTTCGTTGCCGGTTTGCTGCATTCGGTGATTTTCTTCTTGTTTCATTTAAATTTTACTATAAAAGCTTGCCACGAATACTTTAAGTCTAGTCTCTCTCTGTTTTGTTTTTGTTTGTTTGTTTTTTCTTTTTTTCCTATTTTTGGTTTTTTTCAGAGTTGAGAGTCGAAGGATGAATTCTGAACTCTATTTGGAGACGATAAATGCTGATGCATTGATGAATATGTTGCGTGTAATTGTGTATATGTTAGTACTGAAGAAAATGCAAGTCGTATAGGTTGACGAAATCAATTTTGTTGATGCGTACGTATAAATGCTTTCTGTGATGAAGTGATTCAGCAAGCATTGTCTTCAACAAAATTTCAATATTATTGTTCAATTGGCTGCAAACTTTTTTGTCATTACTACTTACTCTTGCAGCAGAATAAATGTTTAGGAAACTCAAAAGAAAAATGTTGTGATTTTATTTATTTACTTCTTTTTTTTGTGGTTGGTTCAATATTTAATTCTCTATAGCCAGCTGAAGCGAAAGGTCCTAATCCAATTCCTCTATTTGGGGAGATGTATTAATGCTCTTGTATATGTATACCAGCAAAAAGATCTGAATAAGGAATATAAATAACCTGATTATAATATTCCAAATATACCTCCTTATACACCTGGTTTATTTTATTTATTTATTTTTCCTTTTTTTGGGCTGATTTTTTAGCTCTTCGTAAACAGTTTATTTATCAATTTTACATGAAAATGGCAAGATACTTTTGTTTTCCACCGTTTCTGTGAATTTGGAATTGAGCATTGACATTTTATATGTGTATATATGTATATTTCAGGTTGAAATTATCTGAAGAAAATGGATTCGTGGCTTTGGGATCCGCCGATTTATGATGGTTTTTATACTAATCTTTAAATCTGTTTGGGAAATTTTAACCATAAAGTCGTTCAACAAGAAGTCAATACTGCACAGTGCTTATGCTTGCTAGATTTTCATTTGTTAGAATTTTAAGGCGACTTTTTGTTGGTTGCAGAAGAATGTAACACTTCTCTCGGAGAAGATCACTGGCAACCTGATTTTCGTTTCTGGCATGAGCCTGGTAGTCTTTGTATAATGGGTAAAATAAGTTTGGTGTTTCCTCATTTTTATAAGGACTGATGCAAGCTTCCATTTGTCGTCTATGAATATTTCTGTGCAGATCCCATTGAAAATGATGCTGCCAATATGAAGGCCTGTATCCATGTGCTGAGGATATTGATTAAAAATGCAGATACAGAAATTAGTGAACTTGAAGAAGATATAATATTACTTCAGAGTCAACTGGCTTTGACTGATGAAACTTGGTCTCAGTCGTTCTCTAATGTTTTAAGAGAAAAAATTAAATCCCTTGAGAAGTCACTTAGGAGATTGAAGAATGAGAACGTACAACTACAAGAGATGGATGATCAGCTACAAGTACATCCGGAACCAGCGGAGAAAATACATGACATACTAAAGCGTCTGCTCGAAAAGCACTCTCCGCGTAATGATGAACAGGTTGTCCTTTATAAAACTTTTTAAGGTTTTTCGCATTCAAATTTACTTGGAATGGATTCTTAAGGATGGACAGAGATTTTTGTAAACCTCTCTAACCCCTTTTCTAGATCACCTGGTTCTCTTACCTTGACCCTTTACTGGAGCTGTTTTAACTTTATTCAATGTTTCCCTTCCCATATTGGTCTTGCTGGATTCTTTTTCCAATCTTTATTTCATTCATTATGTTATCCCCGATTGTTGTTTCTTTGAAAGGTTAGTATTGTCACAATATTTATTTCCTTTTAGCAAGTTTATGACCAGATTGAAACAATGCGTCATTATCCTTTCTTCTTTTTATTATTTACTCTTTAGGAATCATATTAAATGAAAAACCGACTGTAATTTTTAATTTCCTGCAATACTAATTGTAAGGAGCTTTATTGTTCTCATGCATTTACCATCCAATTTAGCTGAATAATTTGTGTGCATATCATACAATTGTTTGGTCGCTATATTTTTGTGTTCATTCATTTATGAAAATAATGCAAATTTGGTCTCGTGCACTGCCCCAAATATCATACAGAATAAAAGTTCAAGTGTCGGGAGCAATGGGACTTACATGGACAAGTCCAAATTGATCTACTCTGTAGCAGAAGTTCACGGTGCACAGACATCAACGCAAACTACTACACCTTCATGCGTGAATGGTCGAAGGGGAGAAGACAGACAGGTAAAGGAAATCTATAAGGTTCATCAACCAGTTCATGAATGAAAAACCTCAGCAGTGTCAGTAGGAGTGTAATTTGATAGAGTGCGTTTTGGACTTGCTTTGTTTTTTCTCAGAACAGGAGAAATGCTTGCATTATCACTTATTATTATTATTAAAAAGAAGTGGTTACTGAACAATTATAAGTTAAATGTGCTCATGATTTTGTTACCTCGAATTTTGTACAGCAAACAATTGCTGACCTGAGAAATGCAAGTAGGACTATGTCAGGAAATCCCACCCTTGCCAAACAACACAAGGTATGAAACTATCTTGTATTATTTACTCGTCATTAGATTGATCGCAAAATGTTAAGCTAGGTTAGCTTCCTTGAAGAATAACCTAAATGGCCTATGTCCACGGAATTGGAAAACTACTGGAACTGCTTCTTGATGATAAATCTTTAAGTGGGAAGACGGTTTTTCAAATGCTTAAAACAATGTCTCCACAGTTTGCTGAGAAGTGAGCATCTCAGCTTGCAGATATGTTAACAGATAGCGTGCCAGATGCCGTAGAACAGGAACAGCTGTCAAGCACATCCACCATGAAACCACAGCTTGGAACAAGATATCCTCTAGAGTGGGAGAAAAATGATGAATCGCTTTATGAATGGGAATGCTCAAGTTCTGAATCAATTTGGGACATGCTAGAACAAATGCAGAATACTGAAGTAACTGTACCAGAGGCATCTGCACCAAATTTGCTGCTGAGACATGAACAGAACCCCGTATTATCCCAATCAGAACCACAAGCAGCTCAGATACCGGGCCTTGCTGCTGAGAAAGGACTGAAACTATCTCCAGCGACGGACAGACATGCTAGTGAAAACACAAAATCTGGAAGGAAGACATATCTAGACCATACGAGGAGTAGAAGTCTAAATGCTGCACCAGATCCCAGCATCCCTTTAGGCTCTCAACTAGGAAAAAGGTGGAAGAATTCCTCAATCCCCACACTCATCAAGGAACATAAAGAATCAAGGAACATCCAGACAACATCAGAAGGACAAAAGGATACGGCACAAAGTGTGATTCAACAAGATCATCCAATCAGAAATCGCCATAAAGAAAATGGAGTCATTCTTAGCAAATCTTTGAAGTCAATTTCAGGCAGTACTTCCATGGATTGTACTCCAGAGCAGATTCTTGATTCTTTGCCAAAGGAGAAATTAAGAAGTTTTGCAAAGAAAAAGAACTTGAAAGGGTACTATAAGCTCAGAAAATCAGAATTGGTAACGATTCTTATGGAAAAGGTTAAGGACGAAGATTTGCATGAAGCATACCCTTATCTGTTTGACTAACTCATCTTGGGAAGACAGATGATATCATGCATGACATAGAGATTTTATCGCACAAAGTCTCAGAAATAGCAGTTCTTTTCCTGTGAATCTTGAGAATTCTAAAACAGAATGAAGAAAATGTTATATAATAAGCCATGATCCTTTGTACTGTGTTCTATGAAAATTTTCTTGCAGTTACCTACCTGTTTTTATGAACCTTATATTTTGGTAGTTGACAGGCTGTTTACTCGACTGATCCTCTCATTGCGGTTTTACAATTTACTAAATGGACATAAGTACACTATACAGAAGAGTAAATATATATATATATATATATATATATATATATATATATATATATATGTATATATATATATATGTATATATTGCTTGAGGTGCATTTCCATATGGTTCACTAAAATTGATACCTGAAAGGGCATGGCAATTATCTACTTGAAACTCAAAATTCAAGTTTCTAAAGTCAGATTCCAGATGAACCATAACATGGTCATTCATAGCAAGGTGGAATCCCAGGTTCTGCTCTTGTTAAAATACAAGAGGCTTGTCCCAAGTTCCTAAAGTCTCCATCTACTGTGAGGAAAAATCAGTTACATAGCAAGATTGAGAGTCCAAATCAAGATCTATGATTAGGTTAACTCTTCATCTATGATACTCAAGCAGAGACCACAGACTTCTATTATCACAGGAATCAAAATCATTAGAATGGAAAAGATGAAATCATTTACTCATAAACACACTAATACCTAACAGTGCAAAGAGTGAATCATAATAACAGCTACTGGTAATCTCAATCAGTGAATTCTTTATTATGCAAACCACATACTCCACATATTTCCACAAGCTGTAGCCTGCCTTATCATGGTTAAAGCTAACTAGGCTTGATGAATCTCTATAAATGTCTTTAAATCAGCAATAGACACATAACCCTTCTATCCAGGATACATCCCTCCGCCCTGAGCCAAAAAGTATACCAAGTTCTACACTATTCTACACACAATTAAAACCAAAAGAGCGGTTCTACAAATCTCGTTTGAGAAACCAAAAGAAGTATGGTTATACAAAAAAAAAAAAAAAACGACCATTTGATTTTCGAAAAGAATGCACGAGGAATACAATGCCACGAGTCAGACAAATAGTAGATTTCAAATCAAGTTTTATATACTTTTCTTGAAGAGTGATGTACAGCATCTAAAACCATGAGAAAGTATAAAAAATCCTCTCATTTTCTAAAGGACTTTTACAAGTATAAAACTCCAGCAAATTGAGAAAGAATGAAAGAAAAGTTCACAAACTACCCAATAGGATAAGCAAGTGACAGAAGGAAGAGCAGATAGGTTGAACACAGAAATCATGAAAAAGGATAAACGGTTTGCATATTCTTTTCATATAAATTCTCGTAAGGGTTTCATGCAATTTTAGCAATTCTTTCGCTTTGCCACGCAGAACCACAAAAAGTTTTTGAAGAGATAAGAAAGAAACTATTTCACGATTCAAAATTTCTAAATAACTAGTTAATCAAAAAAGAACCATGTAGCATAGCATCCCATGAGTAGCTTCTTATCAGAAAGATCATCCACAAGTAACTTTTGGAAGAAGTAATACGAATAGTAGGAAAATCATTGCACCTCATATAGACATCAACTTGCTATCACTCTCCTTCAGTGCACGGATAAGATGTGTAATACGGTAGTTGAGCTTCATCCTTTCTTCATTGAGATATTGTCGCTCTTTCTGAACCTAACATTGATAAGAAAGTATGCTTTTTTCTTTACTCTTCATGACATTGTTTTTCTAAGCTAAACAAAAGCAACTTATTATAGGGAAACCTGTTCCATTTCTGCATCTTTTACAGCTTTGAAATCCTCCAGCTTTTTCTGGATGTCATCAGTCACCTTCAAGACTTCCCCATCTCCAGAATCTAAAAATGCATTACCATGGCAGAACATTTATCAAAAAAAATCTCAACTTACAAATATATTGCATCACTTGTACAATTGCTATAGTCAGAAAACCTACTTCTCATAGCAGTAACAACAGCTTCAAGCTTTGCCAACCGATCCTTTTATCAAGAGAAAAAGGTTGTTTAGTAACCTAAATCCCAATTTCATCAAGGAATTCGAAACGATGAAAATCTACAGCCTTTTAAACATCAAATAAATTAATGACACAATAATCTCAATAAATTTCCAAATAAGCAAAAAAGAGAATATACGGAATCAAGTATTTCCCATTTAGCTCCAAACAAAGCCAAGAAATACAGAAGCAATAGAAACATGCAAACCAGATTACTGGAATTTTAAGGCTGTTTCATTACCTCAGCCTCAGAAGCTCTTTGGTAGAAGATTTTCAAGATTTCATCAAGATTATTGAAGTCCGCCATCATTCCAAGCCAAAGCAGATTGAGACTTTTCCACTTTTTTCCTCTCTTTCGGGAACGACAAGTCGTATAAGGATTTTTAGTGGACACCGAAATATAACCGGGTTTTACTCCACCCAGCCCCCGGGTTGTACGATTCGGTCGAGATTATTCGGGGAAATCAAACCGAAATAATTAATATATTAAATTTTATACATAATAAAAAATTAATTAAACTAAAAATAATTTTAACATTATCTTTTATAATTTCATAGTTAATTTCTTGAGGATCATAGTTAAAAAATTACAATTTCAAATGTGTTTCATGGTTTAAAACGCATAAACCCTATTTAATGACCAGGGATTCTAAATCAGAGTTTCAGACTGAACACCAATTTGTACTTTTTCATTATATAAGAAGAGATGCAAAGGGAAGGAAATGTCTTGATTTTCAGCAAATTGAGGGTACAAAATCCAGTATATATATAATAATAAGTCATCATCATGATTGTGAAGAAATCCAAAAGAATTGCAGCAACCTATAGCTATACAAACAACACATTATTCATTCATCCATTAATTATTTCTGTAATTTTTTGATGAAGCAATTCATGGCTGCCCAAGAAGTGAAGGCCTATAGAAAGCATGAGTTTGAGCAATCTCTATCCTGTCTCTGGGATCATTAAGATTTTCATCCCTCAATGCTTGAAGAATTCCTCGTACTCCTTGTTCTCTACAGACATCAATCAAAATCAAAATTTATCATCAACAAAAAAAACTTGAAATTTCCCATCTTTTGTTGTTTCTTGAAGTGCAAATTGTGTTTCAGCTTTATCAGTACTTAAAATCCCAGAAAAAAAAGACTTTACCTTGTTATCAGTATTTTATAGAGCATCTTCAAGATTGGGCAGAGCTCAACTGGGGCTACAGGATTCTTGTCATCCGGATGCAATACGTTTAGACTTGATTGACTTAGAAGCTCATAAAATGCTCCAACAGCAGAAACTCCCTGGAAAAAAAAAAAAAAAAGTTAAAAAGTTTCATATGTTATGCAGAAGATCTAAGCAATTCTTGAAAATTTCCAGCTGAATCATCAGATATATGTTATCCCGAGGAAGTTAGAACCATAGAAGACATGGAACTGAGTTTTTAAGATTTTAAAGTAATACCTGGATTGTCCCTTTGCCACTAATACTATCCCCCAAATCCAAGCTAAGTTCTCCTTTTGCTATCATTTGACCATACCAAGCGTTACGACCCTTTAACAAGGTCACATAAGTATCAGCCAGTAAAGGCCCTGCTAGTTTCTCTGGTTCTTCAGCCAACAAATGAGTGATGAATATCATTTCTGATGTACAATGAGCAAAATATACTGACTTGCTTGTAGCACTTTCATTAGTCAGAGCAGCAATCATTCCTGATAAAGAGAAATACAAAAAAATATATAATTGATGATTTTAAAGAAAAAAAAATCCCATCATAACTTTGTCAAATCTTCATGCAAAACTTGAGAAAAATGCAGTATAATATTCCATTTAAATCTCAGATCATTTGGATTCTATATCATCTGTCATTATACAATCTTGTCCATATGGTAAAAATTAAGTAAATGAATATAGTATTGTCTCTTACCAGCACCTATAGCATAGACATTTTTCAACCCTCCCATAACTTCATGAGTGACGAGATCACTGTTGTCCCAAACAATGAATTGAGGCTGCCTCAAGAACTTTGCTAGAGGTATTCTCCACTTTTCAGCACCACAAATACGAGCATTTGCATATTCCTTGTTGTATATCTCAGAGGCAATGTTTGGCCCTCCAAGGTAAAGAATGTTCTCTAGGGGTACTCCGGCTTATCAAACATACACAATTCAGTTCGGGTGATTACAATCTCAGTTATACAATAACCTTATTAAAAGAAATGTAATAATATCAGATCAAATTTTGTCGAAATCTTTCTTTAGTATCTATAATTCAATTCAATTCAATGATATATGCTGAGCATTAGAAATTCAGAAGAAATGCCATCAACAGAATTACAATTATTCCTGCTTAGGGAAAAATTTAAGATTACACAAATATGAATCAATTAGAAAACATTAGATCAAGAAATGGTAAAAGGAAAAATACTTACTGGCTTTGTTTATCATTTGGGTGGGTGTGATTATACGTGGGAGAGGATCTAATTCAGCTTCTATACCCTTAGCCAAAGAAATAATGATTGGTGTAGTTAGCCTTTCTTTCCAATACTTGCTGATTTCTTCAAAAACTTCTCTTGTTTCAGTTGAAGGTAATCCATTAACAACAATGTCAGCATCCCAAACAGCTTCCTGCAAATTAGTCACAACTTTCAAAGGACAAAGTGGGGTATCAATCATGTTCAAACAAAATCCATCTTTCAAAATCTCATCAGCATAAAGTGTACGGTCACCCAATCTTGCTTCAACATACTTCAAATATGCACATCTTCTGATTAATCTCCTCAATACATCTTCTCTTGAATTGATAACCTCAAACAACTGCTCTGCAGTGGCTCTGTCAACTCCTCTTCCTGCCCTTCTCCATATCCTGATCTGAACTTTGTCACGGTACTGTCCATAGCTATCTTGAAGCAAGGCTGCAAAAACACTGCCCCATGCGCCTCCTCCAACACCAACAATTCTCAATACATCACCATCAGTTTTGCCTAACATTCTTCGAAACTCATCAAGTTTCTCTTCAGAACCATTTTGATTCTGAATCAGCCCATTTAAGTAAACCTTATGATTTGCTACTTCTATACTTCCAACCATCTTTTTCTCAGGTAAAATATTTTCAGGGTTCACTTTCTAATTAAGACTAAGGTAGAGAAAAAAACCCTATATGCCTATATCAATATTTGATTTGCAACACACTGCAATATTTTATACTAATTTTGATCTTCAATTTTCCCTGCAAATTCTTGAAAAAAGAATTCCAAAGTCAGGATCCCAAAATTCCCTAATCCTTAGGGTAACTAAAGAAAGAATCTTTACAAGTAAAACTTTCACCTAAATCGGAACTAATCTTTCACCTCTTTTTTTCCCCACGCGGGTTTTCAAACCCACCAAATACCCTTCAATAAATTTCCTATTTATGATTTATCTTCTTCTTCTTCTACAATAGGTAAAACAAAGAAAGCACAACCAAGTCAGTGGTACCATACATTCTTGGTTATCTATAAAGCCAAATCAATGAATCAAGAAAATAAAGAAAAATAAAAAGTATACTATTTTTTTTTTGTATCAACTCAGCTTTGTAATATCCGCCAAAAGGTTGTTCATCTACCAAGAAGAAAAATTCAGAATCTCAATCTTTACGTGTTGAATAATACAAGGCTGAGTCAAAAATCAATAAAATCAATCAAGATTTTCTGTTCATACCACATGCAAAGTAGAAGGAATACAGCTTTGCATGCAGATTAATTAGTAGAAAAAAAGTTTAACAGAAAGACAAGATTTTGATTCTCCAAAATCTTGAAAATATATATATATATATATATATATATATATATAATGGACGTTTTCATAATCAAGATTTTGTTAAAAGATAATTAACAATCAATAATAGAACTACTAGTACCGGGTACAATTATATATGTATATTTTTGGATGAGGGAGAAGAAGAAGAAGAAGAAAGAAGATAAAAGCATTGATTGAAACAGTTGAATAGGGAAGGGTGCCTAAGCATTTAAAGGTTTTAGATGCTTGCCAACTTCCCCAACGGTCATTAATTTTGGAGGGTGGACTGCCACCCTCTCTCTATTTTTATTTTTTATTTTTTTTTCATTTCAATTAATTAAAAACCTTTTTTCTTGCATTTTTGAATCGATAAGGAAATTCCAGAGCATCAGTTTTTTCTCGTAACTCCCACTTATATTATTATGTACAACAATTATTTATTTTTTTTAATTTTTTTCCAAATGAAAGGCTTTTTTGACATAAAATTTTCAGTTAAGATTCTTGAAGCTTCTCTTTTTATGGGGCAAAATAAAGCGCATTTATGAACTTTAAAAATGAAAATGATGAATGCAGATATCACTTTCAGCTATTGACCTGGATTACTATATTATAGTAAATTAATTAGTATGCAATAAAGTTTGAGTAAAAAAAAAAAAAAAAAAAAGATTTGCCCAATCGTGTGAAATTTTAATTAATATTTGTAATAAATAGTTAGTTGTAAAAATTAAAATGTATTGATTTGGAAAGTGTAATTAAAATCTATTGATTTAGATTATATGAATATTAATTGAAACAGATTTTTGGTGTTTAAGTGGTATAATAGTGCGTGTCGTGTGTGATTTTATGTGTGAGGGCATGAGAATCACATTTATGCATTTAAAAATTGTACAAGTGAATTTGGGGATATTGGTTATGGGTAGCTTTCAATTTCAATGGAGTGGCGAATCGTCTAAGTCAACAAAAACCCTCCCAAACAATGTGTTTGCCGTTAGGCTTGCCAAATCTTTGTTCACCAGGAATTCATAGGAGAAAGATTCATAAAACTATAACATAAAATTAATTAAAATTGTAGCATAAAGTTGTTTTTAGTGTGAGTCGAATTCAAGACATAGACAAATAAGGTAGAAGAAGACTCTTAAGATTATAACATAAAACTAAAATTGATATATAAAATCGTCTCCGGCTTCAGACGAACTCAAAATCTTTCATTAGATACACTCATTTGAGTATGAAAAATCAAACCAACTAGACTATTACATTTTTCTTAAAAAAAATATATATATTTATTTATCTAATATTGTGTATGAATAAATGAATATTTTTTTAAAAAATTAAATTAAAAAAATTTTTTTTTTTTTTTTTTTTTTTTTTTTTTTTTTTTTTTTTTTTTTTTTTTTTTTTTTTTTTTTTTTTTTTTTTTTTTTTTTTTTTTTTTTTTTTTTTTTTTTTTTTTTTTTTTTTTTTTTTTTTTTTTTTTTTTTTTTTTTTTTTTTTTTTTTTTTTTTTTTTTTTTTTTTTTTTTTTTTTTTTTTTTTTTTTTTTTTTTTTTTTTTTTTTTTTTTTTTTTTTTTTTTTTTTTTTTTTTTTTTTTTTTTTTTTTTTTTTTTTTTTTTTTTTTTTTTTTTTTTTTTTTTTTTTTTTTTTTTTTTTTTTTTTTTTTTTTTTTTTTTTTTTTTTTTTTTTTTTTTTTTTTTTTTTTTTTTTTTTTTTTTTTTTTTTTTTTTTTTTTTTTTTTTTTTTTTTTTTTTTTTTTTTTTTTTTTTTTTTTTTTTTTTTTTTTTTTTTTTTTTTTTTTTTTTTTTTTTTTTTTTTTTTTTTTTTTTTTTTTTTTTTTTTTTTTTTTTTTTTTTTTTTTTTTTTTTTTTTTTTTTTTTTTTTTTTTTGGGGGGGGGGGGGGGGGGGGGGGGGGGGGGGGGGGGGGGGGGGGGGGGGGGGGGGGGGGGGGGGGGGGGGGGGGGGGGGGGGGGGGGGGGGGGGGGGGGGGGGGGGGGGGGGGGGGGGGGGGGGGGGGGGGGGGGGGGGGGGGGGGGGGGGGGGGGGGGGGGGGGGGGGGGGGGGGGGGGGGGGGGGGGGGGGGGGGGGGGGGGGGGGGGGGGGGGGGGGGGGGGGGGGGGGGGGGGGGGGGGGGGGGGGGGGGGGGGGGGGGGGGGGGGGGGGGGGGGGGGGGGGGGGGGGGGGGGGGGGGGGGGGGGGGGGGGGGGGGGGGGGGGGGGGGGGGGGGGGGGGGGGGGGGGGGGGGGGGGGGGGGGGGGGGGGGGGGGGGGGGGGGGGGGGGGGGGGGGGGGGGGGGGGGGGGGGGGGGGGGTTTTTTTTTTTTTTTATTTTTTTTATTTTTTTTTTTTTTTTTTTTTTTTTTTTTTTAATTTTATGTTTGATATCAAATTTTTATCACAAATAGATCATGCGGCTCAATTTTCCATGCCTATCCTCTTCTTTCAAGTGTTGAGGCCACTTCACAAGTGTCATACCCTTTTTTTTATTACTTCTTTTTTTGTAGACACAAAATACCGTTTTCAAGTCTCCTTAAAGCATCACAGATGGAGTACTTGTATGAGCACAAGGGCCCCATAAATGGAAGCTTGCCATGCAGCATTGGTACAAAGAAATTGATTAGAAGATGCAAGCTGTATAACAATTTCTTTTTTTTTTTTTTTTTTTTTTTTTTTTTTTTTTTTTTTTGTTTGTTTTTGTGTGTTTGACAGGTGGCTATTGTAATCATCATTGCCTCTTTTGACGGGATCAAATGTTTGCAAGATTTACTGGAGGTATTAGTGAACAAAACCGAAGGCAGATGCAACTCTAAAAAAAAACGGTGCTTGCTAAACATTAATCAGCTGAAATTTCTGCCAGTTGAAGAACATAGGGGTGGAGTGTAATTGAAATTAACCATCAATGGCGGTCCAGAAGAAATTACTGCGCCTGCCGGCAACCCACATTCATTACTTATAGATTCTGATCCCGAACTCTTACGAATAGAAGACTTTCCAAACCCCACAAGCGGAGCTGCTCGTGTCATTCCTAATACTATTGCCTATCTTTTCCAAAGCCGGAAGTCACCTTATGGCAGTCGCTTGAGCAGGTAACCTCCACACGTTGGCATATTTCTTCCCAAGGTGATTTGATTTCTTCAACAACAAAACGAAACTCAGCCATCCAGTGATGATACCAAGTACCTCCATAGAGCCGCATTGAATTAAAGTTGCATCGGAATGACTAAAGGTATGTACGTCTTTTGTAGTTACAGGATCACGACATTACCCTGTTTCACGCGACAATGAAGACTTTCAAGCTACATTGCTGTGTTGAATTTCTTCAGTGATTTCATTTGCCCCTTGAAATATAGAGAAGCAATGACACTTTTAGCATGTGGGCGACGACCGCATTTGCAGAGAAGATTACTCCATCGATGATTCCAACGCAATCCAAGATCAGATTGATCAATCTTGAGAGTCACCAGACCAGTTCGTTGGACACGATGATGAAGCCTTTCACGATCTGCAACCGATGTAATCTCTTCTGCATCCTTGGGATTTCTAGAAATTTGAGCAGCTGAATTTGCGGAGAAGATTCAGAGGAGCTGTGAAATTTTTCCCTTTTTTTTTCAATGGCGATGGCATCCTGTAATGACAATCCTATCGATAATCAAAGAAGCATGATTTAGAGTTCAAGCACGCCACAACAATCAGCACTAATGATGAACCCTCAATCTGGTGATAATTTTCAAGAGCAAACCCAATATGGAGCTGTTAACGAGTGACTAAAGTTCCTTCCAATGGCTGATTTCGAAACAAAGACAGGTATATCATTTTCTTTTACAGGGTTTGTAGGGGACTTCTTTGTCCGGCGAATAATTTGTAACATGGTGGTGAAGTTATTGGAATACCTGCAAAGAAGCCTTCAAAAGACTGACACACAAAAGTGGACAAGAGAGGGAGTCTAACATTATCCCTTAACAATGAAGGCAAAACCTGAGAGTTGTACAACCATTTGTTTCTTCCTGACTCAACAGTGATAAACACAGCATGGAATAAATGCATTTGGCCAGAAAACACATCAAGCCAACAATTTCATTATTAATAGATGAGGAAACAATTTCAAATTCATAGTATCGCACATCTCTACTTCAAATCTACAACGGACAACTTTTTTTGTTCTTTTCAGGAAGCAATCAAACCTGTTCTTCTTCTTCATTGATGGCTGCCCAAACTCATTTTCTCCTGATGCTGGGTAAACTTCAACGTTATTTTATTTTCCTTGAACTTAAAATCTCCATCCCAAGATGTGGTACGACTGGACATAGTGGCTTCATTTCCAGAATGTTAATGTGCTGACTGCCGCGTGAAAACTGAAATTGGCAGATGGTAGTTTTATGGGAAGAGAACCAGTACTGCAAATTAGATATGTAGTGCGAGTTCAACAGAATCGATGAAGAAGAAGAAGTATTTGCGTTTTCTTTTTTTTTTGAAAAACAGCAAAATGGTTAACTTGGTTTTGTGGGGGAAATTGGGCGCGTGCGGCCTTGATTGCATGTAGGCCACGTGGGCTTGCCTCTTTTTTTTTTTTTTTTTTTTGGTGGACCAAGTTTTTTTTTTTTTGACTGGGCCAATATATTTTTGTATAGGGCAATTTCTATTTTTTTTTTGTGTGGACCAAAATAGTTTCTTTTGTATGGGCCAATTTTCTTTCTCTGGGCCAATTTGGTTTTGTGTTTATTTTTTTTGGACCTTCTTATTTTTTGGGCTAATGTTTTTTTTTTTTTTTTTTGACTGCTCCTTTTGTCTGGGTTCATCTTCTCTTAATTTCACTGCTTTTTTTTTTTTTTTTGGGCTGCCCCTTTTTTTTTTGTATGGGCTAATTTTTTATGTGGGCCAATATTTTTCTCTGGGCCAATCTTTTTTTTTTTTTTTTTTTTTGCTGTTTGTGTGGGCTGAAAAATTATTTTATGGGCCAATTTTTTTTTTTTTTTTTTTCTGGCCGATTTTCTTTCTTCCTTTTCTTTTGTGATTTTTTTTTTTTTTTATTAAATTATTTATGCTGCATCCTTTTATATAGATATATTTTTTTTACTGCAGCTTCTTTAGCCAAACAAACATCATGGATCCTTACCAACATATTGTCCTTCTTGATCGTTGTAGTGAGTCTCGCATAAAGCCAATGGTATTTTCATCCCAACAACAACTCGAAGATAGAAGAATCAATTTAAAAGTCACCAACATCATTAACAGCATAGACACTTGAAATGAAAAGATAGAGGAGGCCAAGGCTGAATTTGAGATGAATTGACAGAAGACAAAAATTGGAGATCTTCAAGTAGATAGATAAAATTGCACTTCTCAACTTTCTTTGTAACACGGACCAATTTTTATCAATAAAATTTACCTCCTTTCTCCATATGGATCGTTTTTTTTTTTTTTTTTTTTATTTTTTTTTTGCCCCTTTTTTTTAATAATGCATTTTTTTTTTTTTTTTTTTTTTTTTTTTTTTTTTTTTTTTTTTTTTTTTTTTTTTTTATGTTAGAATACTTAAATTTTTTTCTAAGTGCCTACGTATCCCGTAAAGGAATCAAGCCGAACGTAGTTCAAATTTGCGGTTTCAACTCGTACATCAAAGGAGTAACATGCGGTTTTAGCTCGTGCGTCAAGGAGCAACATTCTTCAAATTCGCAGGCGGTTTATACTCGTATCAAGGAGTCTTCTTCAACTTCAGCGGTAGTTTACACTCGTGTCAAGGAGTAACTTGCGGTTTAACCTCGTACGTCAAGGAGGACTTTCACATCATCATCATGTAGATAGTTTATACTCTTATCAATGAGTAACTTGCGGTTTAACCTCGTACGCCAAGGAGGATTTTTCACTTTCAAGCATAGTAGCGTTTCAAGTATTTCCCGTTAATTGGTCCAACTTCAACACCATCTTTGTCGCGAGCTTATACGACCCACCTGAGTATACTTCGACCACAACATAAGGACCATCCCACTTTGCTTCAAGTTTCTTGATCTTTTGCGGAAAGATAATTGGCCTTCGCACCGCAAGCACCATGTCACCAACTTGAAAGGAACGAATGTTTACCTTTTTGTTGAAGGCTTTGGACAGACGAGCTTGATAACATTCCAATCTTTGTTTGTGCTTCCAACCTCTTTTCATCCAAAGCTTCTAACTCTTCCAAGCGCAGGTGAGCATTGTCCTCGTTGGTAAGTTCTTCTTGAATTGCTATTCTTAATGAAGGTATTTGACGTTCTAGCGGTAAAAGCGACCTCCACACCATAAACCATGCATAAGGAGTTGCTTGCGTAGGAGTGCGAAACGTTGTGCGATATGCCCACAAAGCTTCTTCAATCCTCACATGCCAATCTTTCTTTGACTTGACAATTACTTTCTTCAACAGTTACAAAGTGTTTTGTTGAATGCTTGACTAAACCATTTGCGGGTGCATAATACATTGATGAGAAGAATTGTTTGAACTCAAATTTGTCGCAAAGCTATTTTACGAGATTGTTGCGGAAAGGCTTAGCATTATCGATAATGATGTATCTTGGAATTCCATAACGGAATATGATGTTTACGCGAATGAAGTTCACGACATTCTCCTTTTTTACTTCCTTCAATGCAATAACCTCGCCCGTTTTGAGAAATAATCGGTGGGTTGCAAGGATGTAGAGATGTCCTTGGGGACGACGGAGGTAATGGACCAACTACGTCAAGTCCCCACGTCAAACGGCCATGATGCAAGCTGTTGGATGTAATGGTTCGGGCGGTTGATGGAGGTAGTTTGCATGGAATTGACAAGCTTGACATCTTCGAGCATGATCCAGACGATCCTTTACCATGGTAGGCCAATAGTACCCCATCCTCTTGATTCGAAAATGTAATTTTGGTCCGGATTGATGAGCTCCGCAAACTCCGGAATGTACCTCTTCTAACGTTTGTTTCACTTCATCGTTTGCTAAACATCGTAGCAATACTCCTTCAAATGAACGTCGGTAGAGTACTTGATTGAAATAGACAAATCTTGGTGCGCGTCGTCGAATGTCACTTCTTTTCTTTGCATCCGACGGCGGGGATACCATATGCCAAGAAATCAATAATTGGTAGACGCCGGTCTTTCTCTTCAACAACGGAAATAGCATTGACAACGAGTTGAAAATCATCGCCGTCACCAACGCCATCGTCATCATCGCCGTCGAATAGTGGAGGAACGACCCAATCTTGACAAACGGGTATTTGAATACTTGACTTTAATGATCCGAGGATTGAAGCTAACTTGGCTAATGCATCCGCTTTGCGATTATCTTTCCTCGGAACATGTTCGAGAGATACATCGCCCAACCATCCTATTAGTCTTTTAGCGTATTGATGGTAAGGAACCGGTTCAATCTTCTTTACTTCGTAATCACCAAGAAGTTGGTTGATCACTAACTTTGAGTCTCCATAGGCGTTAAGTTGTAGCTGTTTCATATCAACGGCCATCTCCAAACCAAGAATAAGAGCCCGATATTCGCCGTATTGTTGGAGCATTGTTGCGTCGGAGTAATGGAATACGGTAGAACATCTCCATCGGGTGTAATAAAGACTACTCCAATGCCGCAACCATTTCGATGTGCCGCTCCATCAAAATACATTTTCCACGGAGGCATAACTTCAATCGGAAGAACATCTTCGTCGGGTAAATCATCGGTCGATTCCCACTCACTTGGTATAGGATGATCGGCTAAGAAATCGGCCAAAACTTGTCCTTTCACCGCCTTTTGAGGTATGTAAATTATATCAAACTGTTGCAATTGCGGGTACCACCTTGCTAAGCGATCAAACAATACCGGCTTTGTCATTACATACTTGATTGGATTCGCTTTGGAAATCAACTTTCTTGTATGAGCTTGAAAATAATGTTTCAACTTCGAATTGCAAAAATCGCGCCAAACAAAGTTTTTCAATTGGAGAGTAATTCAGTTCGTTGGGGGTCATCATGCGACTCAAATAGTACAATGCATTTTCTTTACCTTTATCGTTTTCTTGGGCAAGTAAAGCTCCGCGAACGCGTTCTTGAGGCGGCGAATGTAAAGCAACAACGGTTTTCCGGAGTTGGTGCGGCGAGTACTCGGAGATTTCACCAGGTAAGACTTTATGCTTTTGAAAGCGTTGCTACATGCTTCATCCCATTTGAAAGGTTCATTCTTTCGCATCAATCTTCGAATGGTTGACATCTACCAGCCAAATTTGAGATGAAGCGACGCAAGTGCGCTAATCGCCTTGTAAACTTCTCACTTCATGCAAATCGCGTGGTTCGGCATATTCAAAATTGCATCAACTTTAGTTTCATCAATCTCAATTCCTCGTTGACGTACGATAAAGCCAAGGAACTTTCCGAAGTGACACCAAGTGCGCATTTCAAAAGATTCATCTTCAACCGTAACGACGTCGTTCAAAAACACCCTTCAAATCTTCAAGATGAGTTTGTCGTCTTTTTGATTTTACAACTAAGTCATCCACATAACATTCAACATGTTTATGTAACATATCATCGAAGATCTTTTGCATTGCTCTTTGGTAAGTTGCCCAAAGTTTTTCAATCCAAACGGCATTACTTTGTAGCAAGAGATACCTTTAGGGGTTACGAATGCGATCTTTTCTTCATCCTCAATCGCCATGCGGATTTGATTGTATCCAGACGATCCATCCATGAAGGACAATGTTTCGTGTCCAGTTGTAGCATCGACCATCGTTCGTAATAGGAAGTAGAAGGGAAATCATCTTTCGGGCAAGCGTTGTTCAAATCTCTGAAGTCAACACGAACTAATTGTCCGTTTTTTTTCGCTTTACGAGTACAATGCTAGATATCCATGTGGGATACTTGACTTCTCGTATGAATCCTGTTCGATAAGTTTGTTTACTTCATTTTCAATTGATGTGACTAATTCGTCGAAAACGACGTTGAGCTTGTTTCACCGGTCTTGCCCCTCGCTTGGTGGCCAAATGATGAAGAGGCAACCTTTGGATCTAAACCAGGCATCTCTTTGTATGACCAAGCAAAGACGTCTCTGAATTCATGTAGAAGTTCAACATACTCTTTCTCTTCCTCTGCGGACAAAAGGAGCACTTATGTAGATTGGCTTGCGATCTTCCTCGTCCCTAAGTTGATTTCTTTCAACTTATCAACAGGCCTTCACACCTTCCTCAAGTTCCGGAGGAGCGTCCTTTGCATCTTCTTCTTCGACGTCATTTTCGTCAACAATGGTAATATGATATGATGACCCCTACACTTTCTTCATCTTCCTCCCTTAGATTAGTAGAGATTATTGTGTGAATTTTTGCTTTCAATCTTGCTCCACAATCTACGACAAGGATCCGACGTCTTACCATTCGTGAAGGAATCCTGCGCGCACTTTGTCCCAACAAGGAAAATTTTCGGACTTCGAATTTTCTTTGAGGTGTTAGACACTCCATGTTTTTTACCTTTGTTTCTTTCAACTGTTGTTGAGACTCTTCTTAAACTTGGGTGTTTGTGAATTATCTTTTCCCAAACGATCAAAGGCCGAATCTCCTACTATGCATGATTCTTCGTCTTCCATAGTCACATAAAAGTTGGATGCACGTTTTATGGTGATCCGACAGGGAGGAGGTTGGACATATCCAAGGCCAAGTCGTGACCTTTCCTGCCGCTTTTCTTGTCGTCTTTGATTTTTGCATCTTCATGTCTCATGGGAAGTTTCCCTAACATGCCTTTCGATTCATGATTGTATCCTGCTTTTGCTAACAATTTGTAGGCATTAGGGTCAAAGCCTTCTTCAGTTCTCTTGTCGGGTAAATGACCGGTGCTCAATTTTCTTACCTTCTACAGGTCGTATGAAACCTTCGAGGATTGAATTTATGCCTGCTGATTGTTTCAATCTTCGTTAATGGCATGGTAAGGCCACTTAATGCTTTGATTTTCACGAAGGGTGATTCTCCTTCCCTCCTCATCGACTTAGGAACGTAACGCAAGACATTGGAAGTAGAAGCTTTATCGTCATCATTACCTTGTTTTTGCAGACTTGCTTTGGTAAGTACTTTCTTTGTCAATAAAGCTTCTTCGATGAAAGTCGGATTGTCTTCATGATGCATCGTTGCGGTCTTGCCATGAGAATAGAATTTTGCGTCTGCAATGTATGCTTCGGCTTGGTGAAAGGCTTGTCATCGAACAACTTTCTTTATTGCCCATTACTTACATATTTGAAGCATTGATGTAACGTTGATGGTACTACACCGTTGTCATGTAACCACGGCCTTCCTAACAACATGTTGTAGGATGTCTTGCAATCTACTACGTGGAGGAGCACACTTGAAATCATTTCTTCAACCAAGAGTTCAAGTCTTATTGCACCAACAGCTCTTTGTCCTCCTTGATTAAAGCCTTGAATCATGAGGCGACTTTGTGAGAGTTCTTCAACCGTAATATCAAATTCCTTCAACATTCGCAAGGGGAAGAATGTTGGCAATGAAGATCCACCATCAAGCAATATTCGATTAATCCTCTTCGACATATGTATCCGGATACAAATAAAGGTCTATTGTGTGGCTTTGACCCCAACAACAAATCATCATCGGTGAAGTTTATTGAAGTCGTAACACTGTCTACCATTGGAGAAGACTCATCTTCCTTTGTAGAACATTCACCGGGTAACATTCTTGTAACGTTGTCAACCTTTTCTCGCACGAACGGTAAAACATGAACTTATCTTATTAGCGGCTACCTTTTCTTCCTCCAACACTATTATTCCTTTGCGTGCCAAGTCCATCACTTTGTTTTTGAAGACAAAGCATTGCTCGATAGGATGACTAATGAGACGATGATATTTGCGGTAGTTTGGATCGTTCGTCTGCTTTTGCTTCTTGAGGTCGTTTCATTTCGGTAGCTCAATCAAACCAGGATTCATCAAGTCATCGAACATTTCGATTCGTCCGAATCAAGGAATGGATAACTTTTCTCTTGTCTTTCTTCTAACGTCGGTCTTCTTTTGGCAAACTTGATTGACGTCGCTCCTCTCTGTAACGTTTCTATTTGCCTTTGTTGCAACTTTGATAGGAGCAACGTTGTTTCTGCGAGAGACCTCCTTTACATCCGATTTAGGTAGGTACCTACTTGTTTTCTTAAAATCTGGTTTATCTTGTTTACGTGGTTCAGCGACAAAGGTCCCTTGATCTCCATGAGTTTTGATGCTCAACTCCATATCATGACCGCGAGTAGCCAATTCTTGAACGTATTTGGTGAATACCTTTCAAGATGTATTGAAGACTCCATTGCATCCCTTGAATGCACATCTCAATAGCGGACTTTTCACACGGTCGATCTCTGCAATCCAAGCTCAAACTCCTCCATCGATTGATGTAGTCGACGGCAGGCTCGTCTTTCCACTGCTTGGTGTGACTTAACTCCAACATACTTACGGTTCTTGGAGTGTTGTAGAAGCGGTTTAGGAATTCTGTTTCAAGTTGATTCCAGTGTCAATCGATCCGGAGCCAAGTCGGTATACCCGGTCAACGCGTTTCCCTTGAGAGATCTAATGAACCGTTTGACTAAGAGATCACCTTTTGTTCTGCATTGCTTGCATGTTTCAACAAAATGAGCAACATGTTGCTTAGGATTACCTTTACCGTCGAACTATTGTAGTTTTGGAGGTTGATAGCCTATAGGCATTTTCAAATTGTCGATCCTCCTTGAATACGGCTTTGAATATGCGAAGGAAGATTTTGAACTTCCTTCATACTTATCCTTTATCGTCCCTTCGATGAAATTTTTGAGTTCATCAATAGGAATGAGTCCGTCTGACGAAACATGAACGGTCCTTTGTTGTTTGGCGGTTTCGGATCCGCCAACGTATTTTGATTGATTTTCAGCAACTTTGATGGTCTCGGGATTACTTGATCCTTCCCCTTGCTTGAAGGAAACACCTTTGTTTGCTTCTTCGACGCGTCTTTGCGTAGTTTGACTTGACTCACCATTGTTACTCGGCAACTGATTGATGATTCGATCTTGCTTTCTTTGCGCATCGCAAGGCCTTCCACCAACTTCGTTAGGTTTGCCAATTGCTCTTCTATGGTTGATGCGCCGCCATCATAACGGGCATGACAGAGGTATTTGCGGAGGTATCTTCGCGGTCATCATCGCTGCTCATTTGATCTTCTTGGGCCGGCATCTATGGAATCCGCAAATGACTCTTCATCTTCCGATTCTTCCTTGTTTGCAACGGATTTATTCTCCAGCATTGCAAGCGTCTTTCGAACCATTCCTCTTACAGCGCCTTTAGGTTGATCCTGCGTTGAAGCATCAAAACAAGGATTACCGTAATTTTTGGAAGTGTCGCCAATCGATCTTTTCGCAAATCAACGAACATTCTTCCTTTGCTTCATGTGGTAGGACCAACGTAAGTTTCGAACGTCGATCCACCAACGCTTGTGCTGCAACGACGTTGCTTGAATCACATTTGTTGACATTGTCGTCCTTGGACTCCATTTCAACGGTATTCGACCGGAATGAGATGAACGGTAAAGACGGTCCCACTGGGCGTGCCAAATTTGTAGACAATAATTTCTTTTTATTTCCTGTAAAATCGGAATTACAAGAAATATGGTAATTGAATACAACAATTATATTATAATAAATTTACGGGGGTCCAATCTCTATGGATCCGTTGATTCAATCCGTCGTGGATCCGAGAGGCGTTTTGGGCTTGTCTCGATCCAATGAATTTGTTTTCTTCCGAGGGGCGTTTTGGGCTGGATCTCGGAATGGATTCGATCTCGAGGGCTTTTGGGCTTGATCTCGATTTATCGAACAATTTGATTTCTTCTTCCGATGGGCTTTAGGACTTTGTCTCGGAATGGATTCAGAGAGGAAGGGCCGACTTCGACAGAGGTTCGGGAACCTTCGAATATCTCTCAATTTCTCAGCTTCCGGAGTGTGTGAGAAGAGTGAGTGTGTGTGTAACATTTCTTGAGGGAGTTTGCCCTCTATTTATAGATGGAGTGAGTGATAGCCAATGGCTATGATGTTGCCACGTGTCACTCATCTAAGGGGTGAATCTTTTAATATCAAAATATATAAAATATAAATATAAATATATATTTAAAATATATAAATAATATTTAATTATATATTTAAATATATAAATAATATTTATATATCTACAGTAAAAAAAGAATTTTTTTTTTTTTTTTTTTTTGTTAAAAAAAATAATAATAATAAACTAGAGGCATGTGTGGATCCTTCAATGACGAGATTCACCCAGAATACCTATACGTAAGCAAAAAATAATAATAAAAAAAATTATGGGTTTATTAGATGGATTGGGCTGATGAGTTCATGTTTTCCGGTCTATCCAGCAATCAGATGTAAATTCCAACCCAGAAAGAACAAAGCGAGCCCAGCCCAAAGAGACTAAAAAAATTATGGGTTTAGTAGTTGGATTGGGCTGATTATTTTATGTTTTCCGGCCTTTAGATGTAAAATGCAGCCCAGAAAGAGAGTTAACCTAGGCCAAAAAAATTACGGGTTTAATAGATGAATTGGACTGTTGAGTTCAAGTTTTCGGGCCTATCCAACAATAAGACGTAAAATCGCCTATAAAGAATGAAGTTAGCCCAGCCCATAGAGACTCCGGAAGAACAGACAGAAGGACAAAGTTTTTGGAGCTGTGGCCTTTGATTTTGATCATTAATCATTACTGCCACTTTCACTGAACTGTGTGGGAGCAGTGAGGCAAAACAATCATCCATTTCATCTTTCGTTGCTCTGAGTTGTGAATCATTGAGAGTAGAGATGGATACCAAACCTACTGAAATCAGTAGCTCAAAGATGTTTGGAGGATTCAACAAGAGATACAAGCATTTCAGTCCAACCCTAGGTTGTTCCATGAATTTCTCCATCTACTTTCCTCCTTCACCTTCCCCTTCTCATAAATTCCCTGTAAGTTCTTCTGGAATTGGAAGCAATCACTTTATCCTACAAATTTATCGGTTCATTTCTTTAGTTCTCACAATTTTTCAGTAGTTTTTTTTGACTCTAGCATTTCTTATTTGAACAATCTAGTGAAAGATTTTTGTTTTGTTAAAAGAAAAGAATTGTTGAATTTATTGTTTCTTTACCCCTGAAAAGCTATTGATTGTTGGATGGTGATTCTTGATTCAAATGGTTGCTCCGCTCATCAATTTTTACTCTGTAATTACTCGCATGTGGTAATTAATGCATATTTCTTGCGATAGGCATCAGATATGCTAAGTTTTAACATGAAGCAAAGATAGACATCAGATATGTTTCTTTTGTACGGTTGTACCCTTGAGTCAATCCAGGTGAAGGAGAGCATGTTTTGCATCCTTCTTCGTACTCCTTTGCTGCTTTTTGATTCCTGTGTACTGATCATTTTATGCACAATCTCGGTGCAATGTTCTTGGGGAGCTTTAGAAGTACTGGGTTTTTCCTGATATATATATATGTTCACGAATCTAGGTTTCATGGTAGTAGCAAGGAGGTTAGGTTTGGATCATCAATTTTTAAGCAATTGATTTGGTTTGTTTCTAACTGCTATTTTTAGGTAATTTATTGGCTTTCTGGCCTTACATGCACGGATGAGAACTTCATTTTCAAATCTGGTGCTCAGCGTGTTGCTTCAAGCGAAGGTGTTGCACTAATTGCTCCAGACACATCACCAAGTGAGTGAACTTTTTAATTCATATTTATGTTTTATTTTGTCATTTAGATGATAGTTTATGAACAGGAAAAAATTCACAAGTTTAATAACGGAATGCTGTGCTAATCATCTCACTTCCAAGACCCATCTGCAAAAAAAAAAAAAACTTCTGCAATTACATATTGATTTAGTGATAGGAAACCTTGGTATTTCCTCGTGTCATATTAGATTCAAAATGATACCTATCATAACAAAAAAGAAAGGAAAAGGAAAATAGAGTTGATGAGATATTAAACTAGTGATATTTCATGATTATAGGACCTGATATCTTACTACAAATTTGACATCTTTTACAGGAGGACTCAATGTGGAAGGAGAATCTGATAGCTGGGACTTTGGTGTAGGTATGTTGCATCAAGTACTTTGGAGAAATAAGGGTTGTATAATTATGTCTTGAAGAAAATCATTTTATCTATCTTCTGATGCTGTTATTTCCTACCTCCAAAAGAAGACTCTAAAAACAGAAAGATTCCATCTTTTCTTGTAGCTGTCTACAGAAGGTCCCATTGGGATTAGATTAGTGCTGTCTTCTCACATTGTTTCTAGATTCTATGAATCATTTAAAAAGTGTTGTCTTCTTACATTGTCTTCTCCCTTCAGGTTTTCCTGTTATATGTACATGAGTTTTTACATATCCATTACTTTTTACTATTTGTGCATTGAGTTTCCAAGTTGTATTATGTGTGACTGCAAACAGGTGCTGGGTTTTACCTTAATGCAAAAGAGGAAAAGTGGAAGAATTGGCAAATGTATGATTATGTTGTTAAGGAATTGCCAGCGCTTCTTAATGAAAACTTTTCTCAGCTTGATACATCAAGGGCATCTATATCTGGACATTCCATGGGTGGTCATGGAGCACTAACAATCTACCTGAAGAACCTGGATAAGTATAAGGTAGTTGGTTGGTGTTGACCTAGTAATTTGAAATTTACTCATCTTAACTTTTATGTTTCCTGAACTTATAGAATTTATAGAAAATGGCAGATTCTGTTGGACTCCAGAATAAGCAGTTTTATACTATAATCTTCTATTTTCTTATGTGTGCACATTATGCTTGGATTATATTCATTATCAATGGATGTGGCAATAGCTACTAGCTCTATAGAGGCTTTTTTCATAGGTTATACAAGGTTTGAATTGTCTACTTTTGAGCTCTGATGTTGGAGCCCAAAAGTAGGAAACTCAAACCTTGTTTAACTGTACAAAGTTCAAACCCTTTGATGGTATTGTGTACTTTTCCCTTTTAATTTACGCAAGCAAACTTCTAGTAACAAAGGTGTTAATGTGGCAGCTCCAGAGTCTGGCACTCATGGAAACAGATACAGATTCTTTAAATTTAAGTTCAGCCTTTTCACAGTTTTTCATTTTTATTTTATTGCATTGTTTAGCTCCCCTAACAATATGACAGGAAAATGTACACGTTTTTGTTTCTCACCACTTTCCAGTGTCTTTGTCTGACATTCTAGTCCCTTTCCTCAGTCAGTTTCTGCTTTTGCGCCCATTACAAATCCAGTGAATTGTCCCTGGGGCCAGAAAGCTTTCACAAACTATTTGGGTGCAAATAAAGCAGACTGGGAGGTATGATCTTGAGCATGTTCCATTTGGTATATCATATTTAAGAGCTTTTATGCTGATAACTTAGATGTTACAGTACTGTAATCCTGCAGGAATATGATGCAACTTGTCTTATATCGAAGTACACGGATCTTTCCGCCACCATTCTGATTGATCAGGTAAGAAGTTGAATTATCTGCAATTGCTGAAATTATCTGTACATAGTGGCGTATTAACTTTATTTTTGGGATTTTTATATTACATTGAAATGATACATTCATCATCTTCTCATTCTTCTTTTGTTTTTTCCTCTCCAAATATTAGATGTTCAGTTTACCTCTCCTAACATGGTGATATGTTTTCTCCGAACATAATAAGATAAGATCTTGGTCTCTTCACTGAGATAATATTGCCAAATATGTGAACCTTGCTACATATTGAATTTTAGTCTATGAAATGCTCATATAATGATAAATATATTTACTGTAACGCTCTTTTTAAGGCACTCAAAAATCACAACTTCTTGTTAATAACATCCTTTAGATCTTTTCATGTTGGTCAATTAATTTACTTGAAACTACCTTGCTACTTAAAACTGTTGCAGGGGGAGGATGACAACTTCTTAAAGAATCAACTATTGCCACAGAAATTTGAGGAGGCATGCAGAAAGGCCAATGTTCCTCTCCTGTTGCGCCTTCAGCCTGGTTATGATCACTCCTACTATTTCATTGCCACCTTCATTGATGATCACATTCGGCACCATGCTCAAGCTCTTAACCTGTAATATGTGAACCACTGAGCATGCACCTGAAGTTCACCCGGTTGCACAACTTTTGACACCTTTATGCAATCTTAGTGCTTCCATATTCAATTCCATGACTCCTTTTCTTTCTCCCCTTGGGGAAGTCTGTGTTCGTGCTTGAGTGAGAATTAACTTTATGCAAATGAAAGCTCGTAAACTGATATATATATATTTTCTTCTAGTTCACCATATTGCTTCATTTCATGCATAAGTTACAGGTAAGTACCAAGCAATTAACTGCTCTTGTATTCAATGACCCCTTCATTGCTACCAGCGTCGCAATTGCTGAAATATGGGGTTTACGAATATATACATATAGACATATATATAATTATCAAAAAAAAACATATATATAAACATATATATAGAAAACATTTCCAAAGGTTGAGAGGTTGACTATACAAGGCAAGAAATACATTGTCATTAAATTAGGATTCTGGACATTTTCAGGACAAGCAGGGAAAGCACATAGTATGGCTCAGTTTCTATTTTAAGAAGGAAATTTACTCGGCAATATCTAAGTATACTAAAGCGTGAGAAAACACTTGCCATAAATTTTTATTATCACCTTTCCAAGACTTCCACGTTTTAATTTCCTGCAATAATTTTTGCACAAGAACACCACCAAACTTTCCTTCCTAGGTTAATATTGAGCACATCAAATGCTAGGAAAATTTTAAAGTGAAATCAAATTCTATCAGGACTATCAAAGCAAATTGTTAACTTTCGTATATAGCTGTGTTGTATATGAGTGAGAAGCTCCATAACCCACGGCGCTATCTATTGGCTACATATGAAACATGTATCATCTACTTTACTTTACTGCTTTTACAACGGCCGTGGGGGTGGGGGGTTTACAAGAAACAAGGAAACCTACTATACATTGATTGCTATATATTTTGAGCACAAGAGCTGGCAACTTTGGCAGAAGAGTACTAGTCTATTCAATAATCTATACAACACAAAACACATAAACCTGTGTAGTTTAATGTTTTTGTGAGAGCAGACCAGTCTCAATCAAGCACCTGAACTCTGTTGTCTCAACGTTGATGTGATCTCCAATTATTGGCCAAAAGCAAGATATGTGGCTCGTCAATAAATAAAATAAATAGATGATTTATTTCACTGATAGTTGCTACTACCCAGCTGTGTAAAGTCGTTCAGCGCGTCAGTGTGGAGATCATTTTGATTTCCATCTTGAACTGAAGTCATGGCAATCATTGGTTCAATATTTTCATTCACGCTTCTTGTAGGCCTCTTCAGCCTTCTAGGTCTCTGCTGTGGTATGGCATTTGGTGGGGCATCATCAAACTCAAAGTCTGCAGTTTTTGATCCTCCTTTCTGCGGCCTCGACTTTGAAGGAGTCTGCTTGTCAGGGTTCCCTTTCCTCTACATGCAGGAAAAGCCAAAATCAAGAAGGATGGAAATACCAGAAATTATATACATCATATTGAGCTTCACTGTAATATGCTCATTCACCAGAAAGGAAATGGGGCAGGTTGGGGGGATTGAGAGCATTGAGAACAACCACCCCTTTGAAGCAAACCATAAGTAACTCAACAATAAGCAGGACCTGGACCAAATTTAAGCTATGAACCTGTAACCGACTACTAGATATAGCTATCAAACACAATTTAAATCTTAGACTAACAAGAGCAGAATAGATTCCACAAAATGAACCCATAAAAACTAGCATTCACTAATCTTTTATTCTGCATATTGCTATTAATAACTTCCAAAGATAAGAAGCTATAGAATAAGAAGCCAAAGTAAAGGTCCAATTCTTATTTTCAGTCACTGACACAGAAATGGAGAATGACTTCACCTTTTTATTACTGTGTTTCGCTTTATCTGGATCCAGAGCGAGCTCAGATTCATTTTCCTGAAATAAAGGGTCCACCAAATCTTCCAAACATGCATCTCCCTCTGCATCAATACGTATACCCTTACCTCCACCTTTCCTTTTCTCTCTCTCTTTAGCCTGTTGAGAGAAGCATACCATTGATGATTGAAATTGTCTAGCTTTAATTTCAAGTTTAAAAGAATCTTGGAGAACTAAATAAGCAAAAAATCAAACACGCAAGTGCATCATAGTAAAAAGCAACTCGAGGCTTCCAAAATCTCATGGTAAAAGAAACATTCTGACTAACCTGCAAAGGAATCTGTTTCAGCTTCTCCTCCAATTGGGGATCATCAATCAGCAAGGATACAACATCTTCAGGAGCAAGAATATCACCTTGAACATGACCGCCAGTCATGACAAGTTGCTGTACAGTGCTCTTCTGACTAGCTCTCTGTAAAATCTTCTCTTCAACTGTCTCTTTACAAATCAAGCGATACACAGTGACCTACAATATGAATAGCCTCTACAAGTAAATAGTGTATCTCTAGAAACTCAAAATCAAAAACAGAAGATAAAATTGTTATATGTGCCAATGGCACCATACTTGAAAACTCAAGGTTAGGCCTTCTCATCTGTACAAGTAACACACTATTGGCAAAACCAAGCCCAGATTAATCTTGCAATATGCTTGATAATGAGTGCTTGAAAAAGAAGAGAAAGAAATGTTTTAGTGAAGCTACTCTGAGGGTGCTCCTTACAGAATAGATTTTGTTTATTCATTGGTTCTGTGGAAAATGAGAAAAAATAGTAATAATAATTTTATATCAATCTGTAAGAGAGGGTCTGGAGAGAAGAAGGTTAACCAGTACATAGATCACAAGCTCTCACAAGCAATACATTTCAAACTTGAACTCAATCCAACTTTTCTTGCAAAACTACTTCAACCACTTTACTTCAAGTAGAAAATTAGAATAAACTAACATTATCATATCAGGTACATTTTTTTCTCTCTTTTTTTAAAGTATCTAAGGCAAACACTTCATTCAGAAAAAGGACAATCAAATACAAGATAGGAGATTGACCTCTTTAGTCTGTCCCAAGCGATGTGCTCTATCCATTGCTTGTAGATCCAAGGTTGGATTCCAATCACTTTCATAGAAAATTACAGTATCAGCAGCTGTCAAATTGATACCCAGCCCACCAGCTCTTGTACTCAGTAAAAACACAAAGATATCATTCCTATAATTAACAAGAAAGCGTTAGCATGACAATTAGAGGTGCAAATTCAGATAGACAACAGAAGCATATAAATCAAATTAACACGTACCGATCCTGGAAATCGCGGACCATGTCTCGACGGTCCACAATAGTAGATGACCCATCAAGCCTCAGGTATTTAAATTTCCTATAGTTCATATAATCCTGCAAAATTAGTCAAATATCAGCACTAAACTTTTATTAGGGGAAAGAATCCAGCTCTAATGATTCAGATGAATAATGTAATACAAATTTATGTTCACAAATGTTGCCAGACCCAAGAAGGCAAGAAGGTCTCAGTGAAACTAATCAGGAATATAGCTGCACACATATTCTGGAAGAATGCATATGCTTTGAAGCAACAATTGCCTGATTACAGAATTTCACAAGAAAAGAAAAATGTTAATTTACAATATTTTTCTCATTTTCTTTATACGTTGTCATGCAGTATTTCACTCACCAGAGAAAGTGAAGAGATGAATACATATGCAAGGATGTAGCTTCCCCTTTAGAAACAGACCACCCAAGTCCAAGAATGCATCTTAACAATATTGCTTAACTATACTTAGGAAAGACATGAAAGTAATGACTCCAGTGCATTACATGAGCACTAGTCAAACTTATAACCAGGATAATAGCACATGCAGACTTATACTCCTTTTTTTCAACAAGAAGGCCATGAATTTGAACACAAAACCACTTGCTCTATACCATGCGAAATCAATCTTAAAAAAATAATAAAGAATTAGAGAGGTAACTTCTACATCTAACAAGTGAGGTTTTATTCACATAGCAGTTAACCAAGAAGGTTGTGGACATTCTACAGGTATATAATCTCGCGACAACTTTGTAGTAGTAAGCTTCGACAATTTCAATTTAGATAATACGACAAAATGGGCAAATAATAGAATGATGTTCTTCCATTCTTTCTAATACCCATGTGGATGAAAGTTTTTCTTAACTATCCGCTCATTGTCAGTTACCACCACCAATACATGTACATTGCTTCTAAGCCTAGAAACAACTCTGTCAGAGTTACATATTATCCATTTATAGACATATTATAAAATCCAACAGAGAAAGAAAACTGAAAAGGAGTTCAAGATACCTCTAGTATATTCAGCATCTTAGTCATTTGTGTAAAAAGTAGTACACGATGATTTTGAGCACGCAAACGTTTTAGTAATATGTCAAGCGTTTGAAGCTTCCCAGAGTCCTGATAGAACATTCATTAACATATTAAATGTCTTGAAGATGCACAAGATCTTCAAAAGTGAATCTCAAGGGGGCACACAGATAATGAATTAGGCTTACCGTCAGCATCTTTGCAGAGTCAAAGGGTTGCATTGGTGGACATGAACCAAAGATCTTATACGTAAGCTGCAGAGCAGGTTGTGAAACAGGTAATTCAGAGTCAATCTCCTGAATCAATGGGTGAGGAAGATCTGGCTTCCTTGGGCCATTAGAGTCAGATGTTCGGGCAAACCCAACTAATAATCTCTTAACCCATGGGTGATGCAGCTCTTCAAGCATATTGTAAGCAAAATGTCTATCTGAGCAGTGAGCACTTATCTGGCAAGGACATCACAGAAGAAAGCAGAGAACTAAATTAATATCTACTTATAACACCATAGTATAATATAATTCATTAAGTCACAAATATGTTGGCACTTACAGGAGGAGCTCTGGTTCTTGGAATGTAAGAGTACGTGGAACGTAAAATCTTAACATCCAATAGAAGCCTATCCTGATGTGGCATGACTAAAGCCTCAAATGGAGCATCTCCAAGACCTGTCGCAAGCCTTCTCCTTAGCACATTACTCTCTGATTTTGCTGGTAGCAGTAACATTCGTCTGACTGCTCTAACCTTTTCCCTCCCAATTTGATTGCATACAATATCATCATCCTCAGGCTCCAGAAGCAAATCTAAGATTTCATCCGAAAACCACCTACTCCATCTCATAACCGAAAACAGCAATCTCTCCATATAAGAACCAGTTGCTAAAAGTGAAATTTCAGTAGGTGATAGATCAGTCAATCGAGCAAATCCAAAACACCCACTTCTTACAAAAGAGCAATCTGAATGGTAATGCTCTTTAAGCTCAGATATATGGATATTTTCAGGACTGAAAATGTTAAAATATCTCAGAAACAAGTTCATGCCACAACCTTGACCTACTGCTGAGAAATGTGAGCTGGATTGCGGGAAAAGTTCCTGATAAACCAACTTTGGTATCTATATGATATTAAAAGACAAGGGAATAAAAAAGAGAAAGTTAGAACATAAAATATTCTATGAAAAGTAATGAAAATTAGATTAGATCAGAATTGTAACTAGCACTTTGAACATTAAACCTTACACCATACATACAATCAGAGGCACTTGCAAAGTATATGGAGAGCAAAAAGGTTTTACCAAGCACATAAGCACAATCTAAAATAAGGTTGTCCGACAAATAACCACAAACAGCTAGCAATGGTTCATTGCAGGAAAATGATTACTGTATTTATATGGCTATTAAAAATTACCATAAACTTATTATCTTTTATTTCAGATTATTTCTTTACAGGAATTACACTACTTGTTTGATTAAACAGCTAAAGTTGAGGCATGACAGGATATATAATCTTTAAAAATTGCCCCTTGAACTTTTTTAAAAATTCAAGTTTTCCTCTATAACCAAAAATTGGGGAATGGTAGTCCATGAATTCTTAAAAGGGGTGATTTAATCAGTCCATCTATAATTCTACATATGCTTTGTTTCTTTATTGGTCAAATCATCCCTAGGGCCAGACTATGCATCAGAAAGTGAAAGCCAAAAAACCTTGAAGAGGGGGAGGGAGGGCAGGTGTATAAACCAAGAATAAATTAGAAGGGCATCATTAATTACCTCATATGTAATTGGATTCCGCCGACCAGAATAGTATATCTCCTCTAATTCCCCATAAGGTGGAGGAAGAAGAGAATTAGGAACCTCTCCGAAGAAAAAGTATGTACTACCCTCATTTCTCTCAAATAATTCTGGATGGTTGCATACCTGTAATTCCATGCAATACGAATGGTTTAATGATAATGCATGACAATGATGTCAGGAAAACAAAACTACTTCACAACAAGGGTAAAAAGATATTAATGAAAAAATAAAAAAGTTTAGTGTACAACAAATATAATACCTTTCTTAGCTGGATAACAATATTCATCAGGTTTAGAAATTTCTTGTCATTTAAATTCCCCCGATTTCCCTCAAACAATTCATTAAGGGATATCTTATTCTTTATGGCTTGATAAAATGCCTGCTGGCGTGAACTTAGTTTACAGTGCACAGTTATTTCTGTCTTTGCAGTTAACTCAGAAACAACATCCTTTTTCACCCGTCGTAGCATAAAAGGCTTCAAGATAGCATGCTGCCAAAGGGGAAAGAAGTGAGAAAAATGTAGATTGTGAAGAGGAAAGGAAGATATTTAAAAGACATAAAAAATAATAAATTTTTTTTTAAAAAAAAAAAAAAAAAAAAAAAAGCCACTTAAATTAAAGCAACCATGATGATTCACCGGTAACAAACCAGATAAGGTTGTGTGGGAGCACGAAAAGTAATAGCATAACTATATAGACAAAAACGATTCAGAGAAACAATTGTTGGGATAGGAAAGTGGTTTCACAAAAGCTTCTGAAGGTCAACTTTATGTTAACCATATCAAGCTCAGCACATAGTACTTTTCCACAATTATATCCAGCTTGATATAGTGCTGTCAAGGACAGAACATCCTTTGCAAGATATTTTCTTATTTCAAATTAACACACAGCATAACAAAGTTAACCAGAGAACATTTCTAACAGAAAATTAGAGGTAAAAAAGAAAAAGAAAAAATATTGTGAAAATTCCCAAAGGAAACCTGCTTGATTAATTGCAGCAAATAGTCTATGCTTGATGATTTACAGAATGCAGAAGAACTCACCAATCGATTAAGCTGGTGCTCATTCAATGTTCCACCATGCTCGGCATGATTCTCTATTCTGGTTATATAGCAAAGAACAGTAAGACAAATTTCCTTGATCCATAACTTAAATAATGTGTAGGGGTAAGTGTGAAGTAACATACCCCTTGGAAAACCACTCATTAAATTGCTCGTGGCTATCAAATAAAGTTGGCATAATGAAATGTAAGAGAGCCCACAGCTCAGCCATGTTGTTTTGGATTGGAGTACCCGTCAGAAGTAAGCGATTTCGACAATTGAAACTGAGCAGCATCTTCCATCTTATACTGCCAAAAGAAATATTCAACATGATTTGAGAAAGACCACACACATATGTACATTTTTACTTCTCCAAAACCCAGCATATTTAGAAGCACGTTATTAAGTGCATATTGCATGCATACCAACATATATGAAGGTTATTTATGAAGTTTCACATGAATACAGCAATAAAGACAGCACATATTTATAGTATCTATCATTAACCTTAGCCTTGAACATAAAAAGTACATGATTTCTTCTCAGCAGAAGTCCTGCTTCTCACACAACAAAGTCAATATTTACTGTTCCATTATGTGGGAAAAGAAAAGACGCAGAGTTGTGTTAGACAGCTGTAGGTAAGACCTTTCAAACTTCTCAAGTTCAGTATACCATGCCATGAAATTCTCACGTCAACTTTGCCCTCAACAAAACATTCTCAAGCCCACATATTCACAATTTCGTTTCCATCCAAATTACATGAATAAAGCATCAAAAAGAAAATATTATTTCATCAACAACTGCAAGACATAACCAATGCTGCACTAGCTGCATAGTTTGTACTTAATTAGGCAATTCAAACCTGTTAGAACTTTTAATTGCCTGAGCTTCATCCAACACCATATATTGCCATTTTACATGTCGAAAGCTTTTTTCATCAATAACTAGTAGTTGATAGCTGGTAATCAGAATGTGAAATGCAGCATCCCTGCAATTGGAAATGATACATCAGAAAGAGGCATTTAACAAGTTCCTTATCCTCTTACCATCTTTTTTCTTTTCAATGGTAGAGAAGAGGCCAGAAAAAGAGAAAAAAAAAATATTCCTCAAGAAACAGCAGGCAAAGGGTGAGAAAAGAGGAACTTAACTGAGTACTCAAAGAACAGAGGCAAGAACCTCCTTAATTACTAAGGTTTCTTTAATCTGTTTAAATACTGAATTGGAGACAGGTAATCAAGGGGAGATGAGATGGAAAATTGCAAGTTTCCAAAATGCTTCTAAGTTTTGTTCTTTTACCCTTAAAAGCATCAGTCTATATTAAATCTCAACTTTAGAGGGTCTGCACCTATTATGAAGATAAACCACCCTCTCTACTCATTACCAACAAAGGGGGGGAATTTACTGTAGTACTTTGTAAGTAATTCAAATTCAGGATGAAAGTAGACAGAAAAGAACTAAAATGAGCAGTGACAGAATAAGTTTTACCTCCGATAAAGACGCTTAGGATTGATTTTCTTCCGCAGCACCTTTCGCTCATCACGTCCACCCCAATATGGAAGAGTTCTCAGATCAGGGCAGAAACGGCTAATTTCATCAGCCCAGTTATTCAAGACAGATGCTGGAGCAACAACCAGAAATGGTCCCCATATATTCTTTTCCTGCAGAACTAGCCAGTTAGTGTATATAAACCTCCAAATGAGATTGTTGAATCAAAACAGGGACTTACTTCAGCCAGATGAGCTAAGAACGCCATTGCCTGGATTGTTTTCCCTAGACCCATCTCATCAGCAAGAATACCATTCAAGCCCTGATAGGCATGAATCAAATATTTAAGTTCATTAGCAAGTGAAAACTAACCACCAAATTATTTATTCGACGAAGATCTAGGAATTATGTTACAACCTGCTCATAACAGTTTACGAGCCACTGGAGGCCTCTCAATTGATACTCCTTGAGGGAACCTTTAAATAGCTCTGGTGTTTGGACAGTTGATGCTACAGGCATTGTGGAACTGAAAGCACATACAAAGATGTTTTCAGTACTTCAAAGCTTCAAAATAAAATGGACTCTCAACACATTTCTTGGGCTCCATCACCCCAAAAGCTAAAGTAATTTTTAGCAATATAACTGGAAGACCAAAAGTGATGATAAAGGAACTTACGGGTGCAATAGATCTATATTCGCAGATGGATCAGCAACTGATCCATCTTGCAGAGGAGCCTCAACATCAGCAGCTTCTCGCAGCCTCAAACACTCGTTGTCAAATGCACTTGTCATCTTTTTCTGCTTTGAAACTGCATCATGTGCCGCCCTGAGGGCTTCTTTTCTCAGTTCAGCATCTTCAGGATCCTCTTCTTCCGCAAGACTTGCTTCAGAAGGCATCAATTGTGAATCATGCTCGTGTAATGTTTCGTCACCCCCAGGCAAAGCCTCACTTGGCTGTAAACTAGATTTATTTTGCATGAAGTGACTGTAAAGTTCAGTTTGTGAAAGCAGGAAATTGAGCCTCTGCCGTTGCCTCCTTGCCTCCCGTAGCTCTTGTTCACGCTTCAAAGCTTCTGCAGCTTCTCTTTCCTCTCTCTTCCTTACTTCGGTCTGCAAGATGAAATTTTAAACGTATACTTTATTATGAAAATTAATCAACATCTACCTCCAAATATATCATCCTTTGACATTCAAAAGTTGGATCCAGATCTCCGAGGGTCTAGAGTATAATTCATAGATTTAAAATTCTTATGTTCTTTGACCAATAAAGCAAATCTCTTAGTTCGACAAAGTTTCTCTACATCAGGAAAATGGGAAAAGTATCCCATTGTGGCACAAACTACATAGCAGTAACTACAGCTAGAGATATCACTATGCATATTGAAAATAACCAGCCTATGTCAGAGTCTGTATAAGCAAAGATCATGAGGCCATGCAAGAAAGAAACAAGCCTTGACCATTTTTCTCATATTTTACCATCTATTTTAATTTTCTTCCTTTTTAATTAGCTTTTTTTTTTTTTTTCCCCTAACCATTCATGAAATAGTGGTAGAAGAAATGCCAAATAAATCAACTGAGAACAAGAAACTATAAAAGAATACCATCTCTTTGTCAACTCTTTTCCAAAACACAAGCATGTCTCTGGCCAGTTTCCTTGTGCGGATTGCGGCACCTCTCATTAATTTAAGTGATCTACTAACCTTCATTTTTACCTGGAAAACAGAGAATGACCAGAGGTCAGAGTAGCAGTAATAGCTGGTGATAAGAATATAAAACCTAAATTTGCTCAACCATCTCAATGAAGTATTAAGAAGATTCAGATCTGATGACAGTATGAGAATAGGAAATAAAAAAAGTTTAAAAATAAAATTAAAAACAAATGCTCTGGTCATTTTACCTCTCTTTGACAAATTTCTGTTAACCTCTTGGCATCCATGAGCTGCTTTTTGTGGAAATTTGTAAAGATCCTGTAATGTTTTGGAATGTCCTTCCTCACCATATTCACCCAATATTTACCAATTTTCTCTCGCTCTTCCCTCTCAACCTCAGAAGGGTCTTTCTTCACCTTTTGCCTTTTCGGTAGACTACGCTCAATAATCTGCAAATTTCATACTCCAAAATTTCAGTAACTTAATATGTCAAGGGAATTTATCTCACACACACACAGAGGTTACAAAGAAATGCCAGAAGCTGATACTGACCTCATATGAGTCTCCTTTCTCAAGGACCTTTACATAATAGACTTGCAGAACACCACCTTCTGATAAAATATACCTCGGTATATTTCCAGCAGCACCCTCTGGAATCAAGGATGCCTTAAGTGCAGCATCACTAACTTTGAGACTGAACTTTTGCCCTGAATCATTACCCAGCTGTGCTCTCAATCTAGCTTGAAGGGACTCATGCTGAGGCTTGGGATCACCCATTCCTGAACAGATTCTAGAGTCAAATCTTTTATCAGAGGCCATCATTTCTGCCACTGACCTCAGGTCAAGAGTTCCCTTCAGGTAAACTTCTGGGACATGGATATCTGGCATAATTGGAAGATTCAATGATGTTGCCAGCTTCTCATAAGGCAGTGGGATACCATAAGAGATGCTGTCCCCAATGTCCAAATAACCAGGTTCACCATCTAATCTGCAAAATTATCAGTAGATTCTTCAGAAAATAGTAGCCAAAAATGTTATTCATTGTAAGTAACCAGAAGGTATCTTTAAAAACCAAACTAAAGTTATTCTTTTAGAAAAAAAAAAAGCAGATATAAAACTAGTACAGAAATATAAATCTTGAAAAATTTAAAGGCAAAGGCCAACCTATCAGTAGCATATCTTGGAAGCATATCAGATCCATGGAAATTCCCCATTTTTGAAGTATGATTATCACTGAAGAAATCTGCAGGACGATCAAGTCTATGCAGTTTTCCTCGCTGGTCATTGGACAATTTTTGATCTTTTATTCCCAAACTACTTTTTGAAACAGTTGTTCCAGTTCGATTTGATGCATGACCCGGGGAGGAATTCTTAACCCTCCTTTTATACTTTTGAATATGATCTCCAAGCATAGCACGATACTGCTCCTCCGAAATGTAAGGACTGTAGCTTCCGTCCTCTTCGTCACTAATACGTGTGCTGTGCTTCCTCTTTTTCAATTCCCTCCCTGACATTATTCCATTACTATGTCTCCCCATTGCACCACCTATTTGTACCAAACACAAAGAAAGTCAAACCAGAGACAGATGATTTCAACTATAAGATCCTCAATAATTCTGTGTTAAACCAACCAGAATAGAACAAAATACTCCCCCTTACATTTGAACGCAAAACAGTAATATGCAAAAACAAAGTGTAAAAACTAAAAATAGGACTAAAGCTAAAAATAAAGGAAGAAAAGGGAAACATTGTTTGTGCGTATTAAGTGCGAACCTTGGCTGCCTCTACTCTCGTCTTGGCTGCTATTCCCATAATAATCAAAATCTTGATCTTGTTGTGGCAGCCGAAAATTCATCAAAGGCTACATAAGAACCAAATAAGATCAAGTCAAAAGTAGCAGAAGAACTTCAATATCAAATCACAATCCGTAGCAGACATAATTCATTAAACTAACAAACTTATTATTTCAGAAAATTCAAGACAAGTTATGTCAATTTGAAATAAACTCAGTTGAACTTAAAATCGTTATACTACAAACAGTAAATATTATAAATTTTTAAAATTAAATAAAAATAAAAAACTTCCCACTAGAATTTTGAAGCCAGCTACGGGAAAAACATCTTTCAATTTCCGAAAGCAAGAAAACCCACTCGAGGATGAGGACAAAAAATAAAACACAAGTGAATTACCTCAAGATTGAAGAGATTGTTGTAAGAGAACCGCCTCTTGGAATCCATAAGTCCTGATGCTCGTAACGCACTGTAAAAACAAAGGTCCAAGCCCTAGGTCTATGAAGAGCATTTGGTGAAGAACAAAAGAACCCAATTCTAATGATGGAGAAATAGAACGATCGTAACAATGTTAGCAGCAGCAGCAGTAGCAGAGCATAAAAAGAAGACAAAAGTAGACGCGAAGAAGGAGACGCGAGTACCCAAACCCTAGAAAAGGAGAGAGAAACAAGGATAAGGGGAAGGACCTTAGAACGAGAAAGGAGACGGGAAGAACTGGCGCATGCACAGGTGGAATACATTGCTTCTTGCTAAAGTGCGCCAACAGGGTACGCTAAATTAACGTGCGCTGTCCAGTGTATAAGCTTTTCTGGTTTTCTGTTGTTTCTTGTATGGCATTCCAAAAGCGGTTTAAGAGAAACGACGTGGGCTATGATTCCCTGCGGTCAATCTCTGTTATGATCTTAACAATCCACGTGGGAGATTAATTATGAGTCAACAGATGCGGGTCCCACTTGCATAAATATAATTTATATTTTATTTTTTTTTGATGAATATATAATTTAATGTTAATATATACTTATAAAATATTTAAATAATTTAAGTTTCATCAAAAATTTAAATACACATATTTTTTTGTGTTTCTAATACAACACCCCTTTTAAGGGGAAAAAAGAAAATTAAATACACATAAATAATAGAAAGAACGACAAATTTTTTTTTTTTAATTTCTTTTGAGAAAAAAGAACTACAAATTAAATATTAAAAAAAAAAAAAAAAAAATCATTCCACATTTCACATAAACTTTTAGGTGGACCAAAAGTAGGCTTTCTGTTGCAAATTCGTCTCAACTATTTTATTGGGCCCAACTAAGTAAACCTGGGCTATACACAAAGGTCTCCGATTGGGTTATTACCCATTAAGCCTAAAACAAAAAAGTAAAGGCGGGTTTTAGAATTTAAGGCGCAAAGGCAAATTTTAGGGTATGGGCAAGTATAGGGAGAAGGCATATAGCTTCAAGAGCAAGTTTGTGGCATAAGGTTATAGGACATAAGGCATAAGATGGGTTTTAGTGCATAAAGCATAAGGCGGGCATGGGCAAGTATAGGGCAAGTTTTAGGACATGGGTAGGCATAGGGCAAGTATAGGCAGAAGGCATATAGTATCGGCCGAGGGTCAGTGTGTTTGTGGCATAAGGTTATAGGATATAAGGCAAATATATAGGATAGGTTTAAGGTATAACACCCTAAACTCTCCGTGCCCTACGCCCTACATCTTACACTCGACATTCCACACCTACAACCATGCCCTAGACCTCACACCCCCACAACCATGCCCTACACCCCACACCCTACACTCCACACCCTATACCCAATACCTATACTCTATGTCCTAGAAGTCATAAACATTAGACCCTAAACCCTATATATCCTAAACTCTAAATCATAAACCATAATCTTTAAATTTTAAATATCATACTTTAATCTAAACACTTAATTAAAAAATTGAAATAACCATCAATAATAATAATAAAAGGATGTATTATGATCTTTGAAAAGATATTTAAAAAAAAAAAGAAATGAAAGAAATAAATAGAAGTTGTATAGTAAAAATAATTTCAATGTATTAGACATATTTATATAAGTAAGCAGATATAAAAATGGCTTTAAAAGCATAGTATTATAAAATAATAAAAGATCAAGAAACCAAATAATTAAAGACCAAGAAACCAAGAAATCATGTTACATAAAAATCGAAAAACTACCAAGACTTAGAGACAAAACAAGAACAAAACTTAAATCAAAATCATTCAAGTTAAAGAAAACAAAAACAAAAAGAGATATTGGTTCACCTTCATTCACCAAACCACGCAAGAAACCAAGAAACAATAACAAAAAAATCAAGAAACCAAGAAATAAAAAAAAAAACTACCGAAACTTACGTTTTCTATGAAAATTTGTCCTTCGGAGAAACTAATGTTGCAAGAGGATTGGAGGATCATCACTGCGATCTTATTAGTCTTCTTTTTCTTCCTGTAAGAATAACATAAAGGAAGTACACAAAAGGAATCATTAAGACAAACCCAGCAAAAAAAAAAAAAAAAAAAAAAAAATTCATGTTAAAGAAACAAAAACTAAAATAGACAACAAATGAAACTGCAAATAAAGCAAAGAAAATGTTAAAGATAATTAACCTAGAATAGCAAATGTCGTCATGTAGACATGTAGTTGGAAATGGAAAGAGTTTGATCGAGAGACCCGACCCGATAGAAGGGATTGAAAAAAATGAGGAGGGAGAGGGAGAAAGAATGAAGGAGAATGAAAATTGGATTTAGTGCGGGAATAAACAGTGATATATGTATATATATATATATACTGAAGAATTAGGTTCTTACAGTGCGGAATTCACGGGATTTTCAAAATAGCCGTTATAAATTATTTTCTCCAATTGCCCCTCTTCTTCTCCAATAACTTAAATTTAAGATTAATCTACTCATTTTTTTTGAATTTTAACAAATTTTTTATTTTTCATTATTTATATTTATTGAAAAAAGGCAAAGAAAGTCGAAAGAGTGATAATTAGGACAGCCTAACTTTGGCAAGTAGACGAGGAAGAACAAATTAGCAACTAAAAAATTAATCGTTGACCAGAGAAAGTCTAACGGTAGTTTTATATTTGTTCATATTTGCAAGTTGCCACGTGGATGCAGACAAAACATTACAAAACGTGGCGGCGACTTTTTTCCCCTTTTTTGCATGTACATATAAATGGACTTTTCTTCGGGTTGAACTAAACCATTTGCTTCTTGAGAGCATTCAATTTTTTAATTTTTTCTGAGTTATAATACATTTATACTCCATCAATATTCATTAATGTTTTTAAAAAATTAATCTTCTTGCCATAATTTGTGCTATTCATATTCACATATATATTATTATGAATCAAGATTCAAAGTAATTATTAAATATTAAAATTTAATATATATATATATATATATATATTAATAATATCATCTTTACTTAATCCATTAATCTAGACTATCACTCTTGAGTAAGAGTTGAACTCTGCGAGCACTCAGCAGGTAGAGTCCAGATTAGTCTCACCAAATAAGATGAGGATATCATGCGCCCCAAGTGGGTATAAAAAAAATAATAATAAATATATAGACATTGACATAGTATTTAGAAAATAAAATACAAAATTTCTACTTTCTTTTTCGTTTATTTGTAGGGTAAAAGAAATAGATATACAATAATTTTTTTTTTTTTAAAAAAATAAAGATGTTAAACAAGTGTAGCTTAGTTAGTTGGAACTTTTATGGTATTGGAAAGTCATGAGTTCGAGAGAAGTGAAAATGCTTCAAATTTCAAAAAATAATAAAAAAAGAAAAGAAAAATAAGAACAACAAATTTCCAAAGTTGGGTACTAAATTAGCAACTACTAATTTTTTAAATTGAATTGAAAATTTCTTTACAAATTTTTGAGGTAGTTTCCATTTTTTTCCTAAATAAATTCCTAATTTTTATTTTCTAAATTACGAATATAACCCAATAAATATTAAATTTTGACTCTAAACCTTATTTGCCAAAGATAAATATGGAAAAGAAATTTTTTTTTTTTTGAAAAAAGAAAATAAATTATTTAAAAAAGGAGAATACAAATAAAGTGCAACACTGGGATCCACTAGTGGCAATCTCGATATATTTGGTGATGTTCAGGCCGAATTATAAACCCTCTGCTATATATATACTCTTCTTTTTTTTTGGTAAACGCTATATATATACTCTTGTTCGTTCCATTCATCTTCGAATTCAAGCAAAAATAGTTTTTAATTTACAGAATTTCTCACTAGTAAAAATGTCAGGCTACCCCCATAATTACGGTTACGGTGCTCCTCCACCTTCCTCCGCCCAACCTTACGGTGCTCCTCCACCTTCCTCCGCCCAACCTTACGGTGCTCCTCCACCTTCCTCCGCCCAACCTTACGGTGCTCCTCCACCTTCCACCGCTCAACCTTATGGTGCTCCTCCACCATCTTCCAACCCACCCTACGGAGCACCACCACCAGGTCAATCTTCATATGCGCCAACCTCCGCTCCTTATTCTGCTCCTTCTGCCCCACCCTATTCATCTGCCCCGAGTAAACCTCCCAAGGACAACAAACCCTCTGCTCCTTACGGTGGATCACCACCAGCATCGGCTCCCTATGGGGCTCCCCCTGCTCCTTATGGAAGCGCTTCCCCATTTGCTTCTTTAGTCCCCTCAGTCTTTCCTCCCGGTACTGATCCCAATGTTATTGCATGTTTCCAAATGGCGGATCAGGATGGAAGCGGCTTTATTGACGATAAGGAACTTCAGAGGGCTCTTTCTTCCTACAATCAGAGCTTCAGTTTGCGAACAGTTCATCTTCTCATGTATCTCTTCACCAATTCTAATTCTAGGAAAATTGGTATCCCCTCTCTCTTAAATTACATGTCAAAATTTTCATTTGGGAAATTAATTAACAGGATTTTCAAGATGAATTCGCTACTTTCACCATCTTAATTTTGATTCCTTATGATTTATTATTAGATATAAATGTGATTCAGTGTTCAGAGATTTGCTACGCGTGATTATTTATGGGCACCGACAAGTTTTCTGCGTCTGTCTCTTTGTTTATTTATTTATGTTTCAGGAATCCTAATTTTCTTGTGTACTCTTATGTGTGGAATTTTCTTCTTTTTGGTGGTGATTTGGTATATAGTCTATTTCAGTTTGCCTTTGTTATGTGTTTTTTTTTTTTTTTTTTGGACGTGTGGGGCAGCTGGTTTAGTGAATGGAATAGGTCTTCCGGGTCAATTTTTATATTATATATATATATATATATATATTTGAGATATAGGCTACATGGCAACTTCTTGTTGACTTCTCCAATGTTAACTTTTTCATTTTCAAATAGACAAATGGTTGTTGGAATTGCTTTCTATCAGCAGGTTTTATGTATTCTGCTGGTGATTATTTATTTGCTCATTGTTTTTTCCTTTATGGTTAGGGATACTTCTCTTATGAGTTTGTTGCAAATCAGAGAGAATAAATACTATTTCTGTTTATTGTTAATACAGCAAAATGGCACCTCCACTTCCTGTTTCAGGGGAAAAAATTTGGCATGTCTAATACAAGTTTAGTTCTGCTATATGCACAGAGACAGGGGGAAAACATCAACCATAATACAATAGTGGTGGATGTTCTATGCATTGATAATTGAATTTGTGTGAGATGTTAGTATAAAATCATAGCTGAATAATATTTGGCTCCATAAGATATAAGGTTATATAGGTCCCGAGTGAAGCCTTTGGAGTTAATGTTACTGGGATGATAATCATGGAGCACTACTTTGTATTTGAACTTTCTCGGCTTTTCCATTGGTAGTCGTGTTAGGTTGATGCACTTCAAAGGAGGTGTGTTTATGGGGGGTTCAGGGTTGTATTTTCTTGTGTATTTGACTTCTCTCTCCCCTTATAACCCAGGTCCCAAGGAATTCACTTCAGTTTTTTACAGTCTTCAGAGCTGGAGGGTGAGTTTAGATGCTTCTCTTACTGATCCTTATTCTTTTATTAAGCCTTGACATAAGGCGTCCTCCTTCCTGTGCCGATTGATAAATATTTATTGCATGATTAGGCTATTTTTGAGAGATTTGATAGAGATCGGAGTGGCAAAATTGATCTCTCAGAACTGAGAGAGGCACTGCTTAGCCTGGGGTTTTCTGTTTCCCCTGTTGTCTTGGAGCTGTTAGTATCGAAATTTGACAAGAGTGGTGGGCACGCCAAGGCCATTGAATATGACAATTTCATCGAGTATGTTTGTTTTTGTGACTGATCTTCATCTGTATTACCTTACATTTTCTTATGTTTGTTGATTCTCTAATATTTTTTTTCTGTTTCTCTTGATTTTGTCTGATTCAGGTGCTGCCTCACTGTTAAGGTATTTATTCTCTCCCTAAGTGTCTGCCTTTACTTCCTCATTCATATATAGGCAAATCTTGTCATAATATATATTTTCTCCCCTTTGGGGCATATATTTGTTATGCAGGGATTGACTGAGAAATTCAAGGAGAAGGACACTGCATATTCTGGTTCAGCAACTTTCACATATGAGTCTTTCATGTTAACCGTTTTGCCTTTCCTTATTGCATAGTTTATGCAAGTGTTTTTCTTCAAACCTCTCTGAATTTGTTGGGTGCAACAATGTATTAAACTATTTATAGTTATTTCGAAATGTTGTTGTAATTACACTTTCTGAATGCTGATGTCTCAAAGTTTTTGCTTTAATATATTATTTTCTTTAGTTTGTTTCTCAAGTAAAGTAGTTGAGTAAAAATAAAAAATTAATTAAAACCATACAAATTGACAAAGAATAACAATTTTCCCCTGTAGTCATTTATTTAGTAATGGCTTTGGTTGAATGTCACCATGGAGGTGCAATCCTTTTACTTTGCTCGCTGTACGGTTCAGCACAATTAAGGTGGATTTTGAAGCCACATACTGAACATTGAAAAACCATCATGTCTGTTGTTGAGGTTATGATTTCGCTACACCAGCCACATTGAGTGTTTTCAGCAATCCGAGACAAAGTTAGAGGATGGTCATGGTGGCAATATATAGCAAAACCCCCAAATTTGAGATTCATGCAATCATCTACAGATTGAATGCAGCTCCTGTGGAATGATTGATTACATTCTACACAGTGATAATACCACTGCTTTGAGTGGAGTTCAGATTCGCACGGTTCACAGTAATATTCATCTGGATGATTTTCAACTGGCGCGTAAGTTAGCACCAGTGGATGCTCATCGTATCTATGAAAAACTCTACTTGGGTAGAGAGCACATTTTACATGTATCCTGAAATCGCAGGTATTGCAGTTGTAGCCAAATCCAGACGAATAAGAAGGGCAGCAATTGGTATTGCGAGAGGATTTTTGGCTCAATTGGAGTTGATGGTGTTTATGGGCTTCGTGTACCACGAAGGTGGGCAACAAGGCACAATTCACATCAAGGTAAAATTTGCAAGTCGCACAATGGTAGGCAAATCCATTACAAGGCCGTCTGCAACTGTTGCAGTTAAATATACCGAGAAATTCAGGTGCGCTAGCTATGAGAACTAGGGTATGTTCTTCATGAAATTGGTGATTTACTTCCATAGGTAACTGGGAGCAACTTTTATGGAGGAAGAACTCACACTTTGTACAACCGTAGAATGGTGCTGAGACTGAGATTGGTTTTATGCATCCATTGCACGTAGCTGAGGAAGAGTTTGATGATGATGATCCATATTCTTCTTTCTGTAAAGTTTCATGGAGGATTAAGGGATGGTGGTGACTGAAATGATGATATATTATTTCAGCTTCTCCATTTGGCTGCTCCATACTCATTTTGCTGAATATGCTCGTGAATTCCGTGGCCGGTGGCAAATGAATTAGATTTGGGTCAAGAAGATGAAGATCACTCATCTGCGATTTGCTTCTTCTGTCTGTTAAATTATTTCCCACCACAGAGTCAGATTCAGAGTAGTAGAACACATTTGTGTTAATTAAAAATGAAAAATGTTAGGGCTCAGATTGAGAATGTGGGAACGTTGACTCACCAGGTAAAAGCATAGACATGAATGCTTCGGGCTTAGCTATTGCGCATTTCACATGGAGAAAGTATCGGCATCCAACACAGTAATAAGCCCAGGAGTCACGGGGCAAATAATCAGAACCATCGTTACCCACAGAACAAACATGGCAGTGCAAAGAATATCTAGAATAGGTTATAGAATCAAAAACATCAGAAAGATTATACGTAAGAGAGAGAGGATGATCATGGTCGCTGTGATTGATTATTCTCGGCAACGAAGCGCAATTTTCGTGAATCCAAAAGCAACACTGACCACACAAATAGGATCTCCCTCCGTGCTGGGTGCGACATCCATTGCAGAAGAACAGAGCTTCTCGGCGGACATAACTCAATGGATGTTTATGGCTTTTGTGCTCAAATTTCGTTTCTGTTAGACCACCACACAACAGATGGAGACTGAAAAAGCATTTAGAACAGTGGTAGACGAAATCTTTACAGATTTCATGACATGAAGCACACCAATTTCTAACCGATCCAATTTGGAGAGTAAGAACACATTGTGGATGCCCAGGATACTGGGTTTGTTGAGGTATTTCTGAACACCGTTTGTGAAGGTGAAAATCGCAGTTGGTAGAGGTACAACTGTAGTAAGGCCCTGAGAAGATATGAGCACTACAGCCATTGCAGCGCTGAAATTTCCTTTTCTCATCAGGCTCTTCTTTTAGAATCAGTGGGTGCTGATCATGACAGAAATGTTGAATACTCATCTTTATCTTCTCCTCCAAAGAGACAACAACTCGGAAGGCTTTTTTGCCCCCTAATTTTATCTCTATATAAAATGATCCAAGATCGAATTAGGTGCCGAAGAGTAAGGTTATGGTCAGATTTCTTGGTCACAGCAATTTCTTTGTTTATTATTTACTTATCCATTCTAGGCATTCAATAATTGAGATCTATAAGTTCCTAGCCAATTTGATGCTATTTACTGTTAAAAAGTCAAAATCTTAAGAGTTGTATCTGAATGAGTATGCATATGATTTCCAAGTGACATATATATATATAATGAAGGGGGAAAAACATCTTTGTAGGAGAATACCCCAGCATCATTGTAGAATATATATTTATAAATATAGTCACCAGTAAATGTAATACCAAAACATATTGGTTCTTGATTCCTTGCATTAGATAAGATAAGATTATACATGGCAGTAGTGTTAAAATCAAGACAGAGGCCTATAAAAGTACACTGGTCTTCCATGTGGACGTTGAATTGGCCTTGCATTTTCTTTAAATCCCTGAAAATTAGCCCACCAGAAAACTCGGATAAGAGAAACAGAGAAAAGTATTTAGATGTTCCTATATTCCCACCCATTAGTCTAAGATTATATCAATGTTGATTTCTTGACAAAATTTTTTTTAAAAAAACCAAAGTACAAGAGCACTTACATCATGAACAACATCCCTAATTGTTCCAATTTGCTCCCTTGATACTGTCCTCACCTATCAAAGGGGGGAAAGAAATGATTCAGTTAGTGTACAAAGACATTAATTCTATACAAATAGGAAGAACCATGGATGTGCAGAAATAGCACCAACCTTCATAATTATGGTCCAAATAACACCTTCAGTACAAGGAGGAACTGTAAGAGAACCGATATATCTGTAATACTTCCTACTTCCAAACCTGATCTCTCCCGGATTCACAACCCCCAAATCAATTTCGGCGTGCATGTTTCTGATGCGATGTAGCAACTAGAGGAAGAAAAACTAATTATATACTGGAATATGGAATTGAAGTATTCTCTAGAAAATTCTGGAAACTAAGAAAGAATGCAAGAACACCTTTGCAAGGAAAGGATCAGGGCGTCCAAGTTTATACAGGATAGCTATGACGGCTAACTTTCCGTGTGAGCTCCTATGTACCAGATGAACCTCCAATTTGTACCTGTAAACCAAAAACTAATTCAAGCTTTTATTTCAAAAACACAGAACTCTACATCTGTTCTCTAAGGATTCAGATGAACCAACCAACCTTGTGTCATTCAAAGTGTGTTCAGAAGGTGTATGCCAGTGACATTGTAACAATTTGTAGGCAGTACCATTTATAACAATCTTTCCAGCATCTCCTTTCCATATAACCTGAACATCAAACTAATTGTTACGAAAGATAAATGACAGAAAGATTTTATTTAAAAACCCTAGAATTTTTACGAACTTTTTGATTAATCAATAACAAATTTGGGCACAAACTAAGGTGCATTTTGGCATGAAGCAGAGGTACTTGGATAAAACTTAAAAGTTGCTTACAAGTTACAAATATCAAAACAAAACAAGAGTGAATTAATTAATTAAGGAGAGAGATTTTACCGATATATCGTGGCCTCTGTTCTTAAGTACAGCAGGAGCTGGTTTGTATGCTCGTTTCAGTTTCCCAAGCTTAGGAGAAACCTTAACCCTCTGATCATCAAGAAGATCAATAGGAGACTGCAATTTCCCATCTTCACAAACATGCCAGTGCGGATCAATATGACCCCATTTTTCCGGCCCATTATCACTTCCCATTTCATAGGTAAATGGATTCTCATCCTCTGTTTTTTTTTTTTTCCCCCACAAATTAATTGCACAGAAATTTGAAACTGATTAACATACAAAAACTACCGAATTCAAGAAAAAGGAAACCGCATTGTCTGATAAACCAATTCCCAAGCAAGAAATCCCCAAAAACGTATAGATATATATATATATTGAGAGAGAGAGAGAGAGAGAGAGAGGGAAATGGAACTTACCAACTTCTTCAGAGTCATGAGGAGTGATGGAGGAGAGAACTGATGATGAAAATGCGGAAACTATAAACAGAGTAAGAAAGAGATTTTGGTTGGCCATTTTCAAATTTGATTTGAACTTTGCTTACACTAAGTTAGCGGCCACAACCAAAAATAAATAAGGAAGGAAGAAAGAATCTCAGTCAGTTGCTATTGCAAAGCTGAAATCTTACATAAGGCTAATACAAACCCAACAATGACGAAAAACAAAACAGCAGAATATATAATAAAAAATATGCCCCCATGCAGGATCGAACTACAGACCTTCAGTTTACAAGACTGACGCTCTACCACTGAGCTTTAGGGCCCTTTTTTTTTTTCAAAGAATTTCAATTAAAATTTATATTTTTAATAAAAGAATAATTAATAATATTAATTTTTACAGTCTACCTTGGTATAATTTGACGTTAAAACACTCTTGATACACTCAACCACCACAATTTGGACTATGTTTTTACTTAGTCATTTAATATAATAATTATGCACTGAGAAATTATTTTTGTCAGTGCATTAGGTATGCTTCCAACTAGTCTTTCCCTTTTCATCGATTGGTTGTTCTTGAAAAAAACCAAACACAATAAATTTGACTAGATTTAGTCTCTTCTTCAGTTTTATTTAATTATATATATATATATATATATATGTCTTCTGTTGAACTTGTGTGTGTATTATTATGGCATTGTGGTATCATTTTTCTTCGGGGGTGGTGATGGGGTTTGTTATTTTTTATAATTAAACTATTCAATATTCGATATTATTATTCTGAATTCAAATTGTGTTGAGAAATATTTTAATTTAATTTTTATATGAGTATCTAATTAAAGAATTCTGTAATATTCATAAATTTGATCATGGGATTGTTGTTGGTATACCTTTCTCTTCGGGCAAGATAAAAATATAGCATTTCTTTTCTTGTATATTGGTTAATTGTGTGTAATACTAAAGCAAAATGTCCAAATCCAGCGTTAAAGATGGTAAAAAGGCTGCAAAATTGGTGACATTTTAGCCTATTGTAGAAGAAAAGCATTTTTGGGGCTTTGTTTTTTTTTTTGCCTTTGGATCACATACCATTACATGAGAAGGCAAAACATATCGAGAGTCTCTCGAAGCTCTTGGTTTGACACACTGGAAAAATATATTATGAATGTTATATGAGGTCGAGAATTCGACACTTAGTGAGTGACTTATAAGATAGTCAAACCCCCCCAAAAAAAAAAAGTTACCTCAAATTTGAATTTACCTTTGTTTTGTTGGAAAATTTAATATCTAAAGTTACTATCCGACTAATTTGAATTGTGTTTGTATAATATAATTTTTATTTGACAAAATATCACTTTAATTCTTATATAGCGATGACAATAAATATCAAATTCGTAACCCCAAGGCGTAGGTGAGTTGGTAAGAAGCTCTCTTAGCTTAAATGGAGTTGAATTCAAACTCCTACTCATGTATGCAACTATTTAAAATTTAAAGTCGGAGCTTCCTCCCGTAAGAGACCAATCTGACTCGAACAAGATTAGTCTAGATGTGATTTTGACTTAAAGATGCCCTCCTATAATTTGTTTGGGATCCATTTAGGACACTTTATGCCTAAGAAAAATGGAAAAAAAAAAAAGTCCAATTCGTAAGTTGGTATTATTATTAAAAAACACTTAACTGCGTTTCCACTTCTACCAAGAGAATTTTGGATTTATTTCTTTGAATGCGGGCCATTTAAGATTCTAGATTGGGCCTGACAAGAAATTGGGCAACACAACGGGCTGACGCTTAGAGTAAAAATTAAAACTCTAGTGGTAAGCCCAATTGAATATATTAAAGCCCATCATACTGATCCACGCGATTATGGAGGGTAACTGATAAGAACGTGATTGGAATTTGGGGCCAATTAGAAATAGCTGAAAAATATTGCTAAAAGAAATTTAGAACCCTAGTTTAGGTTGCAGGGACTTCTTCATAACCTCAAATCTCACACTCTTTGAAGAAGAAGAAGAACATAGCAATCTTTTTCTGTTCTCTGTATCGAAGATGGCAAAGTACGATTTGACGCCGAGGATAGCACCAAATCTGGACAGGCACTTGGTTTTTCCGTTACTCGAGTTCTTGCAAGAGAGGCAGCTTTACGCTGATGAAGATATCTTGAAGGCCAAAATTGAGCTTCTTAATCATACTAACATGGTTGACTACGCCATGGACATTCACAAGTCACTCTATCAGACTGAAGATGTTCCTCAAGGTACAGCATCTGATGTATGGGATGCCCTTTTTTCGTGTATTTCTGTATGATGATTTTGTGGTTTCTGATTTTTCATTTTGTGATTCTATATTTACTGGTTGTTTTCTAAACCTAATAGTTTCTGTTTTGGGAGTGTTTTATGCTTTATTTATTTATAATTCATGACAATGTGCCGTGAACTTATTCTGTCATATTTTATGGTCTTGATTTTAAATGTATTGGGGGTGTTTGGTTGGCGGACAGAAAACTTTTCTTCTGGAAAAGAAAGAAAGAAACTTCTGGGGAACTGTTACTTTTATCCAATTAATGTATCCGACTTTTCTTTCTGTCTCTCTATTTTTTGCGCTAATTATTTTAAATTATTGATTCATGGCTGTTTCTACTGATACCCAATCAAGGATTGAGATTCTTTAGGAAGATAAGTGCTTTTATGATTCAAAAGTGAAAATTATATGCTTAACAAAAATTTGTTCAGTTTCCAGCAGTAGTGGGTTTATTATTTTTTTTAAAGATAAATTACTGAATTTGGTGATTTAGATATGGTGGAGAGGAGAGCTGAGGTCGTTGCTAGACTGAAAGCATTGGAAGATGGAGCAGCCCCATTGATTGCCTTTTTACAGAATCCAAGTGCTGTGCAGGAGTTAAGAGCTGACAAGCAGCATAATCTTCAAATGCTTAATGATCGTTACCAGGTGCAATGGAATTTCCAATTATTTGTCATCTAGTCCTATGCATTTTTTCCCATCACCCTGTATTCCTTCTTGGATGTGTATATTGATCACTAATCTAATCTGCCCACACTGATGGTGTTTGTTTTCTTGTAGATTGGTCCAGCTCAAATAGAGGCATTATATCAGTATGCTAAATTTCAGTTTGAATGTGGAAACTACTCAGGTGCTGCCGATTATCTGTATCAATATAGGGCCTTATGCACAAACAGCGAAAGGAGTCTCAGTGCACTTTGGGGGAAACTAGCAGCTGAGATACTGATGCAGAATTGGGACATTGCACTTGAGGAGCTTAATCGCTTGAAGGAAATAATTGACTCAAAGGTGTGGCATCTTGTGCATATGCCTTTTATCTATGTTTTATTATCCATTGTGTATCTTGTAACTTCAATTATTATGTGCCGCAGAGTTTTTCATCTCCTATGAATCAGGTTCAGAGTAGGATATGGTTAATGCACTGGAGTCTTTTTATCTTCTTCAATCATGACAATGGGAGAACACAAATCATCGATCTTTTTAATCAGGACAAGTATGACAACCATTTTAATTTTTGAGTTGTTGAATTGCTTCTTTAGACATTCTTAGACAACTATCAGAACTGACTCTTCCCATTTGGTGCGATATTTTATGTACTTGAATTTGGATGGCTAGCATTTCTAGAAGAATAAATAGTTGGTCTCTTCACCTTTGCTAAAGTTCTGTTGCTTTATCCTTGTTAATCTCTCTCAGGTACCTTAATGCCATTCAAACAAATGCTCCACATCTTCTACGTTATCTTGCTACTGCCTTTGTTGTGAACAAGCGGAGAAGACCACAATTCAAAGATTTCATAAAGGTTATTCAGCAGGAACAGTATTCGAGTGAAGATCCCATTACTGAGTTTTTAGCATGTGTTTATGTTAATTACGACTTTGATGCAGCTCAAAAGAAGATGAAGGAATGTGAAGAAGTATGATCTCTCTCTCTCTCTGGGGTGGTGTGTTATTTTCCCTGCTATATCTCTCCTTTGTAGATGCATTTTAAGTTGATTTTATTTTTCTTTGCATACAAGTGTTGATTCTCACTCATGCCTCTCTCCAACTTCACCTGTTGCTTTTTCTAATTTTCTGGGCTTTTTCCTTGTCTTTGATGTATTTGACTTTCGATACTTTGTACTATTCTGGTAAAATATAACTGGTGAAATGTCTCAATGAAGTCTGCAAAATTTATATTGGTTAACTTTAAAAGTTTAAATCTTCTTGCTGAAGAATGCTGTCTTGCTATATGTCATTTTTTTGTCATGATTTATAAATAATCAAAGATGTCCATGGCTTAAGGGCAAAGTTGTCATATAAGTTTAGTTGGAATTCCTTTTGTAGCCTTTTCCTTTATGATTCATTCTAAAACAAATATCCCTCACAGGTGATTCTGAATGATCCATTCCTTGGTAAACGAGTTGAAGAGGGCAACTTCACCACGGTCCCTATGAGGGATGAGTTTCTTGAGAATGCCCGACTCTTTATCTTTGAGACGTATTGCCGAATTCATCAGCGCATAGATATAGGGTATGTATCTTATCTCTATGTAGTTTGCTTGGTGAATAATTTGTAACTGTTGCATCCCCATTCTATTGCCTATTTTTTCTTTTGAAAAAAAAACCCTCCTCAACCTTTCACTAGGTTTTAGACTTAATGTTTTCTTGTTCCTTCATAAATGAATCCTACATTTTGACTTGGATACTGTTTTGGTTATACATGGATTTTTGTTTGATGTGTATTTGGACTCTTTTTCAGTAAGTTTGTGTAGAGAATTACCTTTCTGTTTTTAATTTTGATACTCAAGAAATCATTTCATATTAACTTGAGATTGGTTTAATGTGGTAGTGTTCTTGCCGAGAAACTAAACTTGAATATTGAAGAGGCAGAAAGATGGATAGTGAACCTCATCAGGACCTCAAAGCTTGATGCTAAGATTGATTCTGAGACTGGAACTGTTGTAATGGAACCCAGCCATCCCAATGTGTAAGTATTTTGCACTATAGATACTGGCATTCTGTCCACTTTAACAATAATTTTTAGCCCGTGTAATTCTTTTCTTCCTTTTCTGTTTGCTTATCTTGTATAAAACTCTCAATTTGTTATACCGTCTTCTCCCCTCTTCACAGGTATGAGCAACTTATTGACCACACAAAAGGCCTATCTGGACGTACTTACAAGTTGGTTAGTCAGCTTTTAGAACATGCACAAGCACAGACTACTCGTTGAAGTCGAGAGCAAAACATTTGTTTGTACTGATGATTTTGTTGACATCATTGATGAGTTATTTTTCCAGAATTCTTAAGATAATTATTTTTTTTCTTCTTGTTAAATTTATATGTATTAGCCCGATGCTTTAATTTTCTAAACTGAAAATTTAGAATTCTTATTTAACGTTCGTGTAAAGGGATATCATGAGCACACCTATTATGAATCTAGGAAAATGGCAATTGTGCGGGAATGAGGGAACGTTTACCTGGAACTTTATATTCCTCTTTTAACATTACTGATCGTTTGAATATGTATATATATTTTATTAAATAAATTTAAAAAGTATTCCCATTTCACTAATTAAGGCATTCGCTTACTAACAAAATGATCCTTTATTTTAGAAAATTAGAATATTTTGGAATTACTCACCTAGCTGGCATATCCAAGTTAAGGGAAAAAAGAAAGAAAGAAAGAAAGTGAAGAAAAGAAAAAAGATAGAAACTGATAACATAATAATGTATACGGACAATCAAAGTTTTACATAAGTAGAAAAAATTATGTTGCAAGGGAATGAAATCCAATTGCTGAGATGAGAACAAAAAATGATTTCTTGATAGAAGAGTAGAATATTGAAAAGGGTAGTACCTTCAGGGCTTCAAGTTCCCTGAATTCAGTTTGTTTATGTCCCATGACCACCTTGAAGCCATCATTATCTTTCTAGATGCTAGAGCTCATTCCAAAACTATGCTTCTCCGGCAACCCAAAAAAAGACTTGAATTCCACTCAAGAACAACCCAAAAGCTATGCAATTTCTTTTCTATGCTTTTGTGCTTGATCTACCAAAAATGTGTAATGAATCTTTAATTGTACATGCAGACCTCCGGCTATGCGTGGAGAACCTTAAGAAAAATTAGAACTCAGAAACCTCATTTGATCAAGTTTTTGCAAGAAGAAATTAAGCTCAAGTGTTCTGTAGAACCTGATTGTATTAGCTGGCCTGTGTCCCGTCAAGCTATGTATAAGACGTATCATCCTTGAATCTCGATCCACTTCAGTCCAATAGAAAAACAAGGATGTACTGGATTAAATGGAAAATTACCACCAAGAATGTCGATCATCATCCCTATAAGATTCATGCCAATTTCGCCTGTTTCCACTCCTTCCAGATGGGGAACTATAAAAATGAGAATGCCTATTGGACCAGCGGCCTCCATCATATGGAGAACTGTTAAAATCAGATGATCTTCGAGAGTTTGTGTTTCTGCTGCTACTATTACAAAAATCCCTAATGTCCCTTTCATAATTGTACTTGGAGCGCTGTGCAAAAAATGGGAAGTTAAAGCATGTACAGGAAAAATTGACATACTATTATACTCTGTTCAGCTGTGAATTTGGTATGAGAGCACAATTAAAATTAAGAACAAAAAAGCTTTCAATGTTGTTTCGTTTTATAAATAAACACAAACTCTACACTAAAAGTTTTGTAGCATACATTCTTTTCTAAAGTAAAAGTCGGAAACTTCTGTTTGATTCAACTTTCATTATGCAGGCAAAACAATTTTCCAAAAAAAAGTTGTTCATGCATTTGAGATAACAGAATAGCTCACTAATTTCAAGATAAACAAAAGTCAAGATATGCAGTTGAAACATGCAAAGCTATGATGCAAGCAAGTAGCCTACCTTGTCTGCATCTGAGAGTATAGCATACGCCTCACCAATCATTTTAAATAGTCTATCAGCATCTTCATGAACCTTTTCAACAATATCCTTCCACAATCTGCCATCATCTCCACCATCATTCCTTGCCAAGAACTGGCCCACCTATACTTGCACAGAACATATCAAGTAATAAGTTTTCATATCAAACTAATTAGTAATATACAGCATGATACAACAGCACACACCTTGTCTGGGTGATGTCTTAGAGCTGCCTTTCTATATGCCTTCTTGATGTCAGATTCTATATCAGATTCTTTAATTCCCCTGGAATGTATTCACTAAAGTACTTCAGAAGGCACACAAGATCCCACAATATCATGACACCTCTCAAACCTTTAAATAAGTGAAACATGTGAAAACAAATAACTTACAGAATCAAATAAAGATCCAAGGAAGTTCCTTTCTTAGCCATATCTTCCATTAAGGAAAGACGACGGCGAGCTTGTTTCAATTCCTTCTTGCTGCTGCTGCTTGATCCATTATTCTTGCAAGATTGTTGTTCCTTTAATTGATTCTCTAAAATAGATATAAGTCTTTGAAGATCATCAATTGCTTGTTTATAATATCTAATCATCTCATGCAAAGTAGCTCTCCTCGATACTGCCTATAAGTCCAAAAGTACATCCAAGTAAGCTTGACATCAACTTACAGAACGGGAGACATTCGTCATAAATCACAAGAGATTGGTGGAAAAGACAGGAAGAACCTGCTGATTATGAACAACTCCATAGGCAGATTCCATTTTCCTATATACAAATTTGCTTTGAAACACAAGTCTAAACCTGGTCCAGATGGATACATCCTGATCCCTTAAGTTCATTAAGGCAGGACTGTATAGTATTCAGGCAAATATACACTCTTCATACAAGGGAGGCATTTTGAGCTCAAGGCCTTTTTCAAATGAATAAATAAAAAATGAAAAATGCATAAGTGACTAATAATTTGTGTGTTTCAGTATACATTTGTCTATCTATATTCTATGGTGGAACACATCTACGTTTCCTGTTGCTCTAGTTTGTTCATATTGCTGACCAACATTAACAAGTAATAAAACAAAGTCTATAATTGAATTGGTTTTAGTATGGTGCAGATTTCTAAATGGATAGACAGATGCTCAAGTCCTCGCATACAATAACTTCTAATTTGAGTCCAGGAGTTATTTGCTATAGTGAAGTCAGACCATCAAAGGAAAAATAATAAAAAAGAAAGCTGAACTAAATACCATAATCACATCCCACAAGCAATTTTAGTAAAAGGCTACATCATATAAACTAAATGGAACATGTATTCTCCAAAAACTAACCTTAGGATAGTTTCCATCAAGAGCCATGGCAAGACTACAATCAGCAATGGCATCAACAATTTGACCCAGTGCTTGGTAAGCAGCAGCTCGATTGCAAAAACAGATAGCAGCAAAAGGACGAGATTCAACACTGCTTGAAATAGCAGCAGTATAGTGCTCTATTGCCTCTGAGTGCCTCCCAGACTGAAATGCTTCGTTTCCCACTTTCTGTGATTAACATGAGAAATAACCCCCAGCCCACAAAATAATTAGCAAATAAATAAAATAAATAAACAATCATAAAAGACAACATCATCAAGTAGACTCATAAAAGTGTATGCTTGATCACATAAAGATAGATAGCAGAAGGCAACAAACTTCATGCAGATATATTAACTAGGTGTAGGATCAAAGAGAAAATTTCAAATTGAAGGAGTACTAAGCAATAGAGTAGTCAACTAAATACTGCAAATATATTAGTCAAGCTTAATTTGGCTGAGCAGACGCATTATGAATTTCCTGGGTGAAAGAAGAATTAAAAATTAAACACAGCCCTTCTACGTGCATAGCATCCATACAAGGACTCCCCTAATTTTAAGAAAAAAAGAGACCAAATTATTCTTCTCTCTTCAAATACTTTAAATGGAATAGTCTACCAGAAAGAAGTAGCAAACAATGCACATATGTATTTAAGTGATATACAGGAAAAGAAATCCAAGAAGGTCCCTTTACAATCATTATGTCCTGAATCTTTCATCCGACTTTTCCACCTCTAGAACCCTTACATGAATCAAAATTATTGCCATTTGAGACAATACATTCAGCCATGATTTATTCTTAAATCCATAGATTCAATAATAAGCAAATGAATATAATTTTAAATCCTAATAAGCTAATGCATATTATCACCAGGAGGGATAACACTAAGCAAGCACTAAAAAGCTGCAAAAATTTATTTCCCCATGCACTACTCAGTTATCTTACATAATGTAATTAATGTATTAGAAAGAAGTGAGTTAAGAAAGGCAGTAACAAGAGAGAAAACACTGGAGCTACCTCCTCTTACCACAGAATTCTATTGTTTCCCCATTTGATATGCACATTTCTTCATAAAATAGGTTCAGACACACACACACAGAGGTGCAATATTAAAAGATAGATTTGAGTAATCAGTTTATATGAGAGCAGAGGGGACATACCTTGCGTTCTAAAAGGCCACGTATTGTCACAGCTAAAGGAATAGGAGTTTCTGGATTTGCACCTCTGCTGCTATATAATAAACGTGAAAATCAGCAATCAAAATTATAAACAGAAGGCAAAAAACAAGACCTGATTATCAACTATAGATCATGATTACCTGTCAGTACTGGATTTTAATTTTTCTTGTTTTTCTATTAAATCAAGAGCCACCTCAAGTCTTCCCAAATGAAAGTGAGACTTCAACATCAGACGCCACCTCCACAGTCTTGGAGAGTTTATGCTTTCAAAATCATCCACATTAGATAGATGATTAGATCTGACATTCTTTTCAGCACTGTGAAGAGTTTGTTCACATAGTTCGATCACCTCATCATACCTTTGTAGCTGATTACATGTAAAAAATAATGTCAACAAAATCCAACATCAAAATATTAAATTTAAAGGAAATAAGTAAATTGGACAAGACATGAAGTTGCACAGACCAGGAGGAGCGCCTCTCCCTTCATTTCAAGTAATTGTTCAGAATAACAGCTTATTGATAATGCATCAACAAGTACATTAAGTGCACTATTTGCTGCATCAGAAGTTCTCAGTTGCATAAGCTCAGCAGACCGAGACATACACTCAGCTACTTTCTGTCAGAACAAAAATTATTCAATAAGAGATTGTGTTAAAAACACCATAACGTACTAAGATGCACACTCTCACTAATACAGACCAATAGGAGGGGGGATAAATAAACATGAGGAAAAAGGCATCAGTTTTCCCACACAAAAGCCTTTTCTGCCCTTTCTTTCACCCATAGCACAATTAACGTGACAATAAGAAGAAACAGAAGGTTTCCATATCTTGACATCCTAACCAGGAGGGACAAAATATTTAAAAGTGTAAAAAAAAGAGAAATCCTTTTAACTAAGAATGTAAAAGTAAGCTTGGAACTCAGGAAAAATAAACCTAGGGAAAGAATATCTTTCAAAAAAATTCCTTTCCTTTTGACTAACAATGTTACAGTAAACTTCACAATCAGGAGAAAAATAAACCTCTCACCTTAGCCTTATGTAGGCCATCAGCTGCTTCAATTGTGAACCTCCTATCTAAGCAGAGTCTGTTACCAGATCCTAAGCAATCATTGTAGTATTGCATTGCCTCTTGGAATTCACCCAACACAAGATGACAACTAGAAGACAAAGTTTCCAGAAGATAAGGAAAATATAACCATTAAAGAAAGAGACATCTAAAACAAAATCAATTGAAAACAGAACCATATTGCAATAAATATGGTTAATGTTGTATTAGAAAATTCAAAAATATAGAAAACACCAAATATTCCTCTACTTTCTTTAATACAAAATCCACTAATTAAAAGACAAAGAGAAACAAAAATAGCATTTTAATAATTTCTGTCTTTCAGATGATAGATCTCAGCAATAAGGGTTATCCTTGCCTTTAGATTTAAATCAAGTAAAACTCTATACTTAGCACCTAACTACTAGTTCTCTTGATACATAAATTTGAAACTAGCTTTAACCGTATAAAATGGTTTTAAAATGATAAGAGAAGATATAAAAAAATAATACAAATGTTTATCTCTCACCAAGTAGCAAGATATCATAAGGAAAGTAATACACTATTCTCAGGGAGCTTGGTTTATTGGCCAAATCTACTTGAGCAAAGGCAATTTTGTTTCAAGAAGCCAAGGAGTTTGACGAAATGTTTCACCAACCATCCACATCTCTATGATCATAAAGACATATATTTCTCAATCTACACCTAAAGACATATATTTCTCAATCTTTTACCTTTTCTTGCCATTGTTATATTAATAATTAGTTAGTGCTGTAGCACCTAATATGTCCAATTAGTTAACAAAAACATGTCTTCCCAGGCATGTCTGGATTTATGTTTTATGTATATACACCAGAAAAGATCAGAAGGCAACCCAATGTACTGTTTACTTCTTTATTGACTTTAGTACTATCATCTGAGAAGAAGCATTCTACTCTAGCTTGAAATATTCAAAACCAGGCAGCAGTTGAGCATAAGAAACAAAACATTATATTGCTAGAGGCCTCACTTTGCAGCTCTTATTTTAACTTTGTGAAAGCTAGGGTCCAGAGCCGCAGCAGATTTACAATCAACCAGGGCTTCTCTCATTCTTCCAAGAGACATCCGTGTTGCTGCACGGTTGCTATAGCACAATAAAACTGGCTCACTGCAGATACCAGAAACATTGTTATCCTTCACAGAATTTATGCCCTTTGTATAGAACTCCTCAGCTTTTGACAGGTCTCCACTCTTGTAGGCTTGGTTTCCCCTGATATAAAATAAAAAAACAAGCCACCAATGGATTTAATGAGCTTGAAGTGAACTAAAACTATTTTAGTAGGGAAAACAAAACCATAAACTGATCCTACAACATAAAAATGGGGAAATCACAAAGTGGTAAAAGCTTGTATTATAATATTGGAAATCAAGTAGTAAGCAGAATCAATTATGTGAAATTTAATTCAAGCTAAAATGAGAATTGCTACAATAAATAGTTACTAGAATTATATGGTCACCTGATTCGCCAATGCTCACACTCTCCTTTAGTTGTGGCCTCGGGTGTGTCTTGTTCAGCATATTCTCTATCAGTTTTGTAATGATAATTTGCTGCAACTCCACATTGAACCTTATCTTTATTTCCATTTGAAGAATTGCCAGCAAGTGAAGAAATTTCAGCACTTCCAGCCACACTTTTGCCCGTAAGGACATTACCAATTTTCAATTTATATTTTTTCCTGTATTGGCGCCTTATTGCTGACAAACCATCTTGGGCAGAGGATGAAGTAGCCGACTTCAAATTGCTCCCATCTAGGCTTTTAGAATTTTCATTGTCTGGTTCTCCAGATTTCTTATCATTTTCGTTGCTATGAAATCTCTGTCTTCCAGAAGTGGAATCCCTCTCTTCCTTTTCAGTTGCCAGAGATGGTGTACCATCAGGGCATTGTTGATACGGTGAAAATTCCATCGGTGAACAACCTCCAGGAGACTCAAAAGCTTTTGGAGAACTGCCTTCTTTATACAAATGACTCTCCCCTGTCGAGGGTTTTCTTGGGAATCTCTCCCTTAACTTTCTACAAGTCTTCTTCAACTTTTTCTCCTTGGCCGATGTACCATGTGCACAAAATTCAAACTTTTTGTTTAACTCAGAAAATAAGTTTGTCGTAGAAGAAGATTCATTCAAATTTGCAGTATTAAATTCTTTAAAGGATACCCTGGGTCCAACTGGCGTGCCAGTAAAACCAAAATTCTCTTTAGTTTCAACTTTGATCGGAGGTGCTCCAAAACAACTGTAGTTCTGCTCAACATGAACAGAGGTGTCAGTTGAATTGGATGGTTGGTTTTCTTTTCCAAGGACTCCTGCATAAGCAAATGGTGAACTCACTCCTTCAAAGGTAGCATTAGACATTGAATTTGTGTTCTTAGCTGTAACAGGTTGCCTGACTTTGACATTTCCGCTGTAAGAATTATCAGATTCTGAATCATGTTTCCCCTGATTAAAGCTCTTCGTATCAGCCTTCTTAGGGTCACTGCATTTCACATCAACACCGACATTTACATCTTTATGCTGATCGTGCAATGTAGTACCACTTTTTCCTTCACTGGACATTTGCCCATTATTTTGAGCGGTATATAATTGATCACTGCAGACATGTGAATTACTTCCACTGTCTTTTACTTCGTCATCACCAGTCATGCCTTTAGAATCACTAAAATTCAAGCTCTTCATCTCATCAAGAAGTTTAGAGAGAGGGATTTTATAAAAAGCGCCACCAGGACTAGAACTACTTCCAACTACAAACTTAAAATTGGACTTCGCAGCATCATTCAACAATGTCATAAAATCGCTAGTATTTTTCATTTTTTCATCATTTAAGTGGTCAATGCCATTCCTTGATTTAATATTTCCATTTGAACTAAGCTTTTCATTTCCATCAGCACCAAATACAAAAGCACCATTAGTATCAGGTTTTTTATACTCATTTGCTGATTCTGCATTTTCTTTACTCTTGGGAATGAAGTCTTTTGAAATGGCATATTCATTAACCTTTTCGACATTTGCAGTTGATGTTGAACCATTCCCCTTTGCACCAAAAACAAAAGAATTATCATTTTTCTCACCATCGCTTATACCAGTAGAAAATACAAAACTTGAATGGCCATGTTCATCTAATTTCACTTTGCCCGTCATATTGGGTACTGTTTCCCAAATAGGACCACTAAAATCTTCCTTCTGTGGCTTCTTATTCCTATTTTCTTCTGCCACTGAAGTCTTCTTACTATTTGAAGCAGAAGCCACATGACCAAATTTCCCTGATCTGTCAAATTCTGATTGCATCCCACTTCTATTAACAGATCCTTTGTGCTCCAACTTGGCATCGGACTCTAAATCACCCTTAGTAGCACCAAACACAAAACTAAAGTTTAAGTTCTGCATCTTCTCAGCTCCTGATAGACACGTGGTTCCACTGGATTTCTGCTGTCCAAATTTCGTACTAGAACTATTGTCATTCAGAGAAGCAGTAAACAAGAAATTCCCAACTCCCAAACTTGACTTCATTGTTGAGTCACAAGCATTACCAAACACAAAGCCAGTACTACTATTTTCAGCACCAAATACAGCATTTTCATTTTTAAGATTCGAATTTGATTGCAAGCCATTGTCTTTAGCTCCATATCCTTTGTTATCTGGACAACTCTTATCAGCACCAAACACGAAACTTGAACTACTCCTACTGGTTTCAAAGACAAAGCCTTTACTTTCCCCCGAATTGGACGCTATACTGTCACCTTGAGTCCCAATAGTGCACTCCACATTACAAAATTTCCCCGTCTCATGACCAGCTTCCTCCCCAATCACATTTCCACCACAAGCATTATTGGAACCATTAGGAGTTGGAAAAGAACTAGTACCGATAACATTTTCATTAGGCTGATCCAAACTCTCAGAACTTAATGAATCCACAAATTTCGAATTATGAGATGCCACTTTTCTCCTCAATTTCTTCAAAGGATACCTTAATCTCCTACCCCTCGGCTGTCCCAAAGGATCCGTACCCATTTTAGAGATTTCAAAATTAAGACCCTGGTTACACTCATCACCACCAAAACTGAAACAATTCGATTGAGGTCGGTGGACGGGATTTGAGCTTAAATTAGCATTTGGATTTAGAGAAGAAGTCTGTGTGTAAGCAAAAAATTGCGAGAAACCCTCGGAAGCCGGAGACATTACCGGAGATGGACTTGATAGTCTTCGACTAAAGGATGATCTACCGGAAGAGAATAAGGTAAAAAAACGTACCTAAGGAACATTCGTACTTGTTCATTTGGGGATCTGCAAAACTCTAAGGATTCAGATTGGGGGTATTCTTGAAAGGAAAGCAATATGAAGCTAACCACCGTCCGTCGGCGGAATAAGGTTTTTGAATTTTGAAAATTACGCTAATGTATTATCGGAATTGCAATAGCAGCACGGTTCTATACTGATGCAATAATTATTATTTGGATCCCGAATTATTTATTGATTCTATTTAAGTCCTTTATCTTTTATGTATATTATAAATTGTTACTATTTTATTTTTTTTTTTAACCCATTATCATTGTCGATGAATCTAGAAGAGATCGTAGGAGGAAACTCCCAAGAATAAAATTGCTGCATAAAGAGTTCATGACATGTGTCCGAACTCGGACATCTTCGTGGATATGCCACTTATTATTATTATTACCACACAATTAATTAAATATTCAAAAATCTCTTAAAAAATTTTATCACACAATAATATTTAAATCTTTTAAAAGATCTTTTAATATATTAAGATATTATTAAAAAAAAAATTCCCTTTAAGAATATAGTAAATGTTGTATTTTTACATTATAATCATAGAAAAGGTCTTCGGTACAAGTACGTGGAATTCTCTCCCTAAAACTCTCTCTACCTTTTTACCTACTCTTTATGACTTAAGCGTCATAGAAGTTTTTTGGAGTGTAATCTCCATTTAGCTTTGTTATTGACTGGTATTCGGATTCTTAGAACTTAGCAAGAGCAATAGGAGAAAGGGAACCATATCACACCTCACTTGACAAACCATGTGAGACACCTAAATAAAAGAAACCAAATCAACTAACTATCACCTATTTTATAACAATTAGGGTTCCTTATGGGGTTAGAATTGGATAATGAAACAATTTGGGTCTTTTATGACAATTGGCAAATTATGCTAAGCTCGTTTATTTGGGGCAATTTGTAAATACAACCATTCGTATACCAATATGGAAGCAGCGTGGCATGAACCGTTAACGTGAACGAAAGACACGTGTCGTAATCGGGTCTCCGCCACATCTTCTTAAGCCTCCTTTGGTTATATGATGATTAATGGATGATATTCTTGATCCTTCTGGTCTTAGTGTTGTAAAAGAAGAACTGGGGTTGGCAACAAAACGGCTGAACATTGTGGTTCTTTGGTGAGTACAAAATGCACTCTTTTTACTTACTGAATATTTTGATTAGTGCATCATTGTTGTTTCAAGATTTTTTTTGGTGGGCTTAGATTTTAGACAAATATATAAAGATTTTGAGGATTTTAAGGTTTTAAAATAAGAGGGCACTGCCTAAGTAGTTGAATCATAGAAATACGGCCGAAAACAGATATAGAAGTTAGCCCTTGAAAATTGAAAGATGTAAGTTCTGTAAAATATGGTTCAAGTTAGTTGTAAGATGAAGCATAAGAAGGAAAGATAAATGGAGAGGAAATAAAATTAGGAAACTAATGGATAAATTCCAGTTTCAAATTATAGGTTAAATTTATGGAACTGAATTTAAGAATTAGGAGCTATGGAAATTGTGAAGCAATTGCAAATTATAATGGTTCTGGAACAACAGGATTTAAATTTTCTATGATATTACTTGGGTATTTACAGTAAACTTAGTAATTTTAGTTAGTGATACATGTAATGGAGGAAACAGATGTTAATGAGCTCAATTTAATCTTCAGATAAATTTAATCTTAATTTTTCTTTGAAGATAGCATAATAGATTTCTAAGGCGTCTTTTCTTTGAAAGTGGAAAGACTAAAAAGTTGGCTTTGTTGCTATGCCATCTTTTTATGGTGGGGAGAAGAAACTGCAAGAATGCTCTGGATAAATTTGATAATCGGAATATGGTCATATATTGAGATTGTAAAGTTAAACTAGAGAATCAGATATTATGTTTCCACCTCACTCTCAATTGGGTTTAATCCTTTGTTAAGACTATGATTCGAGATTCTACTGTTGAAGATCATGTTTTCCAGCTCCATGATCATGAATAATATTGAAAGAATTTCTTGTGTCAAGATAGTCTGAATATTTTTTGGGCTGTTTTGTAAGGGACTTATGTACTTTCTCCATTTTCTTCCCCCCAATCCAAACTGTTGTAGATCCTTTAAAAACTTAATATGTTGTGTATTTATTCTTGATAGCTAGCCATTCTGGATTAAGTCTTTCGCTTTCAGTTCAAGTATCATCTGAAAACTTTCCGTGGCTTTTTTCGATTTTCAGGTTATTTCTTATCAACAGGTGGTGGATAGAAATTTGGCACTCTTACAATATTTCTAGAAGGTTTTGATTGACCATGAAGAATAGCTCCTTCGAACATTCACAAGGTAATTCATTAGTTATCTCATAAAGCCAGTTCAACTAACAAACTTCTTGTTAAACTTTTTCTCCTCTGATGAAAATTCTGTCACACCAATACAATATTCATTTTGTCATGATGAGAAAAATTATGCGTTGGTGATGTATCAAATGACATCTCAACATTATTTGTTCTTAAATATCACCCTATCGATTGCAAAAATTAGTAGGGGTGTAGGAGTTCTTCGTTACCTTGCTTCATTGAGCCTAAGATATTTAACAGGTTGCTTGTAATTGTGTGTGCACTCTGTTTGAATAAATTATGGGATAGAAGACAGGCAATCTACAAAATCTCACATGCGATAAATTAATAACCAACTGCATTTAAACCACGAACTGAACAAACTTGTCGTCGTTTGTTCTAATTGAGGTAGTGGAAATGTGGTAACTCATTCCTATAGGTCTAGCCACAGTTTCCCATGTTTAAAGCTCACAAGTGGTCAATTTGTCTTGTTACATAGAAAGTATGCAAGCAGCCGATTTATTCAACTCCCATATTATAACTATCTGTTTGTGCCGATTTCTGTAATCATTCCCTCAAGTTACTAAAGTTAACTTCTGAGTTGTGATTTTGATATGCTTACCGTTCTGTGAGTTGCCATTTGAGTTATATGTTTTGAGATTTTGTCATGTATTTTCTCTTGGAACTTCAACTTTTGAGGTGGATCATGATACTGAACTACAGTGGATTATGTTCAAGTGTGTAAAATTCTTTTACTAATTGCTAAGTAAACTTGATCTTTATTGTGCTAGGATGGGTTGATGACAACAGAGTGAATGATGTTTCTGACACTTCTCAACTAAAAATGGAGGTTCCAAGTCTACATCATAATGATGGAAAAGGAAATCAAAACACCACTGAAGTTGAGACTACAAAAGAGACGAATGTCAAAAGAGAGGATGTCACAGGTACGCCTGGTGACATAAACATGGAGGCTTTCATTTTACCAGATGATGTTGTGAGGGCTGGTGGTTTTGGAGCGAGAGATGACATGAGTAGTTTTCTTCCTGTTGCAAGTGACTCCACTGACTTTGAAGCATCCCTTCTTGATGCTAGAGAATATGAAGAACCGCAGGAAGAAATCAGACGACCAGGCCTTGGCTGGACTAATGCTCAAAAATAAATACGCTAATGATGTTGTTCTAGTTCTCTTGTGGTACCTTTACTTTGCTTCCCTTCATGTTTTTTATTTCCTGCGGGTGAAACCAACTAAAACTGTAGACCGTTCCTCTTAGTCAAATGTTTGAGAAAGAATGCTTCTGTTGTTATGTTTACATCTCTTCTCCATTTTCAATTCCTTTAGAACTTCCTGTTTTTTTCTTATTTTTTAATTTGTTTGCGTGGTGAACATTGTTACCTGTCGTCTTGAAGATATCTTAGGGGATATATAGAACTATGTTCATTTGACCATTGCTTTCTAATAATTTTTTTTACAAATATATTTCATTTGATCATTGCTTTGTAACAGTCGGGGGTTGGCCTTAGGAAATGAAATCTTGCTATGCAATATCTTTTTGATCTATCTAAAAACCTCTGATGCATTATTCATCCTGGCAGTCATTGTCATTGAAAAGAAACTACTTTTTGGAAAATTTTGTGACCAGGAGCTAGGATTGCTAAAGGGTCATAGGTCGATTTTCTTTTGCTGAATACTTCCCATTGATTCCCAAAATGAGCTTTCCACTCTTCCTGTGTGATGTAATGAGGCAAATATTGTTTCACCCCAAGATGGGCCCTGTTGCAGAAATTTAGTATTCTTTTGTTTTGGTGTAGAATGTGCTCTAACCCATCTTTTCCTGTAGAATATGGCATGGCAGAAGATAGGAATGAAACTAGGTAAAAAACATCCTCTTCAGGTGTAACCATTGATGTGCCATTTTTCCACCTAGAACAAGAAAAACAGACTTGAGATTAGAAAAAGACTATAAAAAACAGCATCTTTATTAATCTTAAAAGAAGATTTGTTTGGTCTTGAGTTCATACTTTGATTTGTTTACTGGGTAGATAAGGATAGGACCATTGCTAGTGTCTGTGAGTATGTGACCAAATACTTCTGCAGCAAATTCACGAATCCTACTTCTGGGAATCAGAAGATTCAACCATGGGTGAGGAACCTCCCATAAACCGTTTTCCCTTAGTTTAATTTCAGATAAGTGGACTCTATCCAGGAACTCAACATATGAGACCTCCGATAGGAATAATGTCGAGCGAATGTAGTTCAGTTCTGATAAGAGAACATCGATTTTCTGCAGTGTTGAAGATCAAAGGTTGTAATATAAAACATTATAAGGAACTAACGCACTTATCTAACCTCTAGCTGTATTCTATTTGAAATATGAACTTGAAATGTCTTACCTGATCTATACCATCTTTGTCTTTTGGATTGAAATACTTTGCTACTTCTAGGCAATATAATACTCTTCCTTCAGATTTGAATGTGTTGGATTGAAAAGGGTCTTTGGGATTGAAAGAAGATCTCCATTTGTTTAGTAAACCAGTTCTGTTTATTATCACAAAGCCTTCAATATAATCAAAAGATTTCTGGGATGTTATTAGATATTCTTGATCGTTGGTGAATGTGGCAAAGTCCAGGTACAGCATCCTTATCCATTTTACCTGTGAATATTTGATTATATAGATATATATTACACATGATTCTTTGTCTATATATTATTATACATGGGTGATCAAGTTCTTACCATTTTAGGAGCAGGTTCCAGAGCAATCCGGGCTCTGGTTATGATACCAAACTGTCCTAATCCTCCCAGCACTGCATGAAAGAGATCGGAATTCTGCTTTTCTGAACAAGTAACTACCTCTCCTTTACCTGTAAGAAAAAGAAGTCATTTTTCTTACTGTAATTTCTTACTGATAGATATAGCACTCCCCTGCTTTGCCCCACCGCCCCCATTTTGGGGTCTGGAGGGAAAGTAACAGGTAGAAAAACACCAAATTAAGTCAATGCCAATAAAAATTGAGAACCAGGAAAGTGAACTTTCTTTTCAGAAAAAGAGGAAATTAGTGGAGAGAATCTTTCAACTCGGAGCAAAATTTTTGATTTCCAAAAAAAAAAAAAAATGAAAAAAGAAAAAAAAATGTCGTCTTGACTGACAAGAACTGTACCTGTAACGACCTCCAGTTGGTGGACATTATTGATCTGAGGGCCATGTTTGAATGCTTGGCCACTGACTCCCGCATTCGACAGAGTGCCACCGACCGTAAGATGAAGATAATCCGTCCAAGATCTTGGAGAAAGACCATGTTTAAGACTCTCATGCAAAATATTTATCCAAAGTTCACCACCAGAAACGTCAACAACGTAAGGAAATTCTTCTTCCCCGGTTTTTATGATTCTCATCTTCTTTTCTTCTTCAGTTCCCCGAAGTGATTCCATATTTATGACAATTCCTCCATGTGCTTGCGCTTGTCCTTCCAGGGAGTGTCCGTGACCTCTTGCGGCAACAGTGATTTCAGAACTGCTACCCATTTCAAAAACCAGCTTGACGGCGGAAGCGATGTCAGAAACTGATTTTGGGTGTAATACTGCTAATGGGCGGAAATGAAATCGATTGCCGAAATCCTTTGATGCATGCTCTGTGTTCTTGAAACTCAGGTTTCCTTCAATCGCCAACTCTTTGTTGATTATTAGTAGTGGTGATGATGATGATGATTTGATGATCAAAGAACCCGAACCCGATTCTTCTGAATCCATGGCTGTTGCTGAAGTTTGTTTCGAACAGAACTGACTTTTTTTCATCGTAGAACTGATTAACAGAAGAGTCAAGAATCTAAGAACCATGTTGTTTCGTTTCAGAACACCATTGACAGCATCAGAAACCATCATTTTGATCAAGATGTATGTCTTTATGCTTGTTTTGTCTACGTTCAAAACAGAAAACAGAGACTTAAGGGAAAACAAACAAAAGAGATTTTTATTTCGAACGGACAAAAATTAAAAAGAAAAAAAAAAAATTCTCTTCTCTCTCTCTTTCTTTTTCTTCTGTTTAACCTTCTTTACTAAGAAGAAGAAGAAGAAAAAAGAGTAACAACCAGAGATGTGGAGAATAGCCAAAGCAAAAGGTGGTGGAAAATATATAGAAGAACAGAGCCTCTAATATAGCACCCAAGTTTGAGTAAAGTTTCGGCCTTTATATATATATATATATTTATGTATGTATCTATAGGTGTAGACATAGCTGTATGTCTACGTAAACAAAACACCAAAATATTGCAACCTGAATACGGTTTTGTTTTTCATAATTAAAGATCATACGTTACTACAGTGGATTAAATACAAATAATTTATGATTAAAAAGATGCCTTTATCTCTTTTTCTCTTAATCCCAAAAGCTATCCTATGAAAAAAAGAGGGATGAAGGAACTTTTATACATATATATATATATATATATATATATATATATATATATAGTATAATAGTATTCTTGTTTTCAATTGCGCACATAGTGAACGTTTTGGGCACCTTTTTCCTAAATACAAAAATGGCATATCCAAGTACAATCCACAATATGACCTCTCTATTCACATTGCCATAGCTTATCATATATCATCTCACTCACTTTTAGTACTATTTTTATCATATTTATTTCGCCTATTATTATTATTATTTTTTTTTTGTAAGTGTATGTATATCATGTGTATGTATCGTTTTGATTCAGTAAATTTAGATGATTATTTGAAAATATTAAAATTTTAATCAAGTAATTTAAAGTGGAGTTGAATCAATTTTTTTTAGAGAAGGAGAAAATATGATTTGATGTTTAAAGGGAGTCTAATAATAGTATTTGAATATTCAATATATGTATGTATATGGAATGAATATTTGAATGGAGAGATTCACACAAAAAAAAAAAAAATATTTGAATGGAGAGGGAAAGTCGGCCCCTACCCGGATGCCATGCAGTTCCAGTTTGGTGGGGGCTGAGTGGTGGTGTCGTGTTTATTTATACTGTGTTCCTTCTCTATGGTGAAATCGATTTTTACCTTTGCCAGGCAATGGTCCATCTTTTTTTTTTTTTTCTGAAATTAATAAGTTTAAATTCAATCGATAATAGTAAATAATTTTATTTTCCAACAAGTACTCTCTTATCAAAGATAAATAATTGGCCACACGTAGTTATAAATATCAATTTATTTGCTCATCATTTTAAGGGAAAAAAAAAATCGTAGTTTTTATTAATTCAATTTCACATTTAATGATCTAAGCTAATAACTAGTAAACAAAAATGTATTTAGGTAAATAACTAAAAATAGTAACTAAACAAAAATATTTAGGTTAATAACTAAAGTATGTACATCAGTAACCAAATATTTATAACTTAAAATAGCAAATAAACAAAAATATTAGGTCAATAACCAAATATTTAGGTTGATAACCAAAATATCTGAATCAATAACCAAACATTAGGTGAAAATAATTAAAAGAGTAATTAGAAAAAAATATATTTATTTAGCAAATATTTAGGTAAGTGAACTCAAAATATTATACTAATAAGGATAATAACCAAAGTAATTAAATATATATGTCATTTGAATATACCCAAAGAAAAAAGAAAAAAAAAGAATTTTAGACGTAATAAAGACTCATCTAATGACGTCTACTAATCGATAAACAAACTAAGCTTTTAATATAGCGTAAATCAAAGAGAAGAACTATTACTTTTTCGATATATATATATATAGATGACGAAAACCCTATTTTATCTCCTTCTTCTTTTTCTTTTTTTGACTCGGATATCTTTGTCGGCTATTCCAAAATAAATTTGTGGAAGGAGACTTTTAAAATTATAATATATAACCGAAATTGCGACATAAAACCGTTTTTGTCGTGAGTTAAATTTATGACCTTTCACTTGACAAACTAAATGAAACACTAAGTAAGGGAAGTAAAAATTAACTAAGCTAATCGCCTGATCTTTTCACTTATTTAACTCGTTGTTTTATTTAATTATTAAATTTTGGTTACAGTGAATTAGAAATAAAAATTATATTATTAAGATAAAAATACATTATTTTAATACAGCAGCTTAGGAGAGTTGATAAGCGGACTCTTAAAGTTTCTCCTCAGGGCGGATGGTCGAGGGTTCGAATCTTCCGAGGTGGTTAGCGCCACGTTAAAAAGCTCTGGGTCAGACCCTCAACCTCGAGTAAGAGTTGGACTCTGCGAGCGTACCCCAGATCGAATCTGAATTAGTCGGCCCGTGTGGGTTCCGATACCGGATGCTTAAGAAAAAAAAAAAAAAACATAATTTTTGTCACATCATATAAAAGTTTTGAAATTAAAAATAAATATAGAAGATACTATTTATGTAATAAAATATATGTATATATATATATGAGGACTTGGTCTTCTTTCACCCAGGTAAGGGGGAGAAATCCAAACATATACGAACAGGGATCTAGATTTCAAGCAATCTTTCTATGATGGTACACTTGATATTGGTACAATAATATCCAATTTATTTAATTGACTGTTAAATTTTTTTTAATGATATAAAGTACAAATAAAAACAATAATTACATTATTAATTTGTATGTATATATATAAAAAATTACAACCAAAATATCTTCTATTTTTTTCTTAAAAAATATCTACCAAAAACAACAAATTTAAAGATATTTTAAGATAGTACGCGATATATTAGATGAGTTCCAAACATATTATATTCAAATTAATTTTTGTTTAGATCGAGTATGTCTATTATAGAAAATAAAGTTTGACTTTAAATTTTAAAGAGTTGCAAATGTGTGTACATTCGTTATCAACTTACGAGAACGTGGAAGTTCATCTTGTACTTTTTCACCAATGGAAAAAGGGAGTAAAAGAGAAGGAAAAACCAATAAGAACAGGGATCTGCCATATAATTAGGTAATCCAAACATGTAAGAACAGGGATCTAGATTTCATGTAATCCTTCTTTTGATGGAACACTTGATATTCACCCATTATATATATATTTATTGTGTTCCTTCTTCTAGCTGTTCTTCGATGATATAATTAATATTCAAGGGTAGAGACAAAAATAAGGCCAAGTTTGGCAGAGTTGGATACGAGGGAATATATTTTTTTTCTTTTCGTTTTTTGAATTATGGTATTCTCTTTTCTTCCAGAGTTAAGTAAAGACACGCGGATGACTTTTAAGTACCGAAACCTTTGACTGGTTTTGGAAATGCGATGTTTGATGTGGGAAATTAAAGATTAGAATCTTTCTAGGAAAAGAATATCAAGAAAGATAACCCAAATAAATTGATAATGACTTCACTTATAAACATTAATCTTCTAGATAGTAGCCTAAAGTCTATTGAGATATTAGCTATAAAAGTATGTATATATATAAATTAATCATTTTAGTATTTACATAAATGAGTTTATATCTTTTTCTTTTAGACTATTAGATCCCACTCAAATAAAGGAGTCCTTTCCATCAAATTTTGATAAGTTTCAGGTATTAAAATTTACGTTCGAATAAGTTCCGTAAAATGTATTTTGTTCATTTATAATCTCATCAACTAACTTATATATTAATGAAATCTTCATTTATTTCAAAGTAAAATTCATTTGATTCTTTGTTATTTTTCTCCAAAATTAGTTTAATTGAAGAAATAAGGGTTTCATAGAGATATATGTTAGTTAGTAATATTCTAAATGATAAAAATTCTTGATACAATACTTATAGGTACTTAGAAAGTGAATTTTGATGGTTGAAAATTGATAAAATAATAATAAGAAAAAGATGGAGACTCGTTTGTCCAAATAAAAATGATATGGGGACTAAAACAACAACTATTCTTTTATATATATATATATATATATATATATGTATATATATCTTAGATTAGCATTTTTATAAGTTATTGGGATGGAAATAATGACGTGAAGTAATATTGAAATGAACTATTTTGGGAAAGGGGGTGTATACTTTTGTGGTAATATAAGTCAATGAAGCATTTTGATTTAAGAGCACCTTTGTTGTTGTTATATTAATGGTGAATGCTGATGATGTAGGGGCCTGGGTTTCCATGGGAGCAATTGCACAGAATGAAAAGGGAAGTGGACAAGAAGATGACAGTTTGAATGGAGGAAACACTAAAAAGAGAAGTGTACATATATATATATATATATATATATATATATATATCAACTCGCGCTATTAATCTTGGAGTCTTGGATTCCAGCACTGGGACAATTCCAAATGATCCTCCATTAAATTATTCTTGTAGTTGGTTCTTTGTCGTCGATCAAAAGACTATTGTCCAAATTATAGTACTCCATTTTCTTTTGTTTCTTTGAGTACTATTTGACCATTATGTGCAGCATTAAGATTAATTAGAGATAAATTATAATTATTAGCATTTTCTTTAGTTTATTAAACTACAAGTTAATTATTATTCACTTCCTAATCTCATGATTCGTCATTTTCTCTTCAATCAATCATCATTTTTGTATATATAGTTTTGAAAAATGATCTAACACATGAATAATTTCAATGATACAAAATAAGCATAGCACTGTACAATATATAACATAAATAATTATATACTCAATATTTTATGTACTTTTTTGCCGATGGTAATGTCAACCTCACACTAATTTACCAAATTGTACTGGTTTTGTCATCATCAGCAGCTAAAATTTGAACCACAACAAATTTACTATATATAGTTGTTGTGGACATACAATATACACTAAATTTAAATATATATATATATGTATATGGCTTTTGAAACAAAAAGTCTATATATATGATGAATGTACAAAGACATTATATCAGGTAAACAAATGTGAAAAAAGAAAAAGCTGTATATATATATATATATATATATATATATATATCGTGCATAGACTTTTATATAAAAAGATCCCTACTCATGTTGTAGACAACTTTTTGCCATCTTATTTGCTGCAAGTTTTGAGGACATTGTACACCATTATTGACAATATTGATCAATTTTGGTGTTCCAGCTTTTGGACAGGGTTAACTGGATGGGTATATAGTACCATTAATACCTAGCTATTGTAGACTAGGGATTAAGGCCACCCACACAGAATGGAAAAAAGGGATTGTTATTTTAGCTAGTGCACCTGATATATATATATATATATATATATATATATATATATATATGATCAGATTTTGCATCAAGAGTTTACAGGTTGAGATTAGATTGTACTTGAGTAGCTAAATTTAACAACACCATTTCAGATTTTTATTTTGTTAGATCTTATACAATTTAAAAAGACTTAACAACTTTAACTCTATAGATTTATAAGAACTTTAATATAAATCGAAAATATTCGTATCTTTTATAATAAACATAATAACTTGATGTTGACAATTCTAAAAATGGAAGTCAATGTCATTAAATAATATTATTGCATGTATCATATCTTTGTGATAAAAGATATGAAGATCACATCAAATTATATGTTAAATGTTATAAAGTAAATCAAAATATCGAACTTTCTTAATTTAGTTATTGAAATGAATCCTAATCACTAATTTATATATATGAAGTGGTTGTCTTAGCCCCTATGTATTAATTTTGAGCACTAAAAACACTTGTCACCAAGTGACATGTGTATATATATATATATATAATGCGGGAACTATTAACTCCATATACTACTGTTTATATATATATATATGTATATATGTTAAGAGTCCAAAACATATTAGATCAGCATGATGTTTTGTGAATTGGGAGGAGATTATTTTGATGAAAAACACAAACACACATCATTAAGTGACCACAAAGAGACATTTTTAAAAGTTTCAAAAGGCTATTCTAGCAAGTAGCAATTAGATACGCGTTTGGAATTGCAGCACTATGTATGAACCATATGATGTACTTTTATATATATATATAAAAGGCCATTAGTTTTCTCTGTTTCCTTTTTGAATCTAATATTTTTTTAAGTCAACTTTAATAGCAAGAAAATATGATGATGATGATATTTTGTTTTCATGATCTTTTCAATCTATTGCAGATCAAAAATAGGGTTTTCTTTGATGATGATGACCAGCTGGAAGATTGGTTTTTTTAATTTTTTTTTTTGAATCAGTGACTTTTTATATAGTTTACTTATAATATATATATATATATATATATATATATGCAACTGTTTTGATATTTTTGGCTAATAATTTTTGTCACGTTATTAATTAGCCAAAGTTAAGGTTAAAAAACATAAGGAGGGGGGGATTTTGTCCAAATGTTTCCATATTTGGTTAAAAACATTTTCTCGCTGATACTTCCCACTAATGAATATTCTCAATCTTCTCACTAAATAGTAATTAACCTCATCGAGGATCAATAAGGAAAATTCTCCCACTCTTTTATCTTAATTTGGCATCTTCTTACATCCCATCTGCATCATCGATCATTATTCCTAGAAAGAATTTTTCCACTGCAAGTTGGTAATGTATATATATATATATCATTCCAATTTCTTTTTTACACTTACATAATATAGTATTGGAGGATGATTTTTGCATTATTATATTAGTAAAACAAGAATATCCCGAAAAGACTAATGTTGGATATAATATATACATACATACATATAAATATATTATAAAAAACGAAGAGAGGCAGCATGATTGCCTCACATTTTTGTCCCTTTTTTTTTTTTTTATTATTATTATATATATAGTTTTTTGGTGGAAATGCATATGTTTGATTCTGCCGAAGATATCTTTTGGTTCCACAAACAAAAAAAACTTTTACTTAGGACATGCACATAAATATTATATATATATATATATATATTATATCTCTGCCTGCTCCAACCAAATGTTCCCAGAATAAATTAATAGTATTGCATAAACTTTTTTGCAAAGTTATCGGGTGTTGGGGGCAACAAAAGTTAATATTATCAAATATTTTATCATACATAATGGATTATGGTATGTAGCAAAAGATCATTACAGCCATTTTAGAGGAACTATAATTGTTGCTTTAATTAAATTCTTGATCAGCTGTTGGCGGTGGAAGACTTATTATCCCTTAGGACAGCCACTTTATATAATAATTAATTCATTAATCTTTTTGTGTCATTCGCAGGTTAAATTTGATCATTTTGTATTTCTTTTTTAAATGAAAAACCCACCAATCAGAAGACGAAGTTTTGGTGGGTAGGCCCAAAATGTCAGACAAAAACAGCCACACCATTTCTGCAGAATATGGAGGGGGGGGAGACTTTTCTTGAATTCCAATGGTCTTTGTTTCTTTAACTAAATAATGTTTCTGGAAAAAAAGAATGGAAGATCCCCCCAATGAAGATCTGTGAAAAACTTTAGGGATAAAAGAAAATTTTAAAGATGCATGGTACAATATTATCCTTATCTTGTTCCCCAACGTACTTACATTCTACTCCAATCATGTCTATCTGTCTCCAAAGAGAAACTTATAAACTGTTTGAAAGAGTACTGTTGTCATTCTATATCTTCATGCTGTCAACATTTCATACGTCTTATATTTTTCTTCTTGTCAACCTCGTTATATATATATATTATATTTATATTTTTTCTATAATTAATGTTATAAAATCAACGAAATTAGTGATCAAGAAAATGAACATCATGCATGCATGCATGCATGTTGCCAAGTTCCCCACAAAATTTTTCTGTTCTTTTTATGTGGAAAATATAATTCTCTCTATATACATCGGATACTTGCCTTCCGGCCAGCATCTTAGAATTACCGGCCAGCTTCTTAGAATTAATGGACACACTTCCAAAAAAAAAATATAAAAAAAAAAAATAATGAAGAAAACAAGAATTTGAGATAGTGTTGGCTGCGTCATTTACCACACAAGAACAGCATTTATTTATTTATTTTTTTTTTTTTTTGCGAAGTTAGTATAACAGAAAACTGCAGGGTATATATTGGATCAATAATGCCCAGTGGGGTAACATAAGTTCTTGTAGTGCGTCCAGGCTTAATCAAAATTAATTATATATATATACAAAGTTGTTTAGAGAGTGTATAAAATAAAAAAAAAAAAAAAACACATTTTTATCATGCATGTGTACGCTAAAAAAGGACAGAGATAATTGTATGACCAAGACATACCATAAATAAAAGTTGATGGGCTTCCGGATATTCAATTATCAATGAGTTTTAATTTTTCTCGAACACTAAAATTACGAGTTCAAGCCTTGTATATGAAGAAATGAGAGGGTAATTAACTAACTAGTTAGGGTTTAATTAAGATATTTGTTTAAAACCAAAATGAGAAAAATCATTTTCAAAATGGGAGGCAATCGTACATTTTCAAGAAAATCATGCTCCCGAAAGGCTTTCATTTCTCTTCTGAAACTATTAGTTATTGGCTGAATGCACAATGCAGACAATATATAGATATAGATATGGAATAGAAATTTGCATCCCCAGGCATATAGGTAGCTAGCTTGACTTTTAATAACTTGAATGAGAACGTATATATGATGCCATTTTGGGACAGAAGTGAACTTCATTTTAGTCGCCCCATGTGATTGTCACATGGCTTTTTGTACTATAATTCCATCAATTCCAAGTGATCTATCATCAATACATATATATATATATATATATATATATATATATATATATATATATATTATATTGTTATCCACTCATGTAGTACTACTTTGTCGAAGAGGCTATCTCTAGCTACTTATTCTGTTCCTTTTCCCTCCCATCCACCCCCACTGCAGTTTTCTGGTGGTGCATGATTGATAATATATCCTCTAGATTGTTTAATCTTGACAATAACGCATCATCTTTCTTGTCCAGCATGCACATTAACAATATTGGAAGCCATGTACACAAGACAGACATGAATTTCATGTGTATATAAACACTTACGATTGGAACTCGAGATCTTGTTTAATAAGAAATATATCTTGTTATTAAAGACATGTCGTGAGCAAGGGAAATTAAGATGATGGAAGAATACATATATATATAATATATATATATATATATATATATATATATGTATGTGTGTGTAGTAATCAGCTTGGGACGATCCCGTACCCGCTGATTAAAAATCATGTAAGCCAATTATTAGAGAGTTGATAGTTCCACAGCAACCTCCACCAGTAAATACCCTTCCAAAAACCCAGAATACCACTTTGAGGGCGCAGACAATTTACGACATTCGATACATACATATATATAAATATATAATTTTAGAATTTGAAGGATGGACAATCACAAACACTCTCACATGGGAAAAAGCAAGAGGTCAATATCCTACGTACTATATAGAATTGAATTGACAACCTATTTATATATTCCTTGGATCAGCAGCAAAAAACATTAAAAAAAAACAAAAAAAAAAAAATTAACACGAGTTTTGACAATTAATTAATTTATTGTTGTTTTTGATTGGTTTGATCTCATACATCATGTCATTAATTATATGTATATGCAAAATATATATACTGTTTGAAAGAGTTGTACGTAGGTGATGACGGGACGCTTACATATATAATGCACTCTCTTATATGTATATATCACCCTACCATATATATATTATGCACTCTCTTATTGTGTATATTTTATATATATATATATATATATATATATATATATATATATATATATATATATATATATTTCTTTGAGTGAGTGATTGATTTTTAGATTTTGATTCACCCCGTTTTAGAGAAGAAAAAAATTTAAAATATTATTTTATTTTATTTTTGTCTATGGTGGTGGAATTGAAGGGTTGGACCAACACATATGAATTTTAAGCCGCTTAAAGGTTTAAGGGTCTAACATAATTAAAAAAATAAATTATAATTTTTTAGAATTATGGTATACTTTGTTATCGACCATATCATTTCAAAAGGATATTTTAAAATTAATAATAAATATTTATATTCACCTTAATTATACTTTAAATTAAATTCAAACATATTTTAGATATAACATATATAATTATATATATAATAATATCCATATCTTTAAGATGCAACATTCACAATAGTTATGGTAGATTCTATAACATTTCTGCAACTATATATATATATATATATATATATATATATGTATGTAAGTCATGTGGACACATTACGAGAGCGACAATTGGATTTAAAATTTTTTGTAGTTTATGCAAAAATAGTGAAAAGGGAATGTGACTAGTACTGGTCAAGAGTTCTATGGGAGTAATTGGTCTCACAAATTCAACCATCCACACTATCTACGTACCTTCATTTTCATTTGAATTCGATCCTTTTTATTGGTTCTAGTTGTCTTATTAAAAAACATTAACATAATTGTGTATATATATATATATATATTAGAAATTGTCACTCAAATTTCGTTATGAACTGATTTAAAACGTTTGCAATACAACTTATTTGATGAGGAAAATTGAGGAGTTGATAGTGTTGGGTTTGCTCCTTTTATCAAGTCCCACATCGGATTAGGTAAGAAATAGAAAACGATATTTCTCTTATAAAAGGAGGTTGAATCTTCTTAGATTAAGTGTCTCATTGATATCAAATATCCAACTAAAGAGTTAAAATTTTTCCTTTAATTCCCCAACTTGGGCCTACCATGTTTCGCGGGAGTCACCCAATAGGGTTATGGTCTCCTTTATATGTGATTTTTTCCCATTTAAAATTTTCATATAAAATTTATCTTTTTTTTTTTTCTTTTGTAATTTCTTAATAATATATAACATAAAATATAATTAGTGATACTTCTTAAAAATCTTCTTCCTATTTTATTTTTACTAGATCTATTATGTGTATTAAAATTTATTAAAATTGATATTCAACATTTTTTAATGAATGTAACAGAAATATTATGTAAGTTTTTACAGAAAATTTGAAATTAATCAACTTCACTTAGTTATTATATATATACATGATATCTTTATTGTGGTTGGAATGAAATTTCCTATATATATATATATATATATATATATATATTAAAATTAGATCTTTGTAAGTTACTGAACACACGAAAATGGAGAAATGGCGGAAATCATTATATTCTTCCAATAAGTCTCTAACTATCATTTTCATATCCCACGTGAACCACCACGTGAATAAATGAATATTATATATATATGTATGTATATGTATGTATGTATGTATATATGCTCTACCTAATTAAAGAAAAGAAAACAAAAAAACCCTAGCTAGCAATATTAAAGGCCACAATGATAGAATATGTGTATGTATATATCGAATGAAAAAGACCATACGTAAAGCATCAACTGTCCATATCTCTTAAAGCTAAGGATTAGAAATGCCAAGCAACAAAATACACAAGAAGAAAGATTCATTTTTCTTTTTAACAAAAAAACAAGGAAAACGATAAACCGCATTCATTATATCATCAGTTTTATTACTTCAGAAATTTTTTTTTTTTTAAAAAAAAAAAAAAAAAAAGGGTGTTCCAGATAAAATGGCTTTTTAAGTGCACGCTTGAATCAGATAGAACATGCACAACAACTAAATATCTAGTCTTTCCTTCATCGATCAATAAAGACTTTCGGCGCCAAATGCCATGGCTGATTAATTGTTCTCTTTCTCTCTCTTACACAAGCAAAAATACAGAGAGAGAGAGAGAGAGAAAATGATATAGATTTGTTGATGTGCGGATTCATCTTTTTTTCTTTCCACATCAGATCGATGCATTTTTCTCCCCACAAAGAAAAGTTACTATGGTGTAATATACGTATATGTATGTATATATATATATAGGTCAAGAACTGCAGCCTGTGATACTTCGTATTTTATAGTTCTTCCAAAATAATATATATTTTAATGGCGGTTTATTATTTTCTATTCTAAGTTTAGAGATGATGATTAAAATAATGAAATGATAACATGTCCTATAAACCTAAGACAAAAAAAAAAAAAAAAAAAATGAGAGTCAAGTTGTGGAAGAGATTTGGGTATATGTATGAATTGTGTTATTCAGACAGACCTATATTTTAATCTATCGAAAAATCATCAATTCAAATACTACCTAACCTATGTTATAACTAGCTACAACTATTGACTAAAAACAAAACCGCCCAAGCCATTCCATTTTTGTATTATTATTTAATATATATATTATCCTCAACAAAACATTACACATCACTTCGTTTACGTTTTAAATTTGTGAAATACATTTAAAGTGTGTCAGAATAGATAAAAGATATTGATATATATAAATTTTTTGGGAGGGGGGAGGGTGTAGTTGTAGAAACCTTTTTTACCATAGATTTTTTATACATAGTGCTTAATATATATATATATCAATCTTGGGACTAGTTTTTCAAAGATAAAATTCAGTGAGCTACTACTCAATAGGCTATCTATATGTAAATATATGCCAATATTAACATATTCTTGATTCTTCAAAAACCTCAAAGGCTGCCCCCACAGAGAAAAAAATTAAGAAAATTAGTCCGATTGCTTTAGGTGAACTCGTAAAAAATTCTTTTTATTTAAGAAAAGTTGTATAATTCAACTCAAACTCATATATATATATATATATATATATAATTATTTAAAATTTGAGGTCAGAATTTATCTCATACAAAAAATTTACTCGATACGAGCAAGAATTAGTTTAGAAAAATTAGCTTGTAAACATGACGTGAAAGAGTGTATTAGGTGTTTAAATTCAATCTTCTTATATTATCTTTCTCAATCTTTAGTAAACAAAAATCTAGAAAGGAAGACAATTTAGAGAGCCAAAGGTAAGACAAGTGTATCACTCCTACGTTCCTTTTTTTTATCATCAAACGAATCAAAAAAAAAAAAAAAACATATCTGCGGTAAACTTTCTACAATAACTAAAAAAACTGCAGACATATCTAATATCTTATCCTCTTTCTTTTTTTCAAAAGAGAGGTATTACATCAAAGCATGCAAGCAACCAACACAAAAAGAAAGAAAGAATAAAAAAAAGGTTGATTGGACTTTGTTCTTTGAAAAGAAATTGATTGAAGTTAGAATTTGTTGGGTGCTGATGAGCTAATGCAAATTGAATTAAGTTCTTGACTCTATTAAAAAGTAAAGACCACCACACACACACACATATATATATATATATATATATATATATATATATATATTGAAAGGCTCATTTATTAGGAGCCCTTCTCCTCCTATTTGGTCTCTAAATGTAGGTGGGGACTTTATAAAGTTTAATTATCTATGTTTCAAAGCTTGACACTTGGAAAGAATGTAGTTTGGAGACAATGGTTTTCTATCAAAAGTGTACTTGGGGAAATTTTTTCCCCTTTTTGAGAGTCTTGATGTTCATTCATATGGCAATTGCGGGCGAACTATTCACTTAAAATTGATGTTTATAATTAGGTACCTGTCATAGTCATTAAACACTTCTCTTCTACAAATTGGATCTCATTTTTGTATATATATATTTTTCTGAAATGGTACTACTTTTTAGGCATAAGGAACAACAAGCTAAATTTGTATCAACTAATTATTACATACATATATTAAATCAACTAACAACTAACAAGTTTTGCACTTAACTTTCATCCCTAATATGAATTCACAATAACATGGATCCAAAGGACTGGTAACCTGGACAATAAGGATATATATATATAAACACACATCAAAGGATGGGCACAATTAATTCACTACCAGATAGATCTAGGCTTAAAAAATGAGCCCAACTTGTTTGTTCCTTAAATGCTGAAATATATTGTACAACCTCAACTAGGTAACTCTTGATGTGATGGATTGAGAATCCAAGTTACTTCCATATCCTACAAAATTTAGAGGTCAAAGAAAAAGGGGGCAAAAAATCAGGACAAGTTGACCTGAATGAATTGTTCTTCAAGGAGCCCACTATGAAATGAGAGATGAAACCAAAAATACTTGGTATAGTTCAGACAGAAAACTGATCTCATCTCCAGTGAAAGACAAGTGTGTGAAGAGGGACGACAGACAGATAAGACCAATTTCAGGTGAAATGAGGACAGCCAGAGATAGAAGACTGAAATTGATTGCTTGAAAATTAGGCAAATTACAACAGAGAAAGACAAGAACAAGAAAGTACATAAAAAGCTATTAGAGAAGAAGGGGTTTTTTACCAATCAATTTTACATTGCTTGGCTCAATTTGAAACATAATGAAATCATGTCTTTGTTGCAGGTCTCACCAGCCCCAACCCACTTCCACTACCTAAATGCTTAAACTCTCTGGCTTCGAGATGATCTCCATGACCAGCAAAACCTGTTCCTCCTTTTTCTAAGTTCACTAGATTCCTCTCTTTACATGGCTTGTTGCATACAAGACACACTTTATCTGTAGCCATGAATTTATCTCCACATTTCTTGCAGAACACATGGCCACAAGTGCTTACAGCGATAAGTGCTGTTGCATTTGTCAACGTGACCTTGCAGCTAGGGCAGATAAACGTTTTATCCAGAGACTTGTGTTTCTTCTGTTCACTAGTATCTTCAGTGAAGTAGATTGGAAACAGTGTCTTCAACTTGAGTTTTTCCTTCCCTTCAGGACATATAGTGCTGGTAGAGGGAGCATCTACTTTGACAGGAGCTTCAGGGGTGGCAGAAGGGAGCCAAAAGGCCTTCATGGTGCGCAGGGCCTCCTCTTCAAAAGAAGTGGCCTTCACACTATTAGCCCCATGAAAACCATTCTTGTCCCTGTTGTAGTTCTTATCGTTATACTGGGGCACAGCACCATGGTTCTGTTGGTCAAATGCATCAAGCTCCCTGGCTTTTTGCTGCATCAATCTTTCTTCCTCCTCTTCTTTTTCTTGCTTCTGCTGAGCTGCATGAGATGCTAGTTTTCTGCCAAAATTAGACAATTTTAGATGCTAGAAAAGGAGATTTAGCACTGAAGTGCATGAGGACAATAAAACAACTATACAGATTTTGTCAAGCATCAAGTTACTTGACCCCTGACTTGTTACAAAATTCTCCACTTGGCATGGCTAGCTACAGAAACTAATTTTAGATTTTAGCTTTAACACAACAGATATCAGTAGTCTGTTGAATTATTAATAATGAGAATTTTTCATGCCTAAGTTACAATTACACACAATCACTAGATCCCTTATAGATTCAAATGCAGGAAAAACTGCAGGACACAACAAAAAGCTTTATTAGCTGCACAGATAGCTTTAGATTATATACTCGTATTTAGAGAAAGAAGCAATTGATAAAAACTCCAAGAATGAATAGCAAGCTCTCTAATCAATATTCTTTTCTTCTTTTTCTTTTTTCTTCTATTACTTGTCACTATTTGGGAGATTTCATGTTGATCTTTGTAAGACTTTTTCTTTCCTATTAAGGAGTGTGACAATATGTCAGGGGAGTAACTCCAACCTAATTCAAATTATTCAAAGTTTGGAACTTTGGTGAAGTTCCTAATACATCAGGCTATACATGCCGACTCAGGCATATGCCAATCACGTAAAACTAAAACGGATAACACGCAAAACAACAATCTACAATGTTGAAGCACATTAATTCTCAGAAAGCATTCCTTTTTGGACAAGGCTAAAAGCATTCCTTTTAATTTTTTAATCCTTGGATTGGAATTAAGGCTAAGGCTATACATTTTTAAAGATACCTATACCAAGAACTCAACAAAGTTGAAATTAGATAAATGTATATTGGAGCTGGCTTGATATCTGTTTATATTACTAACCAAAATCTCTAGAATGGCATATCTTATGATACAAAAACAAGTTCGTAAGTTCAGATTATTCTATTTTCTAAGCATCTATTGAAACCATAACCTCTACATAGAGACAGATAAGTAAGGAGAAAAATATATATATATATATTTATATAAACAGTCGAGCAAGGAGAAACCCCTAAATACCTTTGGATGTCCTTTTTTTGAGACAAGAGACACTCAAGTATGCATTCTTTACAGAAGACATGGCCTTTTTGGCAACATAAAGGATCAATATATGGCTTCAAGCAGAGACAACAGGCGTCAAATGGCTTGATTGAGTCCTTACCAAGCCGCTCCTTTTGGGTTCCATAACCAAGCTTACGCTTCTCATCATAGGTGAAGAAGGCAAGATCGTTGTTGTTCTTCGAATGCCTCTGCGGCATCGTTCAAAACCCTCTCTGGATCGGATTAACAGGGTTCTAATTTAAAGGTCAGGGATTTTTGAACCCTATGCGAATCAACACAGAGATATAGTCAGGTAGACGAGAAGAGATGACAGAAGACGAAATTATTTCGATTTGATTGGATTTTTTTTTTCTCTTTTCCTAACCCCTTTATTAAATTTTTCCAAACGGGTCGTAAATTGTGCCGGTAGTGGGCTGTTTTGGGTTTTAATGGGGTGACTGGCGATAAGGGGTTGGACAAGAGAAAGAAATAGCTTACTCTATCAGAGGCCCACAGTTTATATGGGTCTCTGGCCCAACCATAGTAAATCCTCATTATTTATTTTTATTATTATATTATTTTCCCATTTTTTTAACTAGAAAGTAAAAAAGGATCAATAAGGTAGGATTTGTTATTCATGCTTCCAGTAATTAATAGAGGGTTTTTGGGGACTTTAGGGTTGATACAGAAAATTTGAACTTAAACTTCACTTAGATATTATATAATTAGTGATACTTCTTAAAAATCTTCTTCCTATTTTATTTTTTACTAGATCTATTATGTGTATTAAAATTTATTAAAATTGATATTCAACATTTTTTAATGAATGTAACAAAATATTATGGAAGTTTTTACAGAAAATTTGAAATTAATCTTTTTTTCTTTCCACATCAGATCGATGCATTTTTCTCCCCCACAAAGAAAAGTTACGATGGTGTAATTAATATACGTATATGTATATATATATATATATATATATAGGTCAAGAACTGCAGCAAGTGATACTTCGTATTTTAGTTCTTCTAAAAGAAAAAATATATATATTGTTAATAGAGGGTTTTTGGGGACTTTAGTGTGTGTATGTGTGTGTATCACATAATTTCAACATTTTATTTATCTATCTATATGTGTGCGTATGCATGTACGAACTTGAAGAATTGCAGTCATGCACAGCTTATCTGTTTTTTTTTTTTTTTTTTTTTTAACGTACATTAACCAAAGAACATAGTTTCTAACATGCAGCTTTTATTTATTCAGATGAATAATATAATATATATATATATATATATATTAGTGTTCTTGAAATATAGAATAACCCTACATATATCATATATGTTACTTCACTTATATATATATTTAATTATGTCGCCATATGGCAAGCTGGCAGATCTTAATGTTCATGTCAGAAAGCCCACTTCGTCACACACATGGAAGTGCATTCTGCAGGGGTATACGGCAATATTATGTATATATCATCTTATGCATTCTCTTATTGTCTATATTATATATATATATATATATATATATTTCTTTGAGTGAGTGATTGATTTTTCGATTTTGATTCACCCCGTTTTAGAGAAGAAATTTTTTTAAAATATTATTTTATTTTATTTTTGTCTATGGTGGATTTGAAGGGTTGGACCAACACACATGAATTTTAAGCCGCTTAAAGGTTTAAGGGTCTAACATAAAATCATTCACCAAAAAAAAAAAAAAAAAAAAAAAAAAGGGTCTAACATAAAATAATAATAATAATAATTTATAATTTTTATAAAAACTATTTAAAGACTAATATAGACATGGTTTAATACGCGCGACAATGCAGAGAGTAAAAACTCAATGATGGGATTAATGTAAGAAGCAACATCTGGTTTAAACACTCCATCCGACGCTTATAAAAAAAAAAAAACACTCCATCGGACAGTGGAAAAGTGTTGGTGGTGAACCCGGTTTCTATGGCAGTGGAATCACTGATTTAGTTCGATAAACCGGGGCTGAGAGTGTCGTCATAGATGTTTCTCGTGGCAGGGAGGACGTACAATACGTACTCCGCCGTGTCTGTTCTTAGTTCTTACTGAACCGACTTCGTTTCCGACCACTATGTACTTGATGTTAACGTTATTGTAGTAGTTTATGACATTGTTTTTGTTGGGAAATCTTCGTCTTTCCATATTTCGTGAAGTTAAGATGGACACTTAGAAAATAAAGATAATGATGAAGTTTAAGAGTTTATAATTCTCCAATATGAAGATTCTTCCACTATACAAAAGAATAGAGAGATTATAAGAATTTGTTTACAAAACTACCTCACACTATAGTGGCTCACATAGGCTTGAGGATTAAGAAAACTCTCAAGCTTTCTCTCTCAAAGAGGATATCTCTCACTCTAGGAAGTGGATCACTCTTCACTTGGATGGATGTTGGGAATGAATGTCTCACCTCTATTTATACTACTCCACCTCCTCAATATTCGGTGGAGATTTATTTGATCCAAGGGTGAAGATTAATTCTCTAGAATTCTCCACACATCTCTTCACATTCTAGAAAGCTCTTCTCTCTTCCATATCATTCCATTCTCTTCCACAAGATTCCACAAGGCTCCACACATCTATAAAGTACTCTAGAGGATTCCACAAGCTTCTAGAGAATTCTACACTTCTCTAGAAAATTCTCAATTTTTCTAGAATTTCTCTTCCCAACAGTTTTGTACCCAGTTGGCTGCATTTGATTGGCTATTAATTAGCTATATCCTGAAGATTAGGATTTGCAATCCCGAGGATTAGTTGGATGTTTGATCCTTTGAGTGTGGGTTGTAGATTTCGCATCTTTCCAATGCCGTTTTTGTTGTACAATGCGACGACGTCCGATGGACTTGGCAATCCTGTTCCAATCCTTCCATAACATACTCCTATTTGAGCTCCTGCTAAATCAAGGGTAGCTAGCAGCCCAAGAAACGTGAATCAGCACCTGCAGCCATGGATGTATATATGGATACAAAGAATAGAATAGGTTATATATTATTTCAAAGTGTTGGTACCAAGATTGCTGGAGGTGTGTGGCTTTTTATAGTGATGAGGGAAGAAGAGTTATGGTCTATGTCAAAACTTTCATATACAGCAGTTTGACAACTACATGCATATACAGTTTAATTTATGGATTCCAATTAATGACGTGCATTTTCCAGTAATATATATATGTGAATTCCACAACGACTAAATATTAATCAAAACTTTGTCAAGTGAGCATTTGGATTATACCTTAATCAATTAATTAATGTGAATTGTTAAAGTTGCTGTTATTGTTAATTTGTTATCATCTTTCGAAGAAGTTTAGATTTTTCTTGGTCCTTGTAAATTTTTTACGTGTTTAAGGGTAGGTGCATTTGGAAAGAACCAAAATTTTCCCAAGATATTTCTAAGTCAATGTATCGCATTTTCTCCAAAATAATAATAATAATTTTTTTTTTTTTTATTATTTTTCTATTGTTATCCTATACACTTTTTTAAAATTAGATATTTAAAGAAAATTATCTATCTTTTTTATTTTATACATTTGTCCAATTCTTTGAATTTACAAGATTGTAAATTTTTTTATATTTTTTATTTTACGCCTATTTTTTATATTTATTCGATTAAATTCATCACCATATTACCTATGTACTAATGTTATACTATATAATTATTATTATTATTTTTTATTTTTTAATAAACTTAATTGGTGAAATATAAATTAACTATTATTAGGAAGTAATTTGAGTAATTATGTATCTATTATTATTATTTTAAAATACTATGTTATAAAATAAAATTATAATTTTTTATTATATAAATATCTAATAAATAAATTAATATAATTATATATGATAAAATTTTATCAATGTATTTATATATACGTTATTTTTAATATTTAAAAATTTTAAGTAAATAATTTATTAAAAAATAAAATATTAGATAATTCTACACGTGGGTGTTATGCTGTAACTAGTATATAAATAAATAAATAAATAAATAAAATCTATTTGAACAAATTAAAACTGGAACAGGATGCATCCTGTTATTCCCAAACTCTTGCTGCTCGCACTCCTGGATTTGCTGGTGGTGATATTGCAAATGTCTGCAATGAAGCTGCTCTAATTGCTGTTAGATCTGACAGTAAATTAATTACAATGCAGCATTTTTTGGCCGCCATTGATAGAGTTATTGGTGGTCTTGAGAAGAAAAATAAGGTAATGCCTATATTCTTTTAGTTTTTTTCTTCACCCCTTTATATTATATAAAGTCTTAAGATTAGTATTATTTTATATTATATAAAAGTAATTTTTGGCAGAGGAAAGAAAATGATATATATATATATTGTGCAGGTTATGAGCAAGTTGGAACGACGTACTGTTGCATATCATGAATCGGGACATGCTGTTGCTGGTTGGTTTTTGGAACATCCTGAACCTTTGCTCAAAGTGACAATTGTTCTTCGAGGTAGTGCAGCTCTTGGTTTTGCTCAGTATCTTCCTAATGACAACCTTTTACTGACCAAAGAACAGATGTTTGATATGACAAGCAGGACACTTAATGGTAGAGCAGCTGAGGAGGTTATTATACTTATTTCTTAATTATATATATATATATATATTTATATATCATTTTAAAATCATTAATTTGTTAATTAGAAGAACAGATAATCAATCAAATCAAATGGTTATTGTTTAGGTATTGCTGGGGAAAATTTCAAATGGAGGTCAAGATGATCTTGAGAAAGTAACCAAAATGACTTATGATCAAGTGGCTGTTTATGGTTTCAGTAAGAAAGTAGGCCTTGTTTCGTTTCCCCAGAAGGAACAGAATGATGTTTATAATAATAATAACAACAGTAAGCCATACAGCAGCGAGACTGCAGCAATCATTGATAATGAAGTCAGAGACTGGGTGGATAAGGCATATGAGTTTACACTAAAACTTATAATAGATCATAAGGACAGTGTTATTCAGATTGCTGAATTATTGCTCCAGAAAGAGGTTTTGCATCAAGAAGACTTGGTTCGGGTTTTGGGTGAACTTCCGTTTAAGAATAATAGCAACAATAAATTAATACCAAAAACATAGTCCTCACCCTAATATCTTTAACAGTATTAGGATAAATTATCATCTTGTTTCTCTTCTTCTTTTTTATTTTTTATTATTGTCCTATAAGATAATTGATTTATTATTATTATTTTTTTTCAATCATATAGATTCGATTCTATGTTTCTAATGGTAATTTTGTAGATTTTGTGATTTTTAGTTTTTTTTTTTTTTTTTTATTCCAAACAGAAATACATTGTAATTTTAAAGGTAATTTCCATTTTTACCTAAAAATTTCCTACCTTTCATTTACTAAATTACGAATACAACCTAATAAGAAGATTAAATTCTGACTCTAAACATTATTTGCCAAAGATAAATATGGAAAAGAAATTATTTAAAACAGGAGGAGGAAGATGATGGAATTGGGGTGTAATTTAGTTTTTTTTTTTTAAAAAAAGTGAATTGACATTTTTACCCTTTAAAATAATTATGTACATTAAAAATAAACGTTGACTAACAGTTGACTGTTAATAAAATTAACAAAAGGATGAAATTTGCCAAAATTATAAAGATAAAGATGAAATTATCCAAAAATTTTAAAAAGAGATGAAATTGCAAGAATTATATAAGTTAGAGATGAAATTTGCCAATTTGCCCACAATTATGATAATTAAATTTATTTATTTAGTTGAATTTTAAATTTTAAGATATCAAAAAATAACTTAAAAATAATTATACTTTCAGTTGGAAAAATGAGTGTGTCAATCACAATGTAAAAAAGTAATTGAATATGCCAATTTAGAAAATAATAATAAAAAATAAAGATCAATTTGTTTGAAAAACAAATTAGGAACAATTTAGAAAAATGTAAATAGTTAAAGGACTGAATTAACATTCTTTTTCCTTTTTCTTTTCTCCCCATTTTTTCAATAAAAAAACCGTATCAATATTCCATACAATTGATTACCATTTTCTTTTATTCAATAAAAGAAACAAACCATTAAATTTTATAAAAAAAATTGAGAAAATTTGTAAAAAATGAGATAAAACATTTGAGACTTTAAAAATAAAAAAATATTTTAGAGCTAAATTTACCAAATATAAATTTGTTTGAGAACAAATTCAGACTTTTAAAAGAAAATTTTACTATACAATTATTTTAAAAGACAGTCTTAATTTCTAATAAGGAAATAAATCTGATACAAAATTATGTCCATTGTTCGCCAGATTATGGAAGAGACCAATTTTATACTCACTATCATTTCATTTGGCTAATTTAGTAGAATTCACATGTATTACGAATTGTTCACTATTCTTACAAGTTATACTACTACCACCACGATCTTAAATTAAGCTCCATGCAGCCTCTAGTTTTATTCACTTAAGAATCCTCAATCACATCAAATAAGTTAAACGAAAATATTTCAGAAACTGAAACAAGATTTACTCTGGTCTCATCATCACGAGACAGCAACAGTCGGCTTCTTCTTAGGAGGTGGATTACCTCCAGACAAAACAACGTAGGAATAAAAGCACAACATTGCAGCACTGTAGTAAATGAGAAGGGCGAAAAAGTTCATTAGAACAATAGCTCCAATGTAATAAGTTTGCAACGAGTAAATTCATAAAGTCGCCTCTCGATAGAACTAAAAGGAGCATATGAAAAGACCAGGATATTCATGGTACCTGATTGCGGCATAAAAGACCAGTGGAAATCGTTTGTTGGTCTGTATCAACATCGACATTGTATGGTTAATAAGCCAAGTCAAACTGCACAAAAGGTAAGAAAACTTTTTGGCTTTTATGTACTAACCAGGGAGTAAATCTTGATACTTCTCCATATAAGGATGCCAGCAAGCACTGCAACATCACGTGAGAATCAAATGAGCTGACTTGGTTCTTTTAGGTCTCCACCACCCTCCACCCCCCCCCCACACACACACATATAAGAAAATAAAATAAGAATCTCTCCTATAGTTTGATTTCTATAATCATTTAGATTTGAAACTAGCTCCTCATGAAACAGTAAAAACAAAAGAAAAAACATGATGCAAGAGTAAAAAGTTCAATCAATCAAACAAAACAAAAAAGGGACAAACATTACAGAGGAATAAATACTGATTTACAAAATTTTACGGCAAAGTAAAGCAAACATGAAAGGTAACATGATCCACTAACATGAAGTATGATGAGAACAAAATACAGAAAACTACTGCAAAGAAGCAATACCTGCTTGACCTAGTATGAATGGCAGGCTAGATTCTCCTTTCCTCCAAACCTTTAGACTAAGAGTGCTAAGGGCTAGTAGAGGACCTCCAAAGAACAGGCTAGTGCGTAAGCTAGCAGGGTTTTTGGAGAAAATATAGCCAAAAAGTCCTCCACATAAAACAAGGCCACCTGGACAAAACAAATGAAGAAATGATTCTCAGGTGATGAGTAAGATCAACTATAGAATCTAAAAATGACTATAGTTTGTGTGCAACATAACAAAGTCTTGAAATGATGTTGTGATTCAAACAGTTATACATGAGGGGGAAAAATCAAGATTTTAGCTAAATTTTATGTATAGTCTAGTGTAGATGAAAAAAACTGTACATTTCAGATCAACTGGTCAACAAAGACAACATAGAATCATGACAAACAAAGAGGGAAGCTTGAGCTCCAGAGCCAAAGTAAGAGATTTTAACATATACCTTAAAATAGACTTTGCAGCAGTTTAACATGATAGCAACACAGGTACCATTGCCATAACAACATTATAAAACAATGCCTTGAACAGTGTATCATATTTTTAGTGTGAAAAAGTATTCTGTAAGTAGAGACTAGAGACAATAATGAGTTATCATGTGAAAATCTCCAGAAGCTTAGACAAAAGTTCCACCAGAATGCAAAATTCAATACTTGTCTTGAAGAATATGTCCATCATGAGTGTAGGGAATTGGTAGCTAGGGAGGAGAAGGAGAGCAGTTTCACAATAAAAAACCTCTAATAAAGGAACTTTTCATTTCCAATAAAAGGTTCCATTACCCAATAAAGAATGCAGCCATATTTCTAAGATGGTAATATTAAGTACATTTATCCAATTGTTCATAGCATTTTAGAGAAATTTCTAGTGAATATGATTGCCAACCTTCAGAAAATAATTAACACAGTCCCTCAGAAATAAACTTGCTCTACCAATGAAGTTAGACTGTATACAGAAATCTAGCCAGTTCCCCATAGCCATACTAAAGTTAAGGGCAATCCTTAATTGATCAAGTTAGAAAATCTTAGCTTGAAGGTAAGGTCAACCCTAAACTCCCCAAAACCCTCTATTACTGGAAGCATCAATAACAAATCCTACCTTATTGATCCTGTATATGACAATAGAAGGAGATTCACTGACTCCATACACTGTCTATGGACTATACATGAGTGCATGATTTACTCAGCCTGCTACCATGCTGATAGACCTTTCACCAAGAAACCAGTTAGGAATCATCCTCACCAGAATTCTATGTTTCTAATATGCTTCTCGTTATTTATGCGTTTTGAAATAAGAGGAAGCAATAGAAAGTACATTATCACAAACTGCTAACTGTCATTATTTCTTCCTTCTCTACATTGCTTAGAGTTCTTCCTCACTTAAACCACCCTCCCTCAAACACTTGCAAATCTACATGTAGGATATATAAAAGCTCAAGATACAGGATTCATGAGCGAGTAAAATCTATTCAACATACACCAACAAACCTAAACATGAAAATGTATGCTAAAAGAATTCCTATTCAAAATAATAAAACTATATGCATTATAAACATGATAGTTTTCCCAATTTTCATGAAGTAAGATAATAAATTTAATCACAAACCATAAGGAATTCCTAAACAAAAATCATGAATCTTGGCCGCCCTTTTCTGTTGGCTTACAACTGGTTCTTGCATAGGTTCAGTTTCTCCTTTCATAGTTACAGGCTCTTCCCCATCAAAATTTGATTTCAGTGATCTTACGCTTTGTGATTTTGTTGCATCTTCACTGTAACTTATTGTATTCTTTCTCTCTGAACTGGATAAGCTTGTAGCGCGATCATCGCTACTCCTTACGATTAAAATCTGCATCATAAAAAACATAGAATTAATATAAATTTCGAGCATTCAGTTGACCCAAGAACACATCAAGCACATAATTGCCATCAAACTTCAATCAATGACTGCTTATGAAAATGCATATAAACGCCACTGTAAACATAAATTGAAATTCTTTTTTCAATTTCCCATCAAAACCTGTGATATCTCCAAAATCTTCAAAACACTATAGAAATAAAGTCCCAGATTAATAAGTCCAGCTACAGATGGTAAAAATCACAAATCTTCCAATCCAAAGAAAAACAAACTAGGTTTCTCCTTGATATAAATTATAGCTAAATTGATTCCCGTGCCAAGTAATTTTAGAATTTACCTTGGAGCGAAGAGGACTCGAGTAAGATCGAGCACATAAGCGGCTCTTCAGATTGCGACTAACAGAGGAGAAACATGAGAGCTGATGGATCGCTGCCGAGGACATGCTTTGTCTTATTGTATTTACTTTCCCTTATTCTGCTCTGCGGTCGGTCGCCGATTTTCCGGTGCAAATATTTTTTCAGCCTTTTGCTGGCAGAAGCAGGTGGAAGATGACTTTTTTTTTTTTTTGGTGACTAATACACCATGTGAGAAAGCGTTAGGAGTTAGCGGCCGCTTCCACTGATTTTCCGGGTAAATCGTCATATTACTGAAAGGAAAGCGTGCGCAAGAAAGTAGTCTAAATAATATTTTTAAAATAGTCTAAATAAAAATAAATATTTGACAAAAGATTAAAAAAAAAAAAAAAAAGGTTGTACACACACTATGTGGGTTCTGCCTGAGTGTGAGTCGACTCGTTCAGCTCTTCCGTAAACCCAGGAAAAAATCATTTCTTGTAAAATTCACAGTAGGGAAACTCAGAATGCTAGGTTTGGCGCCTCAATTTTTTCTGAAAAATGCCCAATTCAATGCTTTCTCTGCTTCCCGCGTTCTCTCTGCGCTCTTCCCTTTGAAGCTTCAGGTGGAGCTCAATCTTCCCTTCGTGGGCTTTAAAATTGTTGTTTCAATTATATTCTGAAATGATTTTTATTATTTTTTTAATGGGTTCAGCTGAATATATTTCAAGAAGATTTAGTATTTCTCTTTGCATGGCTATTGGTTTTGTTTCTTTATTTCTTGGGGTATTAATTTTAACATTTCCATTTTTTCTCTTCAGAATAGGATTTCGTGGTCATGGATAAACAACCGACATTTTTCTTCTACGGGTAATGAATAAGCATACCAGTTCTTTATTGCCTTTGTTTGAAGCATTCTTCGCTTTTTGTTTGTTTGTTTGTTTGTTTGGGCATGATAATTATGGTTTTGTAGTTAGATTTACCTTGGAATGTTTTGTGGATGTTATCAAAATGCCTGATGTTTCATTTCATTCTTGTTTTTAGTGGATGCTGCAGAATTTGCATTTGATGATGTTCCTATCGACAAGAAGGCAATAGAAAAAGATACTGCTTTACGTGTGGCTATCTCAGAGCTTGCTAATGAGTTTGGAAAAAACTCCTTGAACCGCTTCTTTGGCCTTAGACGTGCAGCTGTGATATCTACTGGCTCATTGAAGCTTGACTTAGCTCTTGGAATTGGAGGGTTGCCGAAGGTGAGGTGCTGCTAATTAGCTGTGTATTTGTTCTGCCTGCATGCAGTACTTCATTCATAAAAGAAATGCAATTTCTCTATAAAATTGGATTTATTTTCCTTTTGCTCTCTGACCGTCTACTGCTCTTTATTAAAGTTTTGTTTTTGTGTCACTGAAAACACATGCACGTTCCTCCTATGTAATACATGTATTAAAACAACAAAAATTTTGAATATTAACCATTACGACATAAAAGTATTGGATTTGTAACAAAAACATTTGAATTTAAAAAATATATATATAGTTACACACACTAATAAGAATGCGTATAATTTCAATGTGATTCTCAGTAACTCGAATTCTAGTTCAGGCTTGCTTGGGACATCAAAGAATCTTACTCTACAAAGGATAAAGTGTCTATTCCCTGTACCAAATATGATGTGGTTGGTCTATGAAAGTGGTGTTTTCTCCTTTACCATGGAAAAGGACAAGGAAATATCCATTGGTGATGTGAATGATTATTTTGCAGGGAAGGTTTGTTGAAATCTATGGACAAGAAGCATCAGGAAAGACAACACTTGCGCTTCATATAATCAAGGAGGCTCAGAAACAAGGAGGTAGTCATCTCTGTTATCCTTTTATAGATAAGGCTCCTCAAGGGAATATCTTACTTCAATCTTTCCTTGAAATTAAGTTAAACTTCTGTGATCTCACCATTTTCCGCTTCTTGGTTGTGAACTTTGGGCATTGACCTTTGGATGGTATATTTTAGACTATTCTTGAGATTGAAAGAGTAGATGGAGTTTGATTTGGGAGGTCTAGACACTTGTTTCTAGAGTATGAGTGTTGACTAACTTTTTTCAATTTATTTTTAGGTGTTGGTTTGTGGTACCATATTGGATATTACTGAGACCACAGTGTTTATTTTTTATTATTATTGTTCCAGAAGCTAAATCCTCTTTCTAACAGGTTATTGTGCATACCTTGATGTGGAAAATGCACTGAATCCTTCAGTTGCCAAATCAATTGGAGTTAATACAGACAATCTCCTCATTTCGCAGCCAGATTCTGCAGAAAATTTGTTGAGCATGGTTGATACATTGACAAAAAGTGGGTCAATCGCTGTAATAGTTGTTGACAGTGTAAGTTCTGTTATCAGAAAGTGTCTTGAATGGCCTCAGCTTTTATGGCAAGAGAAATCTGGTTATTTAACTTGTGGCCAAGGAAAGCTGCTCTCTCTCAAAAAAAGAAAAGAGCCTGCTTAAGAAATCGCTTATCTTGGTTTTTGTTATGCAATGCATTCTTCATTATAATACTCATAAGCTCAGAAAAGTTTCTTTAAATTAACCAATTAGTTGTTTTTTGGGGGATGCATAATATAGTTGACGGCTTTACTTCTGGCATATTACAAGTTCCAACTTTCCCTATTAAATAACAAACATTACTTGAGATGAATTTTTCTGTCAAGTGATATTGCATCTTTGATTTCCTGTAACTGTTCTGTTTCTTGTCTCTAACCCCAACTAGAGTAGCTTTACTTCCTTTCTTCTCAGCTTAACTGTCTACTCCTGATGTCTTCTTTAGGTGGCTGCCCTTGTTCCGCAACATGAACTAGATACTACCGAGTTTGGCTCCACTACAGACATACTTTCCAAAATAATGCAACAAGCACTGAGAAAAATTTCTTATTCGTTGTGCCATTCCAATACACTTATTATTTTTGTTAATCAGGTACATATCTTCTCAGTAGAACACATTTTTTGAGGTGTTATTTTCCTATTTTATAGTGATGGGCTTACCCTCAATGAATCCTCTTCCTCCCAGACAAGATTCAGACCAAAGTCTGCCCAAGGGTTTTGTCAGGCAGAGGAAGTAACATGTGGCGGGAATTTTTTGCCTTTTTATGCCGCTGTCCGCTTGAAACTAATCAGGAAAAATTTAATAATGAACGAGGACAAGGTAAATTTGCAACCTTGATAATTCCTATTATATCTTTTGCAAGATTTATCTTCTAGGTTTGAGGTAATATCTGTGTCCTTAAATTTTCAGTAGTATGTTGTAACTTCAATGGCAGAAATTTTTGTAGCTATGTTTTTTCATTCTACATGGAATTGTGAAACAATAATCCTTGCTGGGAGTTTAGGCTGCTTTATTTTAGTTAGGTATCATGCAAAAATCTTATGATTGAACCTGTTGTGTAACATGGCTGCAAGAGAGGAGCTGCTTTCTGGGCTTTCACTTTAATCCATATTGTTGCATTCCTTTCTCTTGTGTGATTATATATATTGTAATATAAAAATTTCATTTTGGAGAGTTTTTTTTTTTTTTTTTCTTTTTTCCCTCCACAGGCTACTGGTCTTGGGTTATGTGTGCAAGTAGTGAAGAATAAACTAGCACCTGCAATATCAGATGCCATGTTAAGAATACAGTTCGGAAGAGGTCTATGTTGTGAATCAGAGGTCTTAGAATTGGCTTGTGAATATGGAATTGTTTCCAATCAAGGTGGCTGCTATTTAATAGGTGGAGAAACTTTGAACAATGAAGCAGAAGCTGAAAGTTATCTCGCAGCAAACGAGGATGTTCTTGATGAAATAGTCAAGAGTTTGCGATATCTATTGTTTGAGAGGAAATCATGACCATTGGATGAGTACTTGACAGGTTCTTGTAGCACCCACCAAATGGCAGACTTATAACTGAAGTTGGTCCTCTGTGGTTGGAAAATCTGTATTCTTGGGATAGAAGAATCATCAGAAACCAGTTGATCTTGGTGATTTGTTGATGTTGTGACAACAGTATGAAGGCAGGACTGGTTACTGCTTAGCAGAATTCTAGTCGGTTTCGGTATCATGATGGGTAAGAAAGAAGGCAAGCTAAATTTATTGATTGCTGAACTGTTAAAAAAGGTACAACTTCCCCTTTTACTGCATCATCTTCTTGTTGTTTCATGTTATGTTTGCCTACTGAGAGGTAAATATTTTTAGCAAATTAGTATTCTGAACATATATATGTATTGTAATACATGAGAAAAGAAAAATGAAATAGTGACATTTTTACTAAATTCAAGTTTGATTTTTGAGTCAAGAAGGTGTAATATATAGTTAGTAGTAGTCTCACTATGACCTGAAGGTCGGATTTTTTAGGAAAAAATATCTTCATAAGGGGATTTTTAGGAAAAAATCTCTTCAATACTCATTTCTCCTATATATTCAAATTCGATTCGAGACTTGTTTAAAGAAATCCAATCTACTTCCGTTGTTGGTTTGAAACATTTTATAAAATGCTACATGAATGATATTTGATCATTCTATAGTTTTGGTCCAAAACAAGACTTTTAGACCACAAGGTTGGTAAGGGGCCGGACTCCAGTTACCTTCCTATCACGTTATATATAAATATATATATATTTTGTTTCCATCTCGTAACTTTCCCCTTAACTCCTCTCTCTCCTTTGCTCCCTAATGATCTTGACATTTTTGTTTAAGGGAAAAAATGCATTTTAAAATCGAAATTGAAATATAGTGATAAAATCGAGCATTTTAAAAGAAAAAAATAATAAAACAATTGGATGAGCTTAAGGAAAAAAAGAAAAGAAAAGAAAAAGGGAAATAGAGAGGTCCCTGCATGTCTTGTAGAATGAAGACTCGGAATACGTTCATACCGTGAAGTTAACCAGAGGCATGTGGTGGAGTGGTAAGGGTTCATCCTCTTTTAACCAATGATCCAGGTTTTAAATCTTAGCTTGAGTATGAAAAAATGTTAAATCATTTGACCAGCTGTCCTAGGTGCCTACAAATCAACAAGCGAAATTAGTTTGAACGTGGAATAACTTGAAAGTGTCGTCCCTAGTGACGAGACCCACTCAAGATAAAGGAAAAAAAAAAACATACGGTGACGAGGTCATAGTCAACTCTACAATGAGTTTCACACTATTTATTCATTGAATTATCAAATTAACTGTTTCTACTTAATTATTATATATTTGAAAATATTATTTCAACTATTTTAAATTTAATTTATGTATATTATTCTTTTATTCGAAGTATACTTGTAAAATTTAATTATTCATTTTTTTAATTTAAATTATATTTATAAATTCTAACTCTTAATTTCTTTCTTTTGCTCCGAAAACTCGATATAATGACTTGGAAAAATTTTGGTTCTTTCCAAATGCACCAAACCCTTAAACACGTAAAAAATTTACAAGGACCCAAAAAAAAAAAAAAATCTAAACATCTTCCAAAAGATGGAAAATGCTCACTTGACAAAGTTTTGAATATTTAGTCGTTGTGGAAGTCACATACATGGATTAAACTGTATATGCATATAGTTGTCAAGTTCAATGGAAATAAATATTTTTGTTAGAAAGAAGTCGTTCTCATACATAATTAAGCCATGGAAATTCTAATGCCTGCCTTATGAAAGTTTTGACTTAGTCCATAAAACTCTTCTTCCCTCATCACTATAAAAAGCCACACACCTCCAGCAATCTTGGTACCAACACTTTGAAATAATATATAACCTATTCTATTCTTTGTATCCATATATACATCCATGGCTGCAGGTGCTGATCAACGTTTCTTGGCCACCATTGTTCTCCTTGGGGTGGTGCTAGCTACCCTTGATTTCGCAGGTACTATATTTTAGGATTTATGTTTTTTTTTTTTTTTTTAAATTTATGATTTTGTATCATTATGGTTCGTAAATTTATTATATATTGTGCGGTGACATGAAGGTTTTTGTTTGTGTATATATATATATAGGAGCTCAAATAGGAGTATGTTATGGAAGGATTGGGACAGGATTGCCAAGTCCATCAGACGTCGTCGCATTATACAAAAAAAACGGCATTGGAAAGATGCGAATCTTCGACCCAGATCAACCCACGCTTGAAGCACTCAAGGGATCAAACATCCAACTAATCCTCGGGATTGCAAATCCTGATCTTCAGGATATAGCTAATAGCCAATCAAATGCAGCCAGCTGGGTACAAAACAATGTCATAAATTACTACAATAACGTTAATATCAAGTACATAGCGGTCGGAAACGAAGTCAGTCCAGTAAGAACAGACACGGCGGAATACGTACCGTACGTCCTCCCTGCCATGAGAAACATCTATGACGCACTTTCAGCCGCCGGTTTATCGACCCAAATCAGTGTTACCACCGCCATAGAAACCGGGCTCACCACCAACACTTTTCCGCCGTCCGATGGAGTGTTTAAACCAGAGGTTGCTTCCTATATTAATCCCATCATTCAGTTTTTACAAAGCAGAGATTACCCTCTGCTTTGTAACATTTACCCGTATTTTGCGCGCGTATTAAACCGGGGCGATATTAGTCTTGAATATGCACTATTTCGAACCGGAATTAACACGCCCGACGGTTTTTATCCGAGTCTTTTTGATGCTATGCTTGATGCGACGTATTCGGCGGTGGAAAAGGCAGGAGGGGCAAATGTTAATATTGTTGTGTCGGAAAGTGGGTGGCCGTCTTCTGGAGAAACTGCGGAGGCGACGATTGAGAATGCCGGAACTTATAACAGAGACCTGATTAGACATGTTCTGTCAACTACGGGAACTCCGAAAAAGCCTGGAAGAACTATCGAGACGTACGTTTTTGCTATGTTTGATGAAAACAAGAAGACTGGACCTGAAACTGAGAGGAATTTTGGATTGTTTAATCCGAGTACACAAACTCTTAAGTACCCAATTAGTTTCACTTTTTAGATATAATAGTAGAAGTATCCATTAAAATGGAGGAAATAAAAATGGAGTATTAATTTCCACGTGCCACGTGGATTGATTTTTTCAATTCTTGTTACTAAAACTGTCTTGATAATACGTGTGTAATAAAAAAAATTAAATGTCTAGATTTTGAATCTATATTTTATTAAAGAAAATAAAGTCAGCATGCAAATCAGGCAGTACTGAAAGAAGAACCCACCAGAAAATATTATATGCCTAAATTTCATAATTATCAATATATATATATTCACGAACATAAGTCATAAAGATTACTTTGAAGTACTATTATTTCAAAAGGCCAACGTACATATGAAAATGATTTGGAACGAAAGCAAGAAGATCAATCCACATTTTTCACATAATTCCATAAATATCTCTTCCTTCTCCTATACATATATATATATATATATATATATAAAAATATATATACAAATAGCTATATAGCTTTGATATCAATCTTTCCTTCTATAATCAAACATGGCTGTAGCAAAACCCCATTTCTTGCTCACAAATACTGTTCTTCTTGTGCTGCTGCTAGCAACTTCCCTTGATTCCGCAGGTCTTCCTTTATTATCAATTAACATTTCAATGTTTTGAGTTATTGCATATACATACATATATATATTCAATGTTTCTGATTATATGCATGTATGCAGGAGCTCAAATAGGAGCTTGCTACGGAAGGAACGGCAACGGATTGCCAAGTCCACAAACCGCCGTTTCATTATACAACAGGAATAATATCAAAAGAATGCGAATTTACGACCCACATCAACCCACGCTCCAGGCACTCAGGGGTTCCAACATCGAATTAATCCTAGGCGTTCCGAACCCAGATCTCCAAGGTTTGGCTTCAAGCCAAGCTAACGCAAACAATTGGGTCCAAAACAACGTTAGAAATTACGGTAACGTTAATATCAAATACGTGGCAGTCGGAAACGAAGTGAGTCCAATAAGATCGGACACGTCACGGTACGTATCATTTGTCCTACCCGCCATGAGAAATATCTTCAATGCCATCTCATCAGCAGGACTAGCCAATCGGATTAAAGTCACTACTGCCGTTGAAACGGGGCTAGTTACGAACAGTTATCCACCGTCTCGTGGAGAATTTAGAGGTGACGTCATGGGTTATATTAATCCCATCGTCCAGTTTTTACAATCCAAGGGCTCACCTTTGCTAGTGAACGTATACCCGTATTTTGCATACGTAGACAACCCAAGGGATATTTCAATTAGTTATGCACTTTTCAGGTCCGGAGTTGATACACCTGACGGAAGGTATCCGAATCTTTTTGCGGCTCTTTATGACGCAACAGTTTCGGCAGTGGAGAAAGTCGGTGGGCGGTCAGTTAATGTTGTTGTGTCGGAAAGTGGTTGGCCGTCAGCCGGAGGAACGGCGACATCGATTGAAAATGCGAGAACTTATAACCAAAACTTGATCAGATTTGTTTTGGGAAATTCTGGGACTCCGAAGAGGCCAGGAAGACCTATCGAGACGTACATTTTTGCTATGTTTGATGAAAATCAAAAGCCGGGTCCAGAATTTGAGAAACATTTTGGACTATTTTATCCAAATGGACAAATTAAATACCAAATCAGTTTCACCGGAGGTAATGTATTAAGTTATTAGAATTACTAATAATTAAAAATAAAAAAAAAAATGAATGAGAATAAGAGTTTGTTTACGCCTTAAATAAATAAAATATTTAAGGACATCTCATAATCTCTTTATTTTTTTGGAGCTATATGTGTTTTATATATATATATATATATATATATATGTGTGTGTATGTATGTATATTATATTATACTCTTTTATTAATAAAATTTTAAGACATGTAATATGAATTCAATTATGTAATTTCTTACACTTTGAATTTTTTTAATAATTTATTTTTGTTTTCCGCTTGAAACTACTAATGTTAACAAACAAGAAAAAAATCAATAATAAAGAAGACTAATAGCTATATATTAATTTTTATTTAATATAATATATATCAATAAATCTTATAAAAAATTGATACTAATTAACATTAAGTTTTTAGGACATAATATAAAATAAAAATATTCAAAAATCATAATATAACATGTGAATCCTGCCAATGACATTGAAATTTCTTGAATTATTATTACATAAGGGTGGAGAAAAAATAACAATAATAGAAATAGAAAAAGAAAAGAAGAGGATAAATGATAAGTAATTCTGATCCAACCAAGTTTAATTAGAATCACTGCATTTGATTTATAAAAGTTTGACAGACAGTTATCATTTTCAAAGAGCCTACATATTGAAATCTTTATAACTCTTGCTATCTTTTAATAAAGTTTGGTGGTCGATATACACATGTATGTATACATACGCGTGAACCGATATACACATATATTTAATATTGTAATATATATAATATAAAATATTGTATAATTATATAAATAACTAAAAAATTCTAAATATTCAATTTTAAAAATTTTAAATTTAAATATTCGAAATAAAAATAAATTAATAAATTACAATAGAAAATAAATAGAAAAATAAATAGAAATGGAGCCAACAGAGCTGATGTAGCCAAGTGGATCAAGGCAATGGATTGTGTATAAATGTTTAAATTTTTTATTTTTGTTGTGAGTTAGAGTCTCACATCGTTCGCCAGAAAGATTTATTGAGTCATTATTAAGGAAGAGTTTGAAGCTTTTTAATTTGATGACGCATTTTAAACTCGTGAAACCTACACACTCTTTATTTTAAGAGTAATTGGTGAATTTAGTTCTAAATAAATTTATGTTCGGTAAACTTCGTCCACAACCCACTTTAAAAGTCAAAAAAAAAATTTAAGACTAAACTTGGCAAACATAAATTTATTTGAGACCAAATTCATCAATTACTCTTATTTTAATGACTAAACCATCTGCATTTTTTTTTTTTCATGGAATTTAATTCAAAAAAATATTTTAATTCCGTAATAAATTAGAAAGAAACAAATAGCACCATGGGAAAGTCTTTCCCACTCTTATATCCAGAAAGACTGATAGAAGACTTGGAATGAGTACATGCTAAGAGTCAACAATGCTGATGGCTATGTATATATATATATATATATATTTATTTTATTTTTTTGATAAATGTATATATATATATATATATATAATTAATATAAATAGATTTTAATTTTATTATGGTCCAAGCTTTAGTCTTTTTTTTTATGTGCAGCTTGAGTCTATTTAGGGGTAGGATACGTACAGACTAAGTCTAGGGTTTATTCCCAAAATGGTGCTATTTTTGAGATTATTCCCAAAATGGGGTTGCTTTTTTAGCAACTTTCCAAAATGGGGTACCTCTACTTTGGTAAAGTAGAGGTTGAATTTTTTTAATAAAATATCCAGCCTCTACTTTGCCAAAGTAGAGGTTGAATATTTTATTAAAAAAAATTGAGCCTCTACTTTGCCAAAGTAGAGGCTTATTTTTTTTAATAAAATATTTAAATATAATTTCCTATTTTTTAAAAAATTATTTATAAATTTTAATTTTATCATTTTCTAATAATATTAATTTATAAATGTTTCTTTAATATAATTTTCATAATATAGATTATATTTATTATTAATTATTATCATTATACTTATATTATATTTAACAAAGTGATGTAAAAATTAATTGAAATTATAATATATTATAATATTAAAATAATATTTTATGTAATTATGTGAAGTAATTTTTTTAATTTGTGTTTATATATTTAATTAATTTTAATTTAAGATTTATTTTTATATTCTTGAATTAAGTAATTTAATAAATTTATATTATATATTGACATAAAAAATCTTTTATATATTTGATGATTTTTTTTTTTAAAAAAAAGTCTAATATGACATAAAATAACAAGTCATTAATAATTTTTTAAAAAATCGTTCCACATTTGAATAACAAAAAATTCTTATATTTTTACTTTTTTAACTCTTTCAACTAATTATTATTATTTATTTGAAAACTTGTATTTATGTTCTTTAAGTAAATAATTTAATAAATTTATATTATATATTTACATAAAAAATATTTTATATATATATGAAAATAATTTTTTAATATTTTATATATTTTAATATTTTTTATTTAAATAAAATATTTTTTATGTAAATATATAATATAAATTTATTAAATTATTTACTTAAAGAACATAAATACAAGTTTTCAAATAAATAATAATAATTAGTTAAAAAAGTAAAAATATAAGAATTTTTTGTTAAAAATATAAGAATTTTTTGTTATTCAAGTGTGGAACGATTTTTTAAAAAATTATTAATGACTTGTTATTTCATGTCATATTAGACTTTTTTAAAAAAAAAAAAAATATATCATCAAATATATAAAAGATTTTTTATTTCAATAAAATATTTTTTATGTCAATATATAATATAAATTTATTAAATTACTTAATTCAAGAATATAAAAATAAATCTTAAATTAAAATTAATTAAATATATAAACACAAATAAAAAAATTACTTCACATAATTACATAAAATATTTTTTTAATATTATAATATATTATAATTTCAATTAATTTTTACATCACTTTGTTAAATATAATATAAGTATAATGATAATAATTAATAATAAATATAATATATATTATGAAAATTATATTAAAAAAATGTTTATAAATTAATATTATTAGAAAATGATAAAATTAAAATTTATAAATAATTTTTAAAAAAATAGGAAATTATATTTAAATATTTTATTTAAAAAAAAAAAGTCTCCTACTTTGGCAAGAGAGGCTGAATTTTTTTAATAAAATATTCAGCCTCTACTTTGCCAAAGTAGAGGTTGAATATTGTATTAAAAAAATTGAACATCTACTTTGCCAAAGTAGAGGTACCCTATTTTGGGAAGTTGCTAAAAAAGCAACCCCATTTTGGGAATAATCTCAAAAATAGCACAATTTTGGGAATAAACCCCTAAGTCTAAGTCTAAATAACCAAAATTTACTCCAAGTCTGTTATCAGTCTTGAAAATGTCCATTCTTTAGTAAATAACCATTTAAATATATATATATATATTATAGTGGTGAATTTCAGTTAGTATATTAAGCAAGATTTTTGTAATAAAATTTGATTTTTCATTTTCCAATTATCTTAAAATATTAGTTACATGTCTTAATTATAATCTTATCAAAATAAGGGGAAGTGGGTGAAAGAAAAAGATTTTCTTGAAAAAATTAAGGTTTAGTATTATAGTCATTTTTTTATTCTTATGTGAGAAAATTAAGAATACCGATTCAAATTATATCCTATAAATTATTTATAGTCCACCAATGAGATAAACTTGCTTGTGTTTTATATATATATATATATATATTGCCATCCATTTCTTCAAAGTTATCATCATCGAATAGTAGTACTTTTGTGAATGGATCAATATATATATATATATATATATATATATGTGTGTGTATATATACTTTGAAACTCTATGGGCAAACATTGTGGCTGCCTGCCTAGCTAGTTATAAGTTAGTAGTTCTTGCTGAGGTGAGCAATAATAATGGCCAAGCGAAATTCTTGAATTTCTTTTATTTATCATTACGAAAGATTAGTTGCAGTTCCACCATCAATAGAAAACCTTTGTATGAAAAGTCCAGATACTACTATATAGTCTATACAGTTCCACCATCAATATAGTCTATACATATATATATATATATATATATATATATATATATATATATATATATATATATTCAATTAGGACAATCTTTAAAATCACACACAAGAACGTACGTGTACGTGTTCGAACCTAGTTTGTGAAGAAAATTCATCGGTGGCATGAATGTCAGAAATATCTCCTTGTCTTAATGTAAAGAAAGTAAATAAATCAATAAAATTCATCAATATGTAAGTATATATATAGGTATAGGGCGGCTTAAGAGATCAATGGATATCAATTACAGGAAGTCATTCTCAAAGATTAGCAAATTAAAATTGATGCTTTGACGTTTCAGCAAGGGATTTTTAAAATATTAATTTAGTCCAGAAAATTAATTAGCCATCTTTCGAAATTTGTTAGGTCTATTATCTTTGTAAGTTTTCCACAAGCTTCTTGACTTGGAAATTTTGGAGTCATGATGATTTTTTTTTTTTTTTTTTTTTTTTGCTTTGAACTTTCAAAATCCTGACTAGTTTTCACATATATTTCTTAATTTCCCTCTCCTATAAAAGGGTACCTTCGTAGCTTTTGATTTCAAATATTACTACCATCAGTTTCTCTATTTGGAACATCGAAACCATGGCTGGTGCAAAACCTCGTTTCTTGATCACCATTGTTCTTATTGCTCTCCTTGCTGCCCTTGATTTTGCAGGTTCTCTCTCTTCCTCTTCCACTTCTTCCTTTATTACATATGTGGTTGCATAATAATAATACACGTCTCATATATAATAATGAAATTAAATATATTGATTGCGCTAAATAGTTGATCGTAAGTTTAGACAGACTCACATAACATGTGGTGAAGACGTAACAACTTTACATCATATGCTTCGTGTGTATATGCTTTTTAACGGTTAGTGTTAAAATCGTTTATATGAAAAGCTAATATATACTCATTTGATTAATTATGCAGGTGCTCAGATAGGAGCATGTTATGGCAGAAACGGAGGCGGATTGCCGAATCCACCTGATGTCGTGTCATTATACAATAGGAACAACATCAGAAGAATGCGAATTTACGACCCACATCAACCCACGCTGCAAGCTCTCAGGGGTTCCAACATCGAACTAATCCTAGGCGTTCCGAACCCAGACCTCCAAGGTTTAGCTTCAAGCCAAGCTAACGCAAACAATTGGGTCCAAAACAACGTTAGAAATTACGGTAACGTTAACATCAAGTACATAGCTGTCGGAAACGAAGTCAGTCCGGTAAAATCCGACACGTCGCGTTACGTATCATTTGTCCTACCCGCCATGAGAAATATCTTTAATGCCATCTCCCAAGCAGGATTAGGTAACAGAATCAAAGTCACCACCTCCGTTGAAACGGGGCTTGTTGAGAACGGTTACCCACCGTCGCGTGGAGAATTTAGAGGTGATGTCAGGGGTTATATTAATCCCATCGTCCAGTTTTTACAATCCAACGGTTCACCTTTACTTGTGAATATATACCCGTTTTTCGCATACAGGGACAATCCAAGTTCAATCCCCATTGATTACGCGCTTCTGCGTACCGGAGCTGATACACCAGACGGAAGGTATCCGAATCTTTTTGCTGCTCTTTATGATGCAACAGTTTCGGCGTTGGAGAAAGCCGGTGGACGGTCTGTTAACATTGTTGTGTCGGAAAGTGGTTGGCCGTCAACCGGAGGAACTGCTACGTCGATTGAAAATGCGAGAACTTATAACCAAAACTTGATCAGATATGTTCTGGGAAATTCTGGGACTCCGAAGAGGCCAGGAAGACCTATCGAGACGTACATTTTTGCTATGTTTGATGAAAATCAAAAGCCAGGTCCAGAATTTGAGAAGCATTTTGGGCTATTTTCTCCCAACGGACAAATTAAGTACCAAATCAGTTTCACTCGTTAATTACATATATGAGAGTATTTAGAATTAATAATAAAAATAATGATAATAAAGGGAATTTCCATCATAAATAAGGTGTGCTCTCCTTGCCAAGCTATCTCTATGTTATACTGTATCTGTACCATATAAAAACTCTTATTATATATATATATATGAAAGATGGATTCGGTTCTTATGGAATTTTTTTGTTTGATTCTTATATTTTTGTACATTTGTATTATGATAATTGTGATATTTCATTTCACATCGAAAGTTATAGTGAATATATAATTGTATATAAAAATGAACTTAAATATTTATAGTTAAATTAGAGTATCCCTTATAGTATAGTGACTAATTTAATCCATATTAATTCCACAAGGGATGTTAAAGTTATTAACAATATCATACTAATATACAAATAAGTATTTTAAATATATATATATATATTATATAATACTCTATTATTATTATTTATTATTAATAAAGTAAAGAGTATTGCTAAAACAATAATATTACTCTTATATATGAATTATAATGATGGCTCTTTTAAATTAATACTATTAACAAGCAAATTTCAAGAAAAACAATATTAATATATTTCTTACTGTTAATTTTTTTTTTTTAATGTATAACTTTTTAGTAATTTTTATTAATTTTAATAATATTTTATACTATTTTACTAACTTTTAAAATGATCTAATAAATATTAATAAATTGAAAAAAAAATCAAATGAGAAATATCTTCAATGCCATCTCAGGATCAAAGTCACTACCCGTTGAGACGGGGCTCGTTACGAACGGTGGGTAACCGTCACGTGGAGAATTTAGAGGTGATGTCAGGGGTTATATTAATTCCATCGTCCAATTTTTACAATCCAACGGTTCACCTTAACTAGTGAACATATACCCGTATTTTATATCCTTTCATCTTATATTTTTATACAAAATTAGAGTAATTGGTGAATCTGGTCCCAAATAAATTTATGTTTGACAAGTTTAGTTCTAAATGTTTTTTTTTTTTAACTTTTAAATTCCCAAATTCTTTTTTCCCTAAGAGAATTAATGTCATTTTTCACAAAATACGTCAAAAATCTTTAAAATTTAACGGTTTGTGTGGTTCATTAAATTAAAAAAAAATATAATTGAAATATATTTTTATATATATTATTTTACCCTTTCAAAAAAAATTTATGAATGAGTGCTACAACCTTTTTTACTCTAATTTTAATTTTGTAGATATTTTATATAAAATGACTTAATTATCTTTTCTTTAATTGATTAAAATCACACAAATCATTAAATTTTAAAAAAAAAATTGATGAAATTTGTGAAAAAAATACTTTAGTTGTCTTAGGTAAAACATATTGGGACTTTAAAAGTAAAAAAAAAAATTAGAACTTAAATTTGTCAAATATAAATTTATTTATGACTAAATTCATCAATTACTCGATAAAATTTTTTAGGCAAAAAAACACACATCGGAATTCAATAAATGTTTGTGTCTCCATCTATCGGGAAGAATGGCGGAAGATTTGGAACCGGTAGTAGCGATGTTGGGGTTTGACATTGTGTTGATTTGAGTTTATTAAGGTCAACTCTTCCATTGGTTTGAGTCATTTAAGGATATCTATCCACCTAATCAAATTTTGTTTTCCTAATTATACATCTTATCTTATTTTTTTTTAACCTTTCTTTTAATAGATTCCAATTAATTTTTTTTTTCTATTTTTATAATTTTTATTGTATAGAAGCATCATATCGATAGAATAAGAAAAAAAAAAAATCTATTTTCCATACTAATTTGTAGATTATTATACATAATAAAAAAAAATAATAACAATAAAATTAAATTATATTTTATACAATAAATTTGAAGAGATATTTAAGGTAAAGAGAAATTAATTAGTAATACTCTGCCGCCAGCCATTGACATTCTTAAATTAAAAATAAATAAATAAATAATGTAGATGGTTCTAGATCCAATCTCAATTCTCAGATCTCTTCCATATCCATCGCCTAATTAATATGGCGACATAATTAAATATATATATATATAAAAGTGAAGTAACATATATGATATATGTAGGGTTATTCTATATTTGAAGAACATTAACATATATATATAAATTATATTATTAATCTGAATAAATAAAAGCTGCATGTTAGAAACTATGTTCTTTGGTTAATGTACGTAAAAAAAAATCAATAGATAAGGATTTCCGAAAAATGCACATTGAAAATATTACTTAATTTTTAAACAATCCTTAATAGCTGTGCATGGGTGCAATTCTTCAGTTCTTTGATCGTACATACATACACACATATATAAATAAAATAGGGGCGGCTTCAACGCTTATCATTCTTACAATAAGCAAATTACTTTTTTTTGGTAATTATATATATATATATAATTAATTATTGGACGACATGGCACAGTTGTGATCGAGCCAGGATTAGTAACATTTAAATCTTGAGGTATTCCATTTCCCACTCTCTATAAAAGGGTACAGCTCTGGCTGTGTTTTCCCAACCATCAGTAAAGTACTCCAGCAAGATTATAATAATATCTCCATGGCAGGTGCAAAGCCACATTTCTTGGTTTTCATTGTTCTCGTTGGGTTGCTATCTGCCCTTGATTTCGCAGGTCTTCCTTTTCTCCTCCTTTTTGCATATATGTATATATATATATATATATATATGCTTCTAAGTTTATATTAAATTGTATGCATGCAATCATTTAATTAGAATGTTTTAGAACAATACTAACATATTTATTACATTTGAAATTTTGATCGACCTAAAAATTTTTATAAAGTAATATTGGTCACATATAGATCTCTCTTCTAACACGTCTATAATAGCTCTACATTTTAGTCTCAATTTAAGGGACAAATCGACATTATAGCTGTTAGAATTAGCTAAACACAACACTCAACTACGTCTTTCTATTTAAATCTCTACTAAGAAACGGCCGAATTAATTTCTAATTTTATATATATATATATATATATATATGTGAGCAGGAGCACAAATTGGAGCATGTTATGGGAGGTTTGGAACAGGATTACCAACTCCAACAAACGTCGTGGCACTATACAACAGCTACGGTATTGGAAGAATGAGAATTTACGACCCTCATCAGCCCACACTCCAAGCACTGAGGGGCACCAACATCCAACTAATCCTCGGAGTAGCAAATCCTGACCTTCAAGCACTGGCCAACAGCCCAGCCAATGCAATAGCTTGGGTCCAAAACAACGTTAAAAACTACAGTACGGTAAAAATCAGGTACATTGCCGTAGGAAATGAAGTCAGTCCATTATTACCAGAATCAGCTCAGTACGTACCTTATGTACTCCCCGCCATGAAAAATCTCTACAACGCAATTTCCGCAGCAGGATTATCTAGCCAGATTAAAGTCACAACCGCCATTGAAATGGGACTAATGACAAACACGTACCCACCATCCACTTCAGTATTTAGGGCAGATGTTGCTTATTTTATTAATCCCATTATTCAATTTTTACAAAGCAGAAGTTACCCTTTACTTACCAACATTTATCCTTATTTTGCTTATGTTAAAAATCCGACAGCCATTAGTCTTGATTTTGCTCTTTCTCGAACGGGACTTAGTACTCCGGATGGTTGGTATCCGAGTCTTTTTGATGCTATGGTTGATGCTACGTACGTTGCTGTCCAAAAGGCAGGTGGATGGTCTATTAATATTGTTGTGTCGGAAAGTGGGTGGCCAACTGGTGGTGGAACTGCGGCGACACTTACTAATGCACAAATCTATAACCAAAATTTGATCCGACATGTTCTGTCAACTGCGGGAACTCCGAGAATGCCCGGAAGAACTATAGAAACATACATTTTTGACATACTTGATGAAAACCAAAAGCCAGGTCCTGCATATGAGAAGTATTTTGGATTGTTTTATTCTTGGGGACAACTTAAGTACTCAATCAGTTTCACTTAAGTAACCCATATTTTCTACTTCTTGTTGTTGGTTGTGTTATGATGCATCGTTGAAATTGAATAAAATATATTTCTATTTTCTATAATATCTCAAACGTGCTAGAGAATTAAATTTTAATCAGAATAGCGTTACAATGAACCTGTAAAAAGTTGTTTCAGTATATTTGAGGGTGAAACAGAGGCACAACAACATGATAGTTACAATTACATATAATATATATATATATATATATATTATGTAATAATGGAAGCCTTTGAGCAAATCTTCTACTGGAAATAGTTTGCAGGCAGAGTAAAACATTGCAAAACTTCAGAATCCTTCTAAAACTAGGACCAGATTTTGAACAAAGAACACCCACACACACCTTTGAACACCTCAAAAAAAAAAGAAAAAAAGAGAGAGAATTCAGATAAAATATATGCAAGTATATATCCGATATGTAAACACAAAAAAAAAAGAAAAAAGAAAAAACCTATTCAACTCATCACTCGGAAACTTCAATCCCACTTACACTTGAGGAAGAACAGTCTTTCTGCTACTGCTGCTGCTGCTTCTACTCATCTCTCCGCCATTGAATGAATTCCATGGAGAAATCTTGAACTTGCAAGGGGAATGCTGGCCTGCATATGATGATGACGATGATGATTCAGAGAAAAGTAGTAGCCGTTGTTTTGGTGTACTAATGGATCTTGCTTTTGCCTTTGCTGATTCCGTGCTGGCCATATAAGTTGGGATTAATGCGGGAGAATTTGGCAGAGAAATGTCATCTTCTCCGATTGATTTCTGTTTTACGTGACAGAAAGATCTTCTTGGAAGTGAATGGTAATAATAATAAGGTGAATTTGGCAAATCAAGTGAATCTTGTTTAGAAGTAGTGTTCAGTTTGATTTGCAGCATTCTGTTCATATCTTCATCTGTAATACATGAAAAAGATTTCAATCTCTGTTTTTCTTCACTTTCTAGCTGTAATTCTACTCGATTGAATCTGCTACTGCTCTGTTTTCCACTTTCCCTCTTTAATGATTCTTGTTGCATTTGATCATTTCTCTTCTCCTATAGAAATATCACAAAAGTTAATGTTACAAAATCAAGATAAATGTTTACACAAAATCGCAAATTAAAAGAAAAAAAAACTTAATAAACAAAGATTTTTTCCCTAAATTCTTTCTCAAGGCAAAAAGATTGAAACTTTATGAACCCTAAACCTCTCCTACTACCACAAACCCTTCATTTGTAAGATAACGAAACTCGGATCACAATTTTTGATAGTTAATTATCACCAAAGATAGATTCTTTTTCCATTTTTGCCCTTACCCGGTGAGAATATGAGTATTTCTTCATGCGGTCTCTTTTGACAACAGCTTCCTGTTTTTTGGACCACAGGGCTTCCATTTCTTCCTTAGAAATCGAGCTAAGGTCCCGCCTCTTGTTTCTGTCAAGAAGCTGCTGATGATGAAGACCAATCACATAACAGTAAGTTTGGGGCTGATGATACAATACAAATTATAAAACAAGTTAAAGTTTTGGTATCACCTTTCGACGAACAAGTTCACCTCGAATCACTGCTTGCAGTTTCACTAGCCCCTTCAAAGCATTTAGTGCTTTCTTAGCCTACACAATTCCCACCCATTCCCACATCAAATCAGGGAAATAAATTTTACTTAGATCAGTGAAATGGAAAGGAAAACAAATTGAATGCTCACAAGGTGTCTGCGGTAAGCAGTTTGGATTCTGAGTGCGGCGAAGTTCTTTTTCCTGGTTTTGTCAGGTGGTGGAGAAATACTTGTAAGCTTGACAACTTCAGCTGCTGCATTGGCAGCTGCAACAGCAGCCTCTGCTGCAGCTGCTGTGGCTATGGCAACAGCCAAAACATGTTTTCTCTGTTCTTCTGTTGCCTCACATAGTAATAGTGATTTCTGGGGTGCAGTAATTTCAGGGTACTGCTTGAATTTCAGCCCTCCTCCAAATATCCATCCCCATGACTTCGTTTTCTAGGAAAAACACAGATAATAATATTCATTACACAATTGAAGCAGTGATCAGTCAACAAGAACCAAAATATATAATATATATATATATATATATATATTCAGAAGAGAAATCTGAATCTAACCTTATCGACTTTGGACTTTGTCTCAGGAATGAAGAGTCTTTTCACAAAAGAAAACCAGTTCCTCTTCTTTCCCATTGAAGATTCATAAGACTCCTGGTAGAACCAAAGATAAACAAGAATCTACATATATATATATAAATATATATAACTATATAACTATATATACAATTTCATGACTCTTGGGCTCTTTCCCTTTCAATTATTATACTTACAAATGCATACAATTAATTAAAAGAGATTAAAAGTTCTAATCTTGAAAAAAGAAGAAGAAAGAAAACAGAATGATATCTCACAATTACTAAGAAACTTTTGCAGGAACTTTGCAGTGACTTATAATAATAATAATAATGAAGGCAGTCTTCTTTTTCTTTCTTTATCCATCTTATAGCCTCTTCTTCACTGTCATTTTCATCACTTCACTTGACTGGATACAAAATGTCTGTTTCCGTGAAATTACAGACATAACCTCGGACTTTCTTAACGTTATTTTTTTACAAATATAATGAAAATAAATAAATAAATAAAAGTTTTATCTTTCTTACCTTACATATTCTTCTTTTTCTTGTTCTTTTATCCATTATTCCTGAATTAATGTCTTGGAGTTGCAGTGCCTAAGAATGTCGGAAGGAAAAATACCGTTTTTTTTTTTTTTTTTTTTTTGAAAATTAGAAGGCAATTCTGATTTTAATAACCAATTAATTATTTACACCCCCCACCCCCACTACTCCTCGAATGTTTTAATCGGTGAGGAAATTCAAGAATGACGTGTGAACAACCTTAGTGCCACGAGTATTGCTGATGCTACTTTAGGAAAAGCATCGGTGAATGCCACGATTTTGTTTTGCTCTGAATTTTTAGCAATCTTGAAAGAATGGAAAGAAGAAGTATACAACAGTTCCAAGTCTTCTTGAAATGATTTATTAATTTCCTCTTTTTTACCAATATTTTGTGTTTATATTTATATATATTGGGTTTTCATATAACCCTATATATATATATATATATATATACACAGATAGTTCAATTCCCTTATCTTCCTGACCTGACTGTCGGACATCATTTCAATTTTTTATAAGCACTTGTATTTTTAGGGTTTTGAACTTTTCTATCTAGTTTATAAGATTTCTTTTATTTATAATTATTTTTAAAAGATTAATCCAATGCTTTTCTTTTAACTTTTATTTTTTATTTAAATTCTAATCAATTCTTTATTATTTTAAAATTTGTTAAGTATTTTGATTCAAAATTGTCCGAATGGGACTAAAAGATTTTGAATAGGATTCATTTGGTTAAATTTTATTTTGAAAGAAAATTAAGGTTTATGTAAGTGTCGGAGGTTGAAAGTCAATCGATTCAATTTGTTTTTCTAATTTAGAATTTTTTATATAAAATCTGTATATATTTATCAATTTACAATTTCGAGTTATTATTATTATTATTATTTTTTAAACAATTTTATATCAAAATCATAGAATATATATCACTAAAGCCAATAAGTCCCACAGGTCATGTGAAAAAATAGATAAATAAATAAATCTTTACTAATGTTTTTTGACTCTTGAAGTTTTGGTGCTCTCTCTCTCAATGCAATGCAATGAAACGCCTCGGTAGATTAAGAGAGTTGTTGTGCGGACTCGTAATGCTTTCTCTAGGGCGTATGATCGAAGTTTCGAATTCTCTTGAGTGGTTAGCGTCATGTTAAAAAAGCTCTGGGTCAAGCCCTCACTCTCGAGTAAGAGTTGAATTTTACGAGTACTTCGCAGACCAAGTCCAAATTAATTTTACCAGATAATAGGGACACCAAACACTAAAAGTGAATATAAAAAAAAAAAAAAAAGTCCCAGCAGAAAGTTGTCCTTTCAAAACTTTTTTTTTTTGGGGGGGGTGGGGGGGTGGGGTGGGTTATAATACTTTTCTTTCTTTTGAGCTGTCGAATGGCCCTCATAAAGGACTTATATTATCATAGATTTGATGGATTTTGTTTAACTCATTGTACCTTTTTTTTTTTTGCCTTAACTTGGATTTGTTTTGTTATGTCCCGACTTCCTTCTTCGCTTTTACATTTACGTTTGTTTTTCTTTCTTTTTTTTCTTTTTTTTTTAAATCTTTTCTAGTACGAGATATTCTAGATACTCTTAAATTATAGGATAATCATTTTAAGTTAATTTATACTCAAATTAATCTTGTTTGAGTTAGATTAGTCCAACTTCGACTCAAAATTTTAAACAACTACAGTTAAGATATCTCAACTTCACTTAAACAAAAAAACTCCTTACCAACTCAGCACCTTGAAATTATTTTGATTTTCTTTCTTGCAATGCTTGAAAACAGTTATTAAGTACGGTTATGGATGGTTACACTAGAAATCCCTAGAAACTTCACTTCATCAAACCAAAATTTCTAGTCTTTAGTCAATTCTTTTTTTTTTTTTTTACTTAAACATCCGATATCCGAACTCACATTGGCCGATTAATCCGGATTCGGTCTGGGGTGTGCTCATAGAGTCCAACTTTTACTCGAGGGTGAGGGCTTGACCCAGAGCTTTTTAAGCTGGCGCTAACCACCTCATGGGGATTCGAACCCTTGACCATCCTCCCTGAGGAGAAGCTTTAGAAGTTCGCTTACCAACTCCCCAAATTGCTGAGTTTAGTCAATTCTTTTTTTTTAAAAAAAAAAAAAGTTAAAAAAAAATTTTTTGAAAATATAATTAGAATGGTAAAGTTTGAAGTGGGATATTGAAATAATCCATTAGTTTGAATTTAGTAGTGAGAATGATTATCATCATCTGGGGAAAAAGAAAGCAAAGCCACGACGTTGTTGTGGATAGAAACGGGCCAAAAACCTGCAACCACATGACAAGGCAACGTAGCAGCACTCCTAAAGATGACATGGACCACATACGCTATACACTACTCTCTTTCTCTTTCCTTTTCCCAAGTTGAGATCATGGTGTTTGGTATTCATGCATTTTCTTTCTTTCCTTTGGTCCCCCTACATTACTCTCATAATTATTATCTTTATTATTATTAACTCGAGATCTTTATATATATCTGTTATGAGATTCTTTTATTGAAAGTAAATAACTAACTACAATTCATTGAAAGACGAGGTGAGCAATATGTATAGTAGTTTATAAAACTTAATATTTAACTGAAAAAGAATCGAGTTCCTTGCTACTTGGAACGACTTGTTGGTGTAAATGGAGCTCTTGTTAATAGCAGCCGAGCGAGGATGGAAGAAGGGATATGGTATGTTGACTATGTTCATTTCTTGAATTTAGGGACATGTCCATAACCACGTATATAATAGAAACTACAACTGACTGTTCAACTTCACGAGAGGGACCAAAGATATATATATATATATATATATATATATATATATGTATGTATATAAGCATGAAAATATGGCGCAGAAAGCTTCAAAGTCATGATTGCAAAAACTAGTGTATACAGTTATTGCAACATGGAATGGACCAAAGTAAAGTAAAGTAATATTAAGTCAGAACATATGACTTAAAATTTCTCGTGATGATTGTACTACTACTTGTAAATGACAAGAATGGTTTCTTGATTTTCAAGCAATAATACATCAACCAGCCTGCATTATTCTATAGATATATATATATATAATGTAAAGCATAATTTGCCATTTTTGTTTTGTGTTATACACAAAGATGAGAATATAATGCATGTATGTATTATGTTTGCTCTGTGTTAATTTGAAGAGCTCAAAACAACTGTACTGTGTGAATCACCATCTTCCATTCTTATCCATGACTTTAGAGAGAATGGTTTCTCAGTGATCTCAAGAATTCTAACTCCTTTAGCCCAAGTTCCATATCCGCCATAGCCTGTATGTCTTGCATAGCACAGCCAAAGTTTCTCATAGGGACAACACCAGTCCAATCCATGGTTGTGACCAGCAAAAATTGCCTGCATTATGAATACATACAAATTTTTAAGGCCCATATTCTTGAAATTAATCAATAAGATCGATGGAACAATCGACCAAGTATAGCTGTATAGGCCTAAATTCAATGGTTCATAGATTGTTATAATAAAAGATTAGAAATGAATGTTTGTTTCATTTTAGCACAAGCTGAGGTGAAGAAAAATGGGAGCAATGAAGAGAAAAGAATCATTCTGCAATTTTTGGTCACCTTGATAGAAGATCTTTTTTTGAAAAGTTTCATGATGCCAAGTTCTTCATCTTGAGCAGCAACTCCTTCTGTGAACATTGATCCTACACAATTCTTGTGTAAAGCCACATCCTTATAAGCTTGACTAGGTATATGCCAAAATACTATCTCAGGCACCCTACAAAAAAGTTTCCCCTTTGGATGTAAGAAAATTTAGTAGTCATGGAATCTGAAAAATATGGTTTTTGATTTTTATCTTTCACTACCTAGAATCAGGGTTGAGCTGTTGAGAGGTTTTCTCGAACCAATTTGCTTGTGCATTTGATATAACTTCCGGATATGCTCCGCCACCAGAATCAAAGAAATACATATATGCCACAGCTAACTGAGGATCAGTAGATGATGAAAGTTTAAGAACATAGTTAGAAACACTTGGCCATAAATTTTCTGGTCCACTCTTGGAGTATGATAGGTTGTTACGTTGGATCTCTTGTTGCATCAACTCTAAACGTGTCGTGCCTTTGAAGCTGCAATCTTTTTCCCCTGAAATACCATACAAACTAAGAAATCATCAAACTTTCGAGGTAACCTCATGTGAGGAAAATGAGCTTGATTACTCAACATATGATATCGATTGTACTTAAATACTGAATCAACTCCGAAATTCTCCTAACTAAAGTTGTTTTATTGGAGATATCCTAGTTAGTCTTGACAAAAGTTGGTCTGCAAATCATGCTCAATGAAGCTCTAGTAATAACTAAAAACATATGAATAAATTTAGAATTCTGAGATCGTTTTTCCTTCTAAATTAGTTATATATTCTTATAGTTTTTGTGTGAATTCTCTTACAAGTCTATGTAATGGAACTTTGCTTTACTGATGTCCAATACCTTACTGGGAAACCATAGATAAAGACAACTTTAATTTCATAACTAACAGTATCCATAGCATGATTCAATACAAGGAGGAGAACTAAAATAACCAGATTTTCTTCCAGAATTGAAAATTCAAGATAAACTAACCTGTATTTGAAACATTTGGGCAAATTAGTTGAGGAATTCCAGGAGCAGAAAACCACTCCATGGGCCAAACAAATGGTGTATCATCATGATTTCCAAACACACTAGCCCATGGTATTCCTCTTTTCCTTGTTGGAGAGATTGCCTGATCCCAGTACAAGCTTGAATTCTGTACTAGCATATTGTTGGCAGTGATGACATCTCCAAGATAGATTACAAAATCTGCCCATTACATCAAACATATATCAAACTTTATCACAGAAAATCCCTAATAATAGGAAAAAGGTGTGACTTTTAACTATCCCTGCTACTATCCAAAAACTAATTCAGGTTTTTGAATAGAAATAAAGGTTTCTTGAAATCACCCCCAAGTTCTTGGTTTTTTAACTTGGGGGTGATTTCAAGAAACCTTTTAAATCAACCGGGAAAAATTGATAACCTCAAATAGAGAGTCAAAGTTTGAAACTTTTGCAAATTTGAAACAACCCTTTAGTTTTCAAAGTTTGAAACTTTTTGCAATTGGATTCTTATTAGTGTTTTAAACTCACCTGGTTGTTCTTTATCAAGAACAATAGACATAACCCTGGTAGAGTTAACATCATGTTCCGGGCCCCAATCCGACCATGCATTTTCTCCATAGTGCAAGTCTGCAAATAGAGCAATCTTGAAAGTTGAACCCGGAGGCACCTGGAGATAATCTGGCCCAGTAGATGGAGAACGCAGAGCAAGAATCTGTTGCCGATCATCCCAACTGAAGGTTAAGATTATCAATGGAAGTACCAGAAAATTGTGAGTGAAGGAAAAAATAGTTGATGGAAACGGATAATTCTTCTTCCCCATTTCCGTGCTTCTAATCTGTCATCAATTAATTACACAGCAGCAAGATGTGATATAGCCGTTAGAGAGAATGCTTACTCTTTTGGGTCAAATGTTATTTTAATATTATACTTTTTTTTTGATAAATTAAAAAAAAGAAAAAAAAAAAGTAAACTTTGATTATTTTATTATTATTATTATTATTTATGGCTGTCAATTTTTCATTTTTTTTTATTTCCCATGATCAATATGGAAGCCGGTACAACTACTTTTTAATCACTTTCTTTTTTTTTTCTTTTTTTTTTTTTTTTTTTTTTTTTTTAATGGATGATTCATTAAAAAACCAGCACAGAAAATAGAGTACAGACAGTAAACAACAAGAAGCTACAAAACTAAGGCAGAGAAAAAGGAAAGAAAAAAACGAGTGCTAAGCCACAAGCATTACGTAGCAAAAAAAAAAAAACAAAAACATAAGCACCACCAGAAAGCTCCAGGAAATTCTATACTCTAAGTTCCTCCCCTATCACACCAAACTGCAGGAGGTAGCGTAGTTACTTCGAGAGCTCCAACGAGGGACATTGGGGTAGCCCATTTTGCCAAGTCGTGGACACTCCTATTAGCGAGAAATATGATTCATAGACCACAAAAATTTTTGGCTAAGTAGTTTCCTACCATGAATGATATTATGTCTAGCCTTCCAATCATCATACTGATCCAATCCATTCTGAGCTATGATCAGGTTGAAAGTATCTCCCACGATAATCACGGAATCAAGCTGAAGGACATTTGCATGCTGTAGGGCTTGGATCACTTTCAATTATTCAATTACACAACTTTGAATATATTTGGTTGAGTAAGAATTTTCTTTTGACTTTTTTTTTTTTAAAATAATAACAATAATAGTGTGATTTTTTTTTTTTTTTTTTGGTAAGCAACAATAATAGTGTGATACATCTTTAAAATGTAAACCTTTGATTTCATACATGGTAAATGTCTTGTCAATATTATGTAAACAAAAGTTGAGTATAAATGAATATTAGTGTTAGTTGACAAAACATATTTTTTTTCCTTTACCAGAAAAAAGAAGGTTCTCAACTGGCATGACCGAGATCATTCTGTTTTGCATTTTATCGGCTCAGATATAAGTTCTTTGGAATGGTAAACCGTTGAAATTTCAGCTTTGAGCGACCTTCGTCAAGGTGACCCAATGTCACTCTATTTGTTTGTGTTGTGCTTGGAAGTTCTTGGACAGAAAATCAAGAAATCGGTTGAACGGAGGAATGGAAGACAATCCCAGTTGTCTGTGGAGGTCCTCCAGTTTCTCACATCTTCTTCGTTGATGACCTACTCCTGGCAAGTGAAGCTACATTGGAACAAGCAGCTATAATGGAGAAGTTGCTTCGGGAGTTCCGTGCAGAATCCGGGCAGAAGATTAGCAGTACCAAGTCCGGAATATGGTATTCGCCTAATACAAATGCATCATTAGTAAATCCGATCGGTCGGAAAGTGGGTAAGTCTAAGACTAATGAGTTGGGCATGTACTTGGGGATTCCAGTACATCATAAGAGAGTCCGAAAAGGGGATTATAGCTATCTCGTATCCAAGGTAAGGAGTAGAATGGAAGGTTGGAAATGGAAGCATTTATCACGGGGAGCGAAGCCGCTTCTTATCCAGACGATGACAAATATTATACCCTTATATGCAATGCATACATCAATCCTCCAAAAAGGGTTGATTCAAGAATTGGAACGAATTAATCGGGGGTTCATCCGGGGCTCGGGCCAAGGGGAAAGACACTGCCACCCAGTTGCTTGGGACGTGGTATGCTCAAAAATGAGCAAAGGAGGATTGGGGGTTAAAAACCTGCATAAACTGAAGTTGGTGGCTTTAGCTAGACTTTGTTGGAGACTGTTACAAAACCCGGATGCAGCCTGGGTGCAGGTTCCGACTGCAAAATATGGAAAACTAGGCTCTGCTGGTGGGTACTTGAAACGGGTAACCTCTTCCCATACATGGAAAAGTATTTTGCAAGGATATGAGGCCATGAAGGAGGGCTTGTCGATCATAGCATATGCCTAGGTATCCGATCGAGTAACAGTTGTATGGAATCCTACATCTTCGGGTAGATTCACCTCGAAAACTATGTGGCCGTTGTTGAGCCCCGATAGGAATGAGTTGGAAGATGAATGAAGAACAGTTTGGAAATTTAAAGGGCCTTCGAATCCGTTGTTCACTATGTGGTTAGCGAGACATGATAAATTGTTAACGATGGAACAGCTTGTTAGAAGACACATTGTATCTTCTGAAATTTGTAGTTTGTGCGGTGGTGAAGCGGAGTCTTCCTTGCATGCCATGCGTGATTGTATACGTCTCCGAAATACATGGAAATTACTGCTACCTGAAGTGGATGATCAGCATGTTTTTTGGAGTTGTGGCTCTATAGCACTGTGGGTAGATTTTAACTTAACTTGATCCTGTAATAGGTTTAATGGCTACCATAGTTGGTCTTATATTTTTAGGGAGGCCATCCATGCCTTTTGGCGTAATCCCAGTACAAGCTTGCATTCGTTATTGGTATATTGTTGGCTGTGATGACGTCTCCAAGATAGATTACAAACTCTGGCATCACATATCACATATATCAACTATCAAATCAAAAAAAACTTCTTTCCTTTTTTTTTTTATTTTTTTAAAGGGGAAAAAAATCATTTTTCTATAAATCGCCCGTAGGTTTAATACTAATCTGACATAAACTTTACTTAAAGTTTCAGCTAGAACTTTACTCATATGGTTAACATACTAAAAATAATATATACATTTTGAGAGGGAAAAAAAAAAACGCTTTACTGTTTGAATCCTCAAACAGGTCGATCAAATTTGCAACTGGATTCATGAATGGCATAACTACATTTGACAATTTGACAGAGAAAATGAAGAGCTGATAAGAAATCAATGATAAGTCATGTTTTTATATTACCTGGTTTCTCTTTATCAAGCACAGTGGACATTACCCTGATAGAATTCACATCTTGCTTCGGACCCCAATCCGTCCATGCATCTTCTCCAAAGTGCAAGTCTGCAAATAGTGCGATCTTGAAAGGCGAACCCTTAGGTAACTGGAGATGATCTTCTCCGGCGGAGCTCAGAGCGAGAATCGGTTGTCGATCATCTGAACTGGCGGTTAAAATTATAAGTTGAAGAACTAGGAAAATTCGATTGAAGTACATAACAGTTGCTGGACACAGAGATTTCTTCTTCCCCATTACTATGTTTCTTAGAACTATAAACTGCTTTGTTACTTTTAGTTCAAATGGTTGCTTCATGGCTTAAATGTACACGCGAGGACAAAATTGCCCCTTGAAGGTTTGTTTGTCTTTCTTGTTTTTTTGATACATGGGGAGGGGAATCGGGCGTCGAACCCATAATGTAGGGGTTGAGAGGGTGGGCTCTTGTCAATCTACCACACAATCTCGACAATTGTCTTTCTTGTTGTAAATGTCATTTTTTTGTTTTTTCTTGAAAAAATAAAACTCTTATTTTGTATATTTTTCTTAACAAATAATTCAATTGGATATTTTACCATTCTTATGTTTTATCCGTTGTGTGTATATATATATATAAATAAAATTCAATAATAGTATTTCAAATGTATTTTATTAGTTTAAAAAAGTTTATTGAGTAAGTGATTTTTATTTTCTATTTGATAAATAATCAGTATTGTGAAATATTTATCACTTAAGTCATGAAAGTTATAAATTTGAGACATAATATAAGTAAAAATGTCTCAAACTTAAAGAAAAAAAAAAGGAACATTAATTTAAGGAAAGAAAAAAAAGAGAAAACATAAATCTTTAAATGGATATGGATTTTCTTGCTTTCCTATTTCAACAAAATCAAATTCAAAAAAGGAAGTTAGAAAAAAATCTAAGCCGCCAGTGAGGGGCCAGGGGAGGCACTGATTACCGCCCCTCCTCCCTCGTGAGTTCTGACTAAGGTGTACAGCACCTTATGTATGTTTATAAGCATGAAAATATGGCGCAGAAAGCTTCAAAGTCATGATTACAAAAACTAGTGTATACAGTTTTTTTTCTTTTTGATAAGTAGTGTATACAGTTATTGCAACATGGAATGGACCAAAGTAAAGTAAAGTAAAGTAATATTAAGTCAGAACATATGACTTAAAATTTCTCGTGATGATTGTACTACTACTTGTAAATGACAAGAATGGTTTCTTGATTTTCAAGCAATTATTCATCAACCAGCCTGCATTATTCTATAGATATATATAATGTAAAGCATAATTTGCCATTTTTGTTTTGCGTTATACACAAAGATGAGAATATAATGCATGTATGTATTATGTTTGCTCTGTGTTAATTTGAAGAGCTCAAAACAACTGTACTGTGTGAATCACCATCTTCCATTCTTATCCATGACTTTAGAGAGAATGGTTTCTCAGTGATCTCAAGAATTCTAACTCCTTTAGCCCAAGTTCCATATCCGCCATAGCCTGTATGTCTTGCATAGCACAGCCAAAGTTTCTCATAGGGACAACACCAGTCCAATCCATGGTTGTGACCAGCAAAAATTGCCTGCATTATGAATACATACAAATTTTTAAGGCCCATATTCTTGAAATTAATCAATAAGATCGATGGAACAATCGACCAAGTATAGCTGTATAGGCCTAAATTCAATGGTTCATAGATTGTTATAATAAAAGATTAGAAATGAATGTTTGTTTCATTTTAGCACAAACTGAGGTGAAGAAAAATGGGAGCAATGAAGAGAAAAGAATCATTCTGCAATTTTTGGTCACCTTGATAGAAGATCTTTTTTCAAAAAGTTTCATGATGCCAAGTTCTTCATCTTGAGCAGCAACTCCTTCTGTGAACATTGATCCTACACAATTCTTGTGTAAAGCCACATCCTTATAAGCTTGACTAGGTATATGCCAAAATACTATCTCAGGCACCCTGCAAAAAAGTTTCCCCTTTGGATGTAAGAAAATTTAGTAGTCATGGAATCTGAAAAATATGGTTTTTGATTTTTATCTTTCACTACCTAGAATCAGGGTTGAGCTGTTGAGAGGTTTTCTCAAACCAATTTGCTTGTGCATTTGATATAACTCCCGGATATGCTCCGCCACCAGAATCAAAGAAATACATATATGCCACAGCTAACTGAGGATCAGTAGATGATGAAAGTTTAAGAACATAGTTAGAAACACTTGGCCATAAATTTTCTGGTCCACTCTTGGAGTATGATAGGTTGTTACGTTGGATCTCTTGTTGCATCAACTCTAAACGTGTCGTGCCTTTGAAGCTGCAATCTTTTTCCCCTGAAATACCATACAAACTAAGAAATTATCAAACTTTCGAGGTAACCTTATGTGAGGAAAATGAGCTTGATTACTCAACATATGATATCGATTGTACTTAAATACTGAATAAAATCCGAAATTCTCCTAACTAAAGTTGTTTTATTGGAGATATCCTAGTTAGTCTTGACAAAAGTTGGTCTGCAAGTCATGCTCAATGATGCTCTAGTAATAACGAAAAACATATGAATAAATTTAGAATTCTGAGATCGTTTTTCCTTCTAAATTAGTTATATATTCTTATAGTTTTTGTGTGAATTCTCTTACAAGTCTATGTAATGGAACTTTGCTTTACTGATGTCCAATATCTTACTGGGAAACCATAGATAAAGACAACTTTAATTTCATAACTAACAGTATCCATAGCATGATTCAATACAAGGAGGAGAATTAAAATAACCAGATTTTCTTCCAGAATCGAAAATTCAAGATAAACTAACCTGTATTTGAAACATTTGGGCAAATTAGTTGAGGAATTCCAGGAGCAGAAAACCACTCCATGGGCCAAACAAATGGTGTATCATCATGATTTCCAAACACACTAGCCCATGGTATTCCTCTTTTCCTTGTTGGAGAGATTGCCTGATCCCAGTACAAGCTTGCATTCTGTACTAGCATATTGTTGGCAGTGATGACATCTCCAAGATAGATTACAAAATCTGCCCATTACATCAAACATCTATCAAACTTTATCACAGAAAATCCCTAATAATAGAAAAAAGGTATGACTTTTAACTATCCCCTGCTAATATCCAAAAACTAATTCTGGTTTTTGAATAGAAAAAAAGGTTTCTTGAAATCACCCCCAAGTTCTTGGTTTTTTAACTTGGGGGTGATTTCAAGAAACCTTTTAAATCAACAGGGAAAAATTGATAACCTCAAATAGAGAGTCAAAGTTTGAAACTTTTGCAAATTTGAAACAACCCTTTAGTTTTCAAAGTTTGAAACTTTTTGCAAATGGATTCTTGTGATTAGTGCTTTAAACTCACCTGGTTGTTCTTTATCAAGAACAATAGACATAACCCTGGTAGAGTTAACATCATGTTCCGGGCCCCAATCCGACCATGCATTTTCTCCATAGTGCAAGTCTGCAAATAGAGCAATCTTGAAAGTTGAACCCGGAGGCACCTGGAGATAATCTGGCCCAGTAGATGGAGAACGCAGAGCAAGAATCTGTTGCCGGTCATCCCAACTGAAGGTTAAGATTATCAATGGAAGTACCAGAAAATTGTGAGTGAAGGAAAAAATAGTTGATGGAAACGGATAATTCTTCTTCCCCATTACCGTGCTTCTAATCTGTCATCAATTAATTACACAGCAGCAAGATGTGATATAGCCGTTAGAGAGAATGCTTACTTTTTTGGTCAGTCCGAAATGTCTGCTTCATGGCTTTATATTTATTAGATGAAATACTGAAAGGACTGAATTACCCCCCCAATGAAGAGATTTGTTTGCTTCTAGTGGGTCAAATGTTATTTTAATATTATATTGCAAGTAGTAAACTTTATTATTTCCTACTTATCAAAAAAAAAAGTAAACTTTGATTATTTTATTATTATTATTATTTATGACTGTCAATTTTTTATTTTTTCATTTTTTTTAAAAACCTCAATATGGAAGCCAGTACAACTACTTTTTAATCACTTTCAATTATTCAATTACACAACTTTGAATATATTTGGTCGAATAAGAATTTTCTTTTGACTTTTTTTTAAAATAATAACAATAATAGTGTGATACATTTTAAAAAGTAAACCTTTGATTTCATACATGCGGGTAAATGTCTTGTCAATATTATGTAAACAAAAGTTGAGTATAAATGAATAATAGTGATAGTTGACAAAACATATTCTTTTTCCTTTACCAGAAAAAAGAAGGTTGATGTGAAGAGCTCAAAACAACTGTACTGTGTGATTGACCATCTTCCATTCTAATCCATGACTTGAGAGAGAATGGTTTTTCAGTGATCTCCAGAATTCTCGTTCCTCTAGACCAATTTCCATATCCACCGTAGCCTGTATGTCTTGCATAGCACAGCCAAAGCTTCTTTTTGTAGGGGCAACACCAGTCTAATCCATGGTTGTGACCAACAAAAACAGCCTGCACCATGCATAATCAATACATATTATATTTAAAACCCTTCTGTCATCATGCCTATTCGACGGACCATTGGATAGTAGCACAATAAAGATAGTGCTAATGTTAGGGTTTACTGGATGGATGGTTAGGCAGAGAACAGTGTTAATTCGGTATGGCCTACTTGCATAGAAAGTAATATACTTTATAGATATAGCTTAAATATGAGTTTTTGAAATGATCTTTAAAAACATTAATCTCGAATCATTTTAAATGTTGAAACAATGAAATTGATAAGGCCGAGCATCCTGATTTCTTTATCCTATGAAGTGAACATTCTGCCTCATACTTTTTATCATCTTGAGGACTGACAACAGCATTCTGCATATGAATGCACAAGCATGGAAAGAAATTCAAGAAACAATAGTAAATAGTCAAAACTTATTCATTTGAGATTAAAGTACTGCACCTTGGTATCAAAACATGCATACAAGTACTTCTTGTCTTGAAACTATATATGATTGGGGAAGAAATGAAGAAAATGGGGAGGAATGAAGAGAGAAGAATAAATCTTCATTTTTAGTTACCTTAACAGAAGACCTTTTTTCAATTAGTTTCATCATGCCCAGCTCTGCTTCTTGAGCAGCAACTTCCTCCCTGAACATTGAACCTACACAATTCTTGTGTAAAAGGTGCTTAGGAGCCACCTGCTTATAGGCATGACTTGGGATATGCCAAAATACAATCTCCGGTACCCTGTCAAAAACTTTTCCCTTTGGATGTGAGAAAACATTTTGCAAAGGAATCTCAAAATTACTATAATTTTCATGGCTTTCAGTTTCTGTCTTTCACTACCTACCTTGAGTCGGGATTGACCTGTTGGGATGTGTGCTGGAACCAGTTCACTTGGGCATTCGAGATAACCTCCGGATATGATCCACCACCAGAATCAAAGAAATACATATATGCCACTGCAACCTGAGAGTCACCAGATGATGAAAGTTTAAGAACATAGTTGGAAACACTTGGCCATAAATTTTTGGTCCCCTTTTGGAGTATGATAGGGTGTTATGCTGGATCTCACGTTGCATCAGTTCTAAACGAGTTGTGCCTTTGAAGCTGCAGTCTTTGTCCCCTGAAATATAACCATCCAAACTAAGACAATCAGCAAAGTTTCGAAGTAAACCTTTGCCTTCAGCACATTTAAGCATACTAACTGAGTTTTCAGTCAATCAAGTACAAAAATTCCATTTCAATTTTCATGGAGAGACTATTAAACGGAAATATTTTAGTCTAACTTAACTTGTACCATAGATAATGAAAAAAATTTCATGACTAACATTATCCATAGAGTGGTTCAAAATATTACAAGTCACCAGTTTTCCTTGCGAAAAATTGAAAATTTCAATGTAACCTAACCTGTATCTGAAACATGTGCTGCAGGGCAATTTAGTGGAGGAATTCCAGTAGCCGAAAACCACTCCATTGGCCATTCAAATGGTGCATCATCGTGGTTCCCAAACACACTAGCCCATGGTATTCCTCTCTCCCTAGTTGGAGAGATGGCTTGATCCCAGTACAAGCTTGCATTCTTTATTGGTATATTGTTGGCTGTGATGACGTCTCCAAGATAGATTACAAACTCTGCCATCACATATCACATATATCAACGTATCAAATAAAAAAAAAACTTCTTTCCTTTTTTTTTAATTTTTTTAAAGGGAAAAAAATCAGTTTTCTATAAATCGCCCCTAGGTTTAATACTAATCTGATATAAACTTTACTTAAAGTTTCAGCTAGAACTTTACTCATATGGTTAACATACTAAGAATAACATATACATTTTGGGAGGGGAAAAAAAAACGCTTTACTGTTTGAATCCTCAAGCAGGTCGATCAAATTTGCAACTGGATTCATGAATGGCATTACTACATTTGACAATATGACAGAGAAAATGAAGAGCTGATAAAAAATCAATGATAAGTCATGTTTTTATATTACCTGGTTTCTCTTTATCAAGCACAGTGGACATTACCCTGATAGAATTCACATCTTGCTTCGGACCCCAATCCGTCCATGAATCTTCTCCAAAGTGCAAGTCTGCAAATAGTGCGATCTTGAAAGGCGAACCCTTAGGCAACTGGAGATGATCTTCTCCGGCGGAGCGCAGAGCGAGAATCGGTTGTCGATCAGTTGAACTGGCGGTTAAAATTATAAGTTGAAGAATTAGGAAAATTCGATTGAAGTACAAAACAGTTGTTGGACACAGAGATTTCTTCTTCCCCATTACTATGCTTCTAATCTTCCATCAGATTACAGAGTGAGAAAACCGTTAGAATCTTAGAACTATAAACTGCTTCATGGCTTAAATGTATACGCGAGGACAAAATTGCCCCTTGAAGGTTTGTTTGTCTTTCTTGTTGTAAATGTCATTTTTTGGTTTTTTCTTGAAAAAATAAAACTTATTTTGTATATTTTTCTTAACAAATAATTCAATTGGATATTTTACCATTCTTATGTTTTATCCGTTGTGTGTATATATAAAAATAAAATTCAATAATAGTATTTCAAATGTATTTTATTAGTTTAAAAAAGTTTATTAAGTAAATGATTTTTAATTTCTATTCGATAAATAATCAGTAATGTGAAATATTTATCATTTAAGCCATGAAAGTTATAAATTTAAGATATAGTCGTGTATAAGTGAAAATATCTCAAATTTTTTTAAAAAAAAAAAAAAAACATAAATTCTAAGGAAAGAAAAAAAAGGAAACATAAATCTTTAAATGGATATGGATTTTCTTGCTTTCCCATTTCAACAAAATCAAATTCAAAAAAAGGAAGTTAGAAAAAAATCTAAGCCGCCAGTGAGGGGGCAGGGGAGGCACTGATTACCGTCCCTCCTCCCTCGTGAGTTCTGACTAAGGTGTACAGCACGCACATTCGGAGGCGCGTGGAATCGGATTGGTTCTCATCGGGTACTCAACTTCTCATTTACACAGAGGAATGAATAGAAAAGAAGCAACGAGATACCAATTCCGTAATTAGTTACAAAACTAGGGGCTATAATAAGTTAAGCGCAAAACCCAGAAAAACAGGTGCCTATTTTGTTTTCTCATCTTATTTACTTTTTTTTTCTGTTTCCCCAAACAACGCCCTGCTCCAGCGTTTCTAACGTTTCCTTTTCTGATCACTTTTATAACCCTCACTTGTCTGCAATTCTTCAAAAAAATTTCGCCCTATTTTAAGCTAATCTGACAAGTATTTCATTGGCCTTTTCCGATTTTTCACTTCGAACAGTTACTTGTTTCAAATTTTTTTCTTGAACTTTGTGAGACGAATCCAGTTCCGGAACTGTTTTTCTTGCATGCATCAATCTCTATTTTTCTGGAGTTTTCTGGTAAATTTTTTTCAGTCAAAGTTGTTGAGTATCTGTCTTTTTTCCCTTTTTTATCTTGGTCCCGTACGCATAAAGATTGTATTTCTTTTTTTCTTTGGGGCTAAGTAACTTCAATTTGGCGTTTGCAGTTTCGGTTGTGATCATGGAGAAAAATAGGTGGCGGCAGAGGGGTGATTTTTATAACAGTCGAGAATTTTCAAGTCGCAGATCAATGAAGAAAAAACCACCACGCTGTATGTTTTAAGTTTTTACTTTACTTTTTGTTTTCAGTCTCTCGATTTGGATTGTTATTTTCATTATTAATGTTTGATCAGTTGCTGTTGTTGTTGTTGTTGTTGCATTTTTCCCCTTGTTAATTATTTTCTTGATATTTTGTCATTCTTGTCGGTCGGTTCCTCCCATATGAATTTCTCTCTGTTTAATGATTAATCCAAAAATAATTAATTTTCTATCTTGTGAGGTCTAGATATTTGGTTGGGGTTTCATGATAAAAGAAAATCCCCGTAATATTATCCCCTTCTTTTTGACCTTTTTTGTTGGGGTTTGGTTTTATTTGACTTTTCCTTCTTTCTGCATAATTGCCTATCATGTTTCCTCTCTAGTGTTGTCGATAGTACTCTATCTAAGTCAGCGTAGATAGCAAAGGCATTTGAGGCTGAAGTTTCAATTTGTTTAGTTCCTAAGTTTTGGTTTGTGTTTTGTTTGTCAGCTTTTTGGCATTGTGCATTAATGGTGGATTCTAAGAATTTTCAATGTGCTGATTTGGTTTTTCATGATTTCACCATATATTCTGCAAGTGAAGCATAATAGTTATGACCTATTATGGTTGAAAATGTTCTTGATTAGTTTTGATTGGTTGAGACTGGTATGCTGGTATTGCCAAACTGTTGATGTATGTTCTTTCTGTTTCATCCAATTACAAATACCTGTCTGTTACTTGTTTGATGGTTTTGAGAAATATTTTTGTATTGATTTTATTTATTTGTATCTCTCATAATTGTTTGCGATCATTCTGTTAGGATAATTTTGGATCATGGCCTCTATCCTGAGTTGAATATCATGCTTTCTGCTCATTTATCGGATGTCTTAACTTGTCTTATTTAATGTTCACAGGTAGTTGGCAGCCAACAGTGCCTTCATGGGAGAAAGCTTTCTGCAAAGTGGTTGGATCACTTGATTGGGAAATAATACTAGACATGAAAAAGTTTGTGCATTTGTATGATAATGTGGTCAAGTGGAACGACTCTGCAGGTGAAGAAGCATTTCACAATGCTAAAAAGAGATTCTTGGCGAAAATGCAGGGTCTTCCTTGCGATATATCATTGCCTAACCCCGACCTTTACATTGATGAAGTGGATTGGGATTTGGAAGTTGATCCAGAGCTGCTTTTAGATCTTGAACGTGAATATTCTACTCCTGATGCATCTGAAAATCGTGAAACAGTTGTGATCTTTGGTGATAGTCTTTACTGCAATGAAGCTTTCTCAGCTGCTGGATGGGGAGAAAATGAAGAGAATTTTATAAAAGCTACTAATTTGTCTTCCAACAATCCTGAAAATCCCAGGGAAAAGGTCCTTTACATAAATAGACAGACTGCAAATGAAAATGGATGGGGAGAAGCTGTTCAGAATACACATCCGCTGGATGAGGGTGGTGGAACTGTTGGTGGGGAGCCTTCTTGGTACTCATATCAATATGGTTACCAGGTGATTGAACCAAAAGTGAAAAAGGGTGCTGATAACGATGTAGTTCAGGGGACATGGGATGTCAATAATGGGAAGAAAGAAGATGGTGGGGAATTTGCACCAAGGAATAATACTTCCAGGTTTCACGGCAATGAGGAGAAGGGTAGTTCTAAATGGAGGAATGGTAAAGGACAGAAGAGGGAAAGCTTTCTTTATGACAACTCAACCACCGTGAACAAAACGCCACCCTCGAGATGCTTGAAGCCATTAAGTTCTTGTGGCCCCTTGAGTTACAATGGTTCAAGTGAAGCTGGGCAAACATGGAATCTTGAGAAGCCAATTCTTTGAAGGTGAAGAAATTTTCTCTATATTCCATTATATTCGTGTTACTATTTGTTCGTGAATAGTAGTAGTAGGTTGTATATAATCAAACTCTGTAGATTATGATGCTTGTATATGGGGCAATTTTGTGTTGTTATTTTGGAAAGCTTTCTTTCTCCTCAGCAATTTTGAAAACAATGAGGTTGGAGGATGAAAGATAATATCCATACCAAATCTTACTATTGTTTTATTACTAAGAGTGGTTCTGTCTTTGTATTCAGCATACTGATTGATGGATGGAAGTATAAAGTTTTTTGTTCTGTCTTTTAATGATGGTGTTCTCAGTTTAGTTTCTATGCTGATTGCTGATCAAGAAAATCTGCACAATTTTCAATTTGGAAAAACCTTGGTCTATATAGCCTTTGCCCTATTATTTTTGTTAATACCGGTTAAATAGTTAGAATTGCTTTGGCTTTCAGTTGATAAAACTGGGAGACAAAATTAAGCCACCGACATATCGTTTGGAAACAGTATTGGAGATTGAAGAAGGCTTGAAAAATCAGGAGATGATCTTCTTCTTGGACATTTGACTTCAATCTGTGGCCGACCATTAATATCCTGATCAAAATCTAGACAAATTAATATCTCATATTTAAGGGTTTTTTTTTTTTAATATTTTCTCCCAAAAAACAAAATTAAAAAAAAAGGATTTTTATATATATATATTTTATGACACTTTACCTTAAGCCCAAGTGATATTTAGCCCAATTTATAAACCAATCTCCACTCTGGGCATTGTTTATAACTCGAATGGTTTTCATTTTCAGCTCAGCCCATCCAACTTAACTCGATTTTAATCCTTTTCCTTCTAGAATTTCCCCTCTCCTGATAATTTCAATTTAGGCATTGCTCGCGCTCCTCCGACGGTAAGGTCCGATACGACCCGACCTTCGTCTTCTTCACAACTGAAGCTTTCTGCTATTAACCCTAGGGGAGGAGTAATGGACATAGACGAGGAAAATTCAGCTTCAACTCCAGTTTCGGAGCCTTCTACTGATGTTTCTGATAATCAGGCTGTGGTTTCTGCTGTTAGTGCGATTCCCCAACCGGTTCCTCCCGTTGTGCCACCAGTACTTCCATCACCTGGTGTTCCTAGTATAGCTCCAATACCTTCAGTTCCTCGCCAATTGGCACCTTTACCTGTAATACCGTCTGTACTTAGAACGGCTACTGCACAGAATGGGGAGGCGGGGGTTAGTGATTCTGATTCGGACCAGGATGAAGCTGGATCTAGTCACACTGCTTCAGGCCCTGCTCCTGAGTACGAGATTTCAGAAGAGAGCAGACAAGCCAGGGAGCGGCAAGAGAAAGCCAAACAGGATTTTTTGATGAAGCGACGGGCTATGGCTTTGGCAGTTCCTACGAATGATAAGGCAGTTCGGCAACGCCTTCGCCTGCTTGGTGAACCTGTGACCTTTTTTGGAGAAAGAGAGATGGAAAGACGTGATCGTCTGCGAATGCTTATGGCAGAGCTCGATTCTAAAGGGCAACTAGAGAGGCTGATGAAAGCTCTCGATGATGCGGAAGCTTCTGGTTCTGCTGCCCCTGCTGAGGGGCCTGAGGAGGATATTCAGTATCCTTTCTTTACCGAGGGGCCAAAATCGCTCTTGCAGGCTAGGATTGAAATTGCCAAGTATTCCATTGTAAAAGCTGCTCTGCGTCTTCACCGTGCAAAGAGGAGAAGAGATGATCCTGATGAAGACTATGATGCGGAGGTTGATTTTGCATTGAAGCAGGCAGAGAGTCTAGTCCTTGACTGCAGTGAAATTGGAGATGATAGACCACTTTCAGGATGTTCCCTTTCGCATGATGGGAGTATGCTCGCCACCTGGTATTTTTCACCTCCTTCTTTGTTTTATTGTATCTATTCGTTCATCTTTGCTGTGCATGTGTTGCTACCTGGATGGTCCTATATGTTCATGTCTACTAGTTTTCTTGGTAGGTGTATCATAGTTCTACTGTCCGAAACTGATGGTTTTACAAGATTATGACAATATTAGAAGATATCGCTTTCTTGTAAGTACTAGGCATTAAGTTTGAACATTACACATGTACCTAATCTTCAGCACGTTTTGGAAAATCTTTAGGTATGAACATGTTAGATACTTGTGGCACTTGAAGAGCTCTTATCCCATAGTAGTCTTAGACAAAAAAACTTGATGCAATCTATTCTATTTGCAATATCAGCTCCCGTGTTTAATTAGTTTGCCTTCTTCTATGTTTTTCAATTATTATACTCTGAAGCCATGATAAGTCTTGAATATCTTTGACCTAATTAGGTTTCTTTTAGGCAAAATTGTTTGGAAAAAGTGAAGAAGGTCAACATTTGTAATGTGCCTATGCATATTTTTGTTCATCTTTCTTAAGTTTCCAAACTTTTATTCTTTGAAACTGTTTCTTTGGCATTCAGAAACTTTTCTCGCAGTTAGTGATCTCTCTCTCCCCTTTGTGACTACTAGACAAATGCATTACTTTTCAGATTTGTTTTACTGCGCCTTTGGGCCAATTAGACAAGGTTGACTACTTTATTTATTTGTTACTGAAAGAAACATGGATGATCTTAGTGAGTCTATTGACTTCTTTCCTCTTCCCTTCTAGTTCTCTAAGTGGAGTTGCAAAGTTGTGGAGCATGCCTCAAGTAACAAAGGTGTCCACTCTGAAGGGACACACTGAACGGGCTACAGATGTTGTATTTTCATCCACCGGAGAGCATCTTGCAACAGCATCTGCTGACAGGACTGCGAGATTGTGGAGCAAGGATGGCTCTCTTTTACGGACATATGAGGGTCATTTGGATCGCCTTGCTCGTATTGGATTCCATCCATCAGGAAAATACTTGGGCACCACTAGTTTTGACAAGACCTGGAGACTATGGGATGTGGAGTCTGGTGATGAGTTACTTCTCCAAGAAGGCCACAGCAGGAGTGTGTATGGAATATCATTCCATAATGATGGCTCATTAGTTGCATCATGTGGATTGGATTCGCTTGTTCGTGTGTGGGACATGAGGTCTGGGAGAAGTATTCTTGCCCTGGAAGGCCACATTAAACCAGTATGACCAGTTTGTCATGACAATCTTCAATTTTTATGCATGTTTCGTTTCTTCATCAAGTGAGGCTAATTGAATCTGTATATGCTAATGAAGATATTCGTTTGGTTTCAGGTTCTTGGTGTGAGTTTCTCACCCAATGGCTATCATTTAGCTTCAGGTGGTGAAGATAATTCTTGCAGGATTTGGGATCTACGGAAGAGAAAATGCTTGTACGTAATTCCTGCACATTCTAATCTTATTTCTCAAGTGAAATTTGAACCTCAAGAAGGATACTTTTTGGTCACTGGTTCATATGATACAACTACTAAGGTATTGTGCGTTTTATATTGCTCTGCTATGATATTACTCCCTTATGACCTTTTCCCGTATTTTCTAACCAGATATATTTGTGACCTTAGGTTTGGTCATCAAAGGATTTTAAACCTATCAAGACACTAGCAGGTCATGAAGCGAAAGTCACATCACTAGATGTGGGAGGAGGTAAGTTTTTTAACTCGAAAAGCAAGCTTATTCGTATATGATGTTGACATGTATATGTTATATTCAAGTTACTTCCTCCATGAACTGTAGGAGTTTAAGGCTGGAGTTCTATCAGTATTTTCCCATGGCAAGCTTATTCCTTGATTAATCAGTTGTATTGGCATGTGTTGTCTTTTATTATTTATTATTATTGTTTTGAATTGACAATACTTGCATGAGTCCATTTATTTTGAATTTAAGATGTATGAGTTTTGGGCACCTATTGCTCCTCCACGTAGTGCCCTGTCATACCTCCTTAATTTAGCTTTGGATATCCTGGATTAATTATTGCAAGCATGCCTGATTCATTCTTCATAGTTGGGCATCTGCAGATGTAATATCAACAGCTAAGCATCCAATAATCTTTAGGGAAAAAAAACTTATGTAGAAGTTTTTAGGATTAGTTGCTAGGGATAAAATTTGATCATTTTAAGCCATTATTGGCTAAAGGCCCCTCCCCATTATTTCTTACAAGTTAATGTAGCTTCTTTACCCATATGATCTGTCCCAGATATGCATTTGAAATGCAGTACATTTCCTAATATTCGCATTTGTGCAGTAATACTGCATTTACAGTCTCTTAACTTTTTCAGTTTGCAATCAGTAATATACTGTTGGTTGTTATATGCAGATGGTCAGTGTATTGCTACTGTTTCACATGATCGTACAATTAAACTATGGTCTTCCAGAGACAATGACAAAGACAAGAAGATGGATATTGACTAAATCAACTTTAAGTGCAAATTGCTTTGGAGTTCAAAACCCAACCTTTCTTTGTGGGGGCTTCCTTGCCTTCTTTATGATATTCATCGGTGGAAAGGTACTTAAAACATGATTTAATCACTGGATCAAATAGATTTCAGAACTAATATTTATTTAACCCACAAAAGAGGGAACAGAAAAAAGGGAGGGGGGGGGGGGGGGAAAGAAAAAGAAAAGAAAGTATAATAATGTTTTAGTGAACTACTGTTAATCATAATTAGTCTTCTCAATTGTAATGCATGATCATTTCACTTTCTAAAGGTGAAATCTTGTGAAATATTGCCATCAATATAACTGCAACTTGAAAAGGGGGAAAGAAAAAAAGTGATAGGTAGCCAATGTGTCTGTGTTCCACGTCCCACTTCAAAAATGTGATGCTAAGCGTGGAATTACAATCTTTATTAGCCATGGACTCATTGATTGGGTAGGGTTCATCTAGAATGAACTTGAACCTTATTCTGCATTTTGATTAGAATTTTCTAAGTTGTTTTTTGTTTTTTTTTTTTTCCTGTTGTTGGATGAAAATCTTAAGTAATTTCACTATTCTTTTTCTCTCAAATTTGAATTGTTTGTCTAGTTATATGCCTTCTAATGGATTAGTATCATTTCTGTTCAAAATTTAATGTTTAACCTTTGCAGATAACCAAACCGCGGGCACCTCTAACTCTCCATGGGGTTGTGTATATCTAGAAAAGGCTTAATTGTACCAAGTTGCTTCTGTTTAAATAAATGAGAGTTTAACTTTTTTATAGATACTTTTACTAATATAAATTTTATTAAAAAATTAATTAAAATTTTTAAAATTTTAGCAACATAAATTTTTTATTAGATTTTCATCACTTTGAATGTGATGAGTGATTTCATTATTTAACTAATTTTAAAAAAGCAATACACAATTTATTTAATTTAATGTTTCTATTTAAAAAAAAAAAAAAACTGTACTATATATAGTAAATTTTGAATCTGACACAGTATTTTCTTATCTATAAACTATTTTTCTAAGTGAGACCATAGGCAAACCTGAATTTAAATTTTTTACATGCCACAACTAACATTGAAATCCTCTGCGTGACTTTCAGGTGCACCTTTCACCTTTCTGTTGTATACAAGATCAGAGTACTCTATTCTACAACTACGCCGTTAAAATTAAATAGGTGTTGGTAAAAAATTGTTGACATACAGACAATTTCTCGTATGTGAAACATCAAGTGATGCTACACTAACCAAAATGGTGAAGAAAACCGTTAACATTAATCATATTGCACGCACTATCTTGTCGTGCAGCTTGATTTAGCTCGATTACATTCAAAATGCAGATTCATTTGTACCAGCCGGTCAGGAACCATCTGAGTATAAAAGTCAAACAGCAGCACACAGCCTGCACAGTAATCATCATAAAATTCCCGTTATAGTATCGAAAAATCAATACAAATATCATAAAATCCTCATTCCATCAGCAGATTAGAGCAGTATCAAACAGAAAAAAAAAAAAAAATATATATATATATATATAAAAGAGGGGGGGTGGGGGCTATATAGCTCATGAGAAGCATGATCTTTAACCCACGACCTTTTTATCCGAAGACAAAGAGGCTTGTGTGAGGCCAATGTAACAGAAATTTCCATGACTTCAAGTATGCAACTATAGTTAATATTATAAAAAGCATGAATTATATAATTAATTAGAGTCACGAACCGATTTAATAAAAATTTCAACTGAAATGCGTGACCCAGAATATTTTATCCCAAGATAATTTTCAACATGTTACTGTAAATATGAGAAATAATCTTACCCGTCGTGGCAACCATTTATAGATTTATTTTCTGGTTGATGCATATAGGTCAAATCAAAGTCAAATATCCATGGTCAACAACAGAATTAAGAGGACCTTAAAAGTTGATATAGAATTGGTTCAGATAAGTCCTCACAAACGTAGATCCGACTGAATCAATTCCCACGTCAAAAGACAATGTTTCCGAACACCAAATTTGGTTATCACCTGAAGTGTGTAAGGAAATAGAAATAGTTACCTGAAAAACTAGAAGATGAATGCAGAGTGACTTTTCTGATCTCCTACCAAAAAGCCTTAGGAACACATTCACCAGTGTACCATCATTTGTACCCGTAAGTAAGCCACTCCGAGGATCAAATCTGCAAGATTTTGACATTTAGTAATATCTAAGGAATAAACTTGTGGAAACAAGACTACGTGGACAGCATTTAGTAGCTTACTTCGGCAGCCGATGCCGCGGACATGGAATAAAACCAAACAACTGGCAAAAAAGATATCAGAGTTATTATGCATCAGAGGTGGTAAGGGTATAGACTATAGAGAGATAGAGAGAGTAGAAAACCTGAGGAAGAGAGAGTAAAAAGTTTATAACTTGAGGAGCAAAAAATAACAGCAGCGTCTCACTGCAAAAGTTTAGTAGAAAAATTTGTTAGGGTTAGCAGTGGAAAGAAACCGAAAACAATGAAGTTTCCATTTGAAAATGCCACATGGAGTTCTTGTTCACCAAATTAAATAGAAAGGTGAACAGGAAAAAAAAGAAAAGGAAAGGCAATAATTTATATTCTTGCAACAAATCCTGAAAAATCATGACATTTTAGAGTAAAAGAAATGAAGAAACTGTCCCAAACACCCCCACCCCCCTCAAAGTTAATTAAGCTTGCCGGTTGCCAATATATCTCATGGTAACCAAAATGGATCTTCTAATTGGAATAGTTTGATAGATTCTAAATTGATAAACTTTTCTTTGTGATATAAGTTCCAAATGTAAAATTAGGAACTCAACTGATACTCTATTTTCTTACTTATAGAATAGTTTCTAGACCATTCAGTTAAATTCATTCAAAAATTAATCCATTGCACTATTAATCAAAACAAAAAAAAAAAAAAAAAAAAAATTTTTTATGTCCTCAGCTAGCAATTTTGATGTTGCTCCCAATCCTTTGATCAAACACCTCTTGCCGCCAGCCAAAACAGGAAACTTTACTTGGGTTAACAAGGAATGTGGTCCCCAAATCCACCTGATGCTTGAGTTAGCACTTGTGTCCCCAAAGAGGAATGTTCAATCTAAGCATTCCTTGAGGTAAGAGTGCTAACTTAAGCATCAGGATGGATTTTATGGACTGCATCCCCGTTCACCCAATTAGAGTTTCTTGTTTTAGCTTATTAAGGCAAGAGGAGTTGGATCAAAGAATTGGGATCTGCATCAAGTTAGCTTGATTTAGCACCAAACCATGAAATACAATACACACTGGCAATAAAACTAGATACACACCTAAAATGTCCCATAATACCAGCTACTGCAAGAGTCATTCCAGCAAAGTATGTGTAAGTGTCGCCAACAAAAACTGAAGAAGGATACCTGTAATAAATTGGATAAAATAATTTGAAACTGGATACCAACAAATTCACGGACTGTCACCCAAAAGCTGAGAGGGTACCAGTTGTAAGCAAGCAAAGCCAAAGAGGTTGCAAGTAGTGGTTGAACGAGGTAAATAGAAAATGTATGTGCTTGTCTCTGAAGATCTGCAGAAGCTCCAATTTGAATGAGGTTGTGTATTAGAACCTGAAGCATATGATTACAAGGCATCAGGTTTCAGAAATTATATCTTCTAGTTCAAGATGAAGTCAATAATATCTCAGTGTAAAAGTCACTTACAGCAGATGCAATAACAACTGTCTGTCCAACTTCAAGGCCATTAAGACCAGCATGAATATTGATAGAATTTGTGCAGAATATTGCCAAAAGCCACATATAAAGTTTATATATTCTCCCTATCCACATTCAAAATTGTAGATGTGTTAGAATTAGCACAGTTTGAGCCAAAGATTCAAACAATAGTAACTTCCTCTTCCTCTTCCTTCCCTCACCCTTGCAAAAGCCCCATATATACAACCAAAAAATGGAAATTTTTTTGCCTATAACCATGTAAAATCTAATCTTCTAACCTCTAAGAGTAGCATAAATGGAAAGAAGTAATTATGTATACGAAATTACCTAAATCCAAAAGATTATGTCCAAAATATGGCACCAAAGGTTTTGGTATAATTATAGTTGTATGCCCTGTATAGGCCAGTAACAAAGGAAGTGCTGCAATAGATGAGAATAGCAGTTTCCTGTCTTCAAAATCACATGAAAGTGAATCAAAGTCCAAGATATGTAGTTCTCGGGAACAAAAGTTTGTGAAGCAAGATCAGAAAACTCACACTCTCCATGGCGTGTCAAGGACATCATCCATAAAGCCAAGCAGAATCATGAAGACGATAGAGGATAGAACAGCTACCAGAGGCCACTTTCAGACAGAAAACCATAAGGTTATAATTTTGCAATTGAGAAAGGGAATTTAACCAAAAGGTAACAAGATATGTAGTTCTCGGGAACAAATTAATCAAAAGGTAACAAATAACAAGCAACGAACTAGTTAGGGGATTACGAAGGATCCCCTGCATTGACGAAGTTGACCAGACTCAAATATGGAAATTATACTCACGTCAGAATGTGTAGAGTGATTGAAAAACACGAATAAGTTCACTACCACCACGAATACAACTGCAGCCATAATTCCCACAGCCTCCGGACTGCACAAATATTAAAAAGAACAACTGATTCACTCATCCAGATAAAATATTCCAAGCATCTTACATGCGCATTTCAACATTTCTCCTACTTCACCAATAAATTAGTTTTAGTTCTGAAAAAAAACGAACTAACGTTACAAAGTTAATCGATCTCATAATTGGACAAAATCCAAATTAACTTATTGAAATACATTAACAAAAGTACTAAAAATGAAAGGAAAAAAGCACAGGGACTTGCCGGAACAAAAATATTTTAAGGCAGCATTTTAGATCGAAAACCCATACAACATGAAATTGAAACTTAACCAAGAATAGTAGGAAGTGACTTACACTGGAACAGAGCCAAGAGGTGTATCCTTCTTGTTAATATCTTTCCCAAATATACCTCTTCTGAGGAGGGGCTTTGGCAGCATAGGGATCAAATATAGGGTGGCCAGAAACGCAATGAAGCTGAGAATGCCATTTATGGCGATTGAATTCTTGTACTCCGCCGGAATGTTGTGATGGAAGAAAATCAAGGAGAAATATGGGGCTAAAACGAACAAAGAGATCGTAGCGATGAAAGAGGTTTTGGGTGGAGCAAGGGGGCGAGCTTCGGGTTTGGATTCGGATACAGAAACTGATTCTACCTTCGCTTCAATCAGGTTGGAATCCGGTCTCTGCTCCTTTGCCCGTTTCTTAGCTGCCATTGATACACTTTGGATCTGTGAGAGGGAAATGAGACCTTTTATTTTTTTCTCTTTTTTTCCCCCCAATTTCGTCTCTACATATATATACACACATCCATGTTCTTGTATTGGTTTTGCGTCGGGAGAACTAATTACGACGCGACACGTCAGATAAAGTTGTCATGACTGGGCCCAATTGATTACGTGGCCAAATGGCGAAGTACTCTGCTTCCCGATGAGCCATTCAGGTCTTGCCGTATCACACTTTTCTTCCGAAGCATCTGATGTCTAAACTATCTCATTCATTTATTTATATTTATATAACCATACTATCTCGTTTTTTTTTTTTTTTTTTATTTGGTTATAACAACCCACCTATCAGTAAAATCAAGATCGGAGAAAACATGGAAAAATCCATCAAAATTCTAGACACCATTGCTGTATAAGTTACATCTTTCCCCATAATTTCTGACACTATCATGCATATCATCACATGGAAGCTTGAGTTAGAGCCCAAGCAAATACTTGCTGCATCAAAAGAAATTTAATTTACAGAATTAATCCTACTCTTCTCCCTGAAAGTGCAGAGCATTCGTCAATACACTTAACCAACATTGCTTACAAAATGGTGTAACTGGATATGCAACAATGCAACCTTCAGATTGTATTCTTCTTATCCAAAGATGAAATAAGCACATGCTAGCTTCCATTCACTTTTGGTGCCACCATGAACTGATCTTGAAAGAACAGGTGGATGATTAACCTAAACCTTTAAAATGAGACCAATAGGGCTATGATCACTGCCAGTAACATCTGGGAGAATGTATGAGTCGTGAACATTATCCGCAATTGCCTCTGAGACGAGGAAATAGTCAAGCCGCCATCCTACACATATGCGAGGGAAATTACTCCATGGAAGAAACACAAGATGGAATGATTGCAGAACAGAATAACTGTCCATCATGTTACTTGAATAAAATGATGGGTATACAATTATCAGCGCATAGAAAGTCATGGAATAAAGAGAGAAGTAAGATCAGAAGTTCGATGTTTACTACTACTAAAACAATGAGTACCTTTGTTTGTCTTTCGTCCACCATGCCTGTAGCCCCAATAGGTATAGCCAACAACTCCAGGGTGCTGCCTCCTAAAAGTGTCAACAAAACCCTTATTTAAGAAGTTCGTCTCAAATGATTGTCTTTCTTCATCTGTGAACCCAGCACTTCTTCTGTTTCCCTATGGAATGGATGCAACAAACATTGACAATAAGCATACAACGGATGAGGAGTTAGAGCATGATCAATAACCCTGTCCTAACTACAAGTTGCATACTCAAAAACCAAAAACTATGTTTACCATCAACTTAAAGATGAACACTGCAAATGTTATTCTGTCCCTTTTGCATGTAATTTTCCGCTCCCAATAACTGATTAACTTATGGCTAAGGGATCACCAAATTAGCAATTATCACAGTCCCTTAGCTTATCTGAACAGTAAATCAAGATAAAGTTCCCATTTCATTAGATCATAAATTTTCACACAAAAATATGTTATCCCGCATTCAATCACAAAAAGTGAATTGACAGTGAAAAGGACATGTTAATAAAATCAAAGTAGGCATACTAAAGCATATCTACTCCACGTAATGAATATCCTCTCCATTGCTCAAACTTCAACTACTAATTTACAAAGCAGTCTTATGAAATACAAATCAATACTACTTACTGCAGGATTATAGATGTCAATCTCTTCATGAGCGCAGTTAAGATCACCGGTCAAAATAACAGGCTTTGATTTCTCCAGCTCCTGGAAGCAATAAATATGGCATTCAATTAGGTTCTGGAAAAATCAATACCTATCCATATGTAAGTAGTTTTGAAACATAAGAAGGGTTTTAAAAAATTTATAAAAAGTTCATCCACACTAAAATGCCATTTCATTATTTCTGTTTGCTAAGTACAAAAGGAAAAGCAAGAATTACAGGAAGTAAATAAAACAAGAAGGAAGTTCAGTAAAAATCAAGCATCAACACATAATTCAACTAGGGAGGAAAAAGATATGGACAAAATTACTGAACAATTACACCATCAGGAATCTGGTCACCAATTGAAAGCAGTTTTAATAGCGAAATGAGACTTTCCAACATCTAATGACTAACTTAGCTATGTTGCCTGAAATTTCATCAGAAGTTGTGCTCTCTCACTCCACTTTTCTTTCAATTGGTAACATATTAAAACCAAATTGGGCCAAATGTATGATACTAAGAAATTTCCAGGTAACTTTTAGAGATCACATGCTAGCTTTGTGTAAATAATGGAAGTTCTAAATATGTCATGGATCAAAAGAATCCGCATTATTTTTTTAACAAGAAAGTGTCAACACATCAGGTAGAAAAGCTCATGTAAGGTGTAATAGTTAACATAGTCTAAAAGGACTTACTTTTATATAATCACCAAGAGCAGGATCCCACTGTGTTATTCTGTACTCCTAGAAAGCCCAAAAAGAGAAAAAAAAAAAAAAAAAAAAAGAAGAAGAAAGGAACATTGAATCCAAATTTCTCAGGAAGTATACATCTAGAGAACAATCAATAAGCAATATCTCAAGACTCTTGAATTAATTACCAGTCGTTTCAAGCCATCACCAGAATTAGGAACATATCCACTTAACAGATAGAAATTGTCAAACTCCACTGTCACAAGTCGCCCTTCAGTATCATGATCCGGAATGCCAAGGCCATATCTGACAGAAAGTGGCTCCACCTGTTGAGTGGGAGAAGGGAAAGGAGAGAAAAGTTACAGGTTTAGCCTTTTATTATTATTACTACAACCTTTTTGGATATACGGAAAAGAATTCGACGATACCAAGCTTGACTCTTGAACGAGAATGCTAAAGGTGAGATGCACAGTCTTCTAATCTAATCCAATGAACAGCATTTGCAAATTATAAAAGATACGTGAAAGAAATTTATAATCTCATTGAACTGAATCCCAGAAATAACACCTGCCAGGACTATCATTGCTTAAGTTTATTCACTTTATCCCTATTTTTGCTTCATCCTATTTGCCAACCTTCTATTGTGTATACCATGTTAGATGAGTATTAGAAATGTGAATGAGTTAGAAGTCTCACCAAATAACTGAAAATCCATTTTTCCATCAGGAAAAACGATCCTGACATCTAAATTCCCATAAAAATATGCATGCATGCTGCCAGTGTGCCACATAGCTTTCAACGAAAGAAGAAGATTACACTTACTTCACAAAATGAATTCAGGAAAACTTAAAAGATAAAGCATGAAATACAATTTCCTTTATGCAGGCCTGAATATAAGAATTATCTAAAGGTTAATATGCAAAAAAATACCATAAGGAGTCATATGCCATAAAATGCTGATATCCCACTTGTACTTGACTTTAATGAACGAAGCAAATATCTGATTCATTTATATGGTACACTGAAGGTATAAGGTGGATGCTGAGCATGGAGAATGGAAAGGAAGAAAAGAAAATCATACCCGTGAAATGACTGCAGTCCCAGAATACCCAAGCTTAGAAACACTACATGTCCAGAAGCTATTGTTATAACCTTCGATAAGGCCTTGTTTGACAGCCTCGACATCTTTTTCCTATTTTCAAGAATTGAAACTGTTCATTCCAGAAACAAAAGGTAACGAAAAGATTCATAAATGTTTAATACAAAATTTAGAAATTATTGAATCGTGTACCACTACTAACAAAATTTTATACAGATTAGCATTTAACAGATCTTCATTTACACAGGCCACCCTACCTCAACATCACTGAAACTTTGACCTACTACGTTATTCATCAGGGAGTTTAGTTAATTTATTAAACATCCTTGCAAGAGTATTCAGCACAGAGTGAGTTATCCAAATCAAAAGTGGATTAAGAAAAATTTACCTGGAGTTTTGTCTCTTGCAAGCACAATACATCAAAATCTTCTCTTTTTGCAAGTTCCAGGGCGGAGAAGCTCTCCAACTTCAATAAAGCTCTCAAACCATTGACATTCCATGACATTAGCTTCAAATGTTTAGTGTCACCAGAAAGTGGAGGAGGCCTCATAGTTCTAGGATTATATGCAACCCACCCTTTTTGGGGTTTCTTGTGAGCAAGTAATGTCCAAGGTTCTACAACTGCTTCAGAGGCTCTGTATATTGAGCAAACTTCTGAAGAGACGTTTCTTTTTGCCCTGAACAATCTTTTACCTGTAAATGAATCCTTAGTTACCACTTATCAGACAAAAGGAAAATAAAAAGATTAAAACACATTTTTCAATAGATAATAAAACAGGAGGTGAACAGAAGCACCTGGCACCTCCAAATTTTCAATTGATTGCTCTTGTGTACTATTCAATTGGATTGTCTTGGTATCAGCCTTTGTATTGCCACTGCCAACTTCCTTTACTCTTTTGTTGGTCTTTTTGATACCAGAAATCCCAGAAACATTTTTTGCTCTCAAACCATTAGCTACACTAGGCAATAGTTCATGCTTCTTATCAGAAGATACTTGACCCTCCACTTTCAGAGAACTCTTGCCTAGAGCAACGGATAAGTAGCAAATATTGAAAACAGATGCCAAAATTTAAAATTCAAAGATAATAAAAGGAAGGAAAATAAGACCTCAAAGCAAACACTATATTCTTAATGTAGATAAATAGAGAGGAATACCATCTTTTTGGCTGTTCAGGTAATTCTTCCACTTTGAGACAAGTTCTGCCTTAGAACCTCTAGCTGGAATTCCAACAGTCCTGCAAGTTGAGTAACCATATCAAACACTAATCTTAAGAGATAGTGTGTGCAAATATTGTCCAAAAAAACATAAACAAATTATCAAATAAGCATAAACATAGTTTAAATGGGATACAGAAGAAATATTAATCTTAATGAAATATCAAGAACTCTGATGGCAAACAAAAGTGAGCATAACAGAAAAAGCTATGGGTTACTTGCGCTTATCCAGATTTTTTTTTTCTTTCTATTTTTAATTTTTCCAGCAAATAAAAATTTTTAAATGCAAGAAAAAAAGTTACCTTTTATTATGAAATTAGAAAGTTCGAACACATACAAATTAAGGCAACGACAACATTTTAAAAGGATTTGTAATCTCCCATTTCTAATGACCCAAACATTCTAAAAAATAGTAAAGTAAAGGATTACCTTCTTGTACAGATATAGACAGAATTCAAAATTTAGCTATAAGCTACCTTACCTCAAGTTTACTCGAAGCTGTTGTACGGTCAATTTCTCTATTGTATCTAAATCGAGATTGTCATTTTGGTCTACCCTGCTCTGCACAAAGGTAATTATTCCATAAGAGACTTGCAAAATGTACAAACTCAAGCATAAAAAAAAATTGCAACATGAGCCTAATAAAGTACTTGAGCCACAGAACTCCTAAAGCCGCTATTGAGTCTTAAAGTCAAGCGTTAACTGATAAAGAAGTTTCTGGAGCCTTCCAACGCATCAACTACACATCCAGAGACAGGTTCTATTGTAACTTTCCCTTACAATTGAAATGTTTATCGATGCCGAATTATTTTTAATATTGAAACTTTAATAATGCTACTCCCATCTTTCTATAAAAGTTCATTATTATTTTTATTAAAATGAAATTGAAACGGACAAAACTCACAGCTTCATCACTTAATTTTCCCAGAGGTGATGCAGATAATTTTGAATGTAGCCTCTTGGACCCCATTGATCTGAACCTCAACCGAACCACACCTTTAAATGTTGAAACCCTCGAATTCGCTGCAAAACTACAAAACTAGAGTCAGGAAAAGGAAGAAAATTAAAAACGAAAAACAAGAGTGAGTCCAACAACTAGTTAAGAAAATTTTCAAATTTGGTGAGTTTTACCGGGTTAAGTCAGAGGAATTGCGGATTCCGAATTTAAGAAATTGTTTTTGCAGTATCATGGAGTGTGGGTGGGTTCTCTTCCTTCTCTTTCCACCACCAGAGGTCACCGCTTCTTTCGACCCGCGAATATTAGAGTGAGTTTTGTGGGTCTCTTCAACTGCGAGGTCAGGAGAAATGCATCCACTGTTGCGATTTTGAGGAAAATGTGAAAAATATTTTAAAAACTACTCCTATTAGATAATTATAATGAAATATATCACTAACATGGTTATTTGGAAATATCCTTTGAATGTCTCTAATTTAACCCGGTAGCTTAAAGAGTTAGTGCGCGAACTCCTATTAGAGAGTTAGTGCGCGAACTCCTAATGTTTTCTCACAAGCGTATAGTAAAGGTTTCGAATCCTTAGGTGGTGGTTAGCGTCATGTTAAAAAAAATTCTGGGTTAGACCCTCACCTTGAATAAGAATTGAACGCTCCGCAGATCGAGTCCGAATTAATCTCACCGACACCAAGTGGGTATATAAAAAAAAAATCTCTAATTTAATTATGTAATAATAAAATAAAAAATAATATATCTAATATAAATAAAAAGAAATGATGATACCCTTTGAAAAATAAAATAAAATGCAATAGTTATTTGGCTAATATATGTATATATATGGATGGGCATACAAAATAACATAATCCTAGGATTTAAATATTAATGTTGAGCATCAACCAAATTGCCAAAAATAGCAAATTCGGAAAAAAGAACTCACACTAATAAAATTTATTTCTCTACAAAATTAAGAAGCAAAAAGGAGGGGGAAATAAAAAAAGCTAATATGTATCTAATGTTTGAATTATAACGCAGAATAAAGAATAGATGATACAGCAACACTTAGTGGTACATACAATTGATAATCATAAATAATTTCCTCTGATTTTGTTTTTCAGAAAAGTGAAGTTTCAATCCAAGCAGATACTGTAGATGGATTTCTGTTGAGCAGAAAAGTCTGACGATTGAAAGAAATGTTGAAATTCTTTAGAGATTCCTGCAGAGATTGGTTTGTACATCACCTTTTGATCAACTTCAACACATCCCCCACAAGATGCAGAGAACCTGTCACGAGAACCTTATACAAACAGAAGATCAAGTTAATAATCTATCAGCACTTATGATGTCCAGAAATTATCCACCTGCATCAGGTTGTTCTAGTGATTAGCTCTAAAGAACGAGCCCTGAGGTATTATTCTATTGATATCTTGGTGTTACAACAAGGTTTCAAATGGCAAGAACAGCAGCTTAAAAATCCTCTAAGAATTCTTTGTGACAATTAGAACTAAAAAAGGAAAAAGAAAAATGCTTATATGCACGACTCCTCCATAGGGCTGTTGAGATACGAGAAATACTAGAAGTTCTAGTCATGAAGAAGTCAAAACAAACATCAATTAGTTAAAAAGCCTTACATACCTGAAGCCTAAGACGCGGATTGTCCATTGCATAAGCCCTTAACCATGATACTGTCAATGGCAATGATGAAACCACTGCACTGCATGTAAAATATCCTTCTGCAGGTTTGCAATGTGAGGCTTCCTCATCAAGGAAATTTTTATGTGGACAACATTTGGGAATTTTCCCATTGACACTCCTCTCAGCAAAATCTGAAAGGTAGAAGGTGGAAGTAGAAGATGCTATGAGCTCTTGGATAAATTTAACATTAGAAGAAAAAAATGAATCAAATGACAATAAATTTTCCATATAAGGAGGAGCACAAATAGGTTGCGTAACCTTAAAGCACCTTTGAATTAAACATCAAATTTACCTTTCCCATGTATTAACTTCTCCCATATCTTCTGGAGGTTGAACTGCCATGACAAATCCTTTGAAGAAAATTCTGAGGGAATGACTGAGGCACCAGAAGTAACCTTGTTATATCTTGAGATACTTGGGACAAAAATGGCTTTTGAGAAGTGAGTTCCTGAAAAGATAAAAATACAATCTCATATCACTCATTTTAATCTCGTATTATCTTTGAATGGAAATGACCATACAACAGGTAGGAAAAATACAGGGTAAAGAGCACAGGATACTTTTCAAGGTTATGTAACCCCTAGGTTGTACAACCCTCCATGAAAATACAGAAATAACAACTATTATATCTTTTTACTATCTAATGCATATATAAACTAGAGATAGGTCAAAGCAGAATACATTAGGATGCAATAGAAACTGATTATAATAGAAAGTTTTAAATGCTTTAAAAACGTCCAACAAACCACGAAGGTTGTCATTTAAGTTGCAGACTCTAGCATCTCATCAAATATGAAGGTCTGATTCCCAAAGTAAAGCAGCCCATTAGAGAGAGAGAGAGAGAGAGAAAAGAAGAAATTGCATAACAGAATGAGGAAAAGCAGAACCAAAAGCTTCCACAAGGAAATTACACATTCAATACCTAAGGTTGCACAAGTGTTCACAAGTTGTGGAAGGAGGAGTTGAGGATCTCTTACATCCATGCAATTGAAAAGAAGAATCTGAAACCAACAAGAGAGCAGAGTTCAGCATTAAAGGTGGAAAATAACAATCCTAATTACATTGGCAGTTGGAAGTAGACTTGGGATTCAGAGTCAGATAATATGATAGCAAACAAGAAATGAGTAAAAACACCACAACTCACTCTTCACTCAAATTCACCTGCTTAGTCATCTTCTCAGGATCTCTAGTATTATTTTGCAGGCAACCATTTCCCATAAAATCATCCACGCCTCCTATCCCTCTACAGGGGAGAGGAACTCTGGAATTCTTTTCATCTTTCACAGCAGACGAAAACCATCTCCCACATGCTTCCATGCTTTCAGGACTGTGAGCTCCATCAAAGTAGAAGATCAGTTCCCCTGAAAGCCCCCCATTAACATCAGGGAGTTTAGAGTGACTCAGTAAAGAGTCATGGACAATCTCAGCCCTGCCAGAGAGGCGTGCAGTTGAAAGACCCCTTAGAAATGGTTCTGGCAAACTGTCTTCTTGGCTTTCCTTTTTGATTATCCAGAATAGATTGAGAAATTTAATAAATGTGCATGATATCAAACATACAAAGCTATTTGGAAACAATAAAAGCTCAAAGAATTTTCCTAGAGCTAATATTAGTAATTAAAAAAAGACACATATGAGAATTAAGAAGTATATTCCTTTTGTTAATTAATTAAATTCAACCCCTCTCTAGTAAACAATAATCAACAAATAGGGCAAAGACAAAATTTGAACTCAAGACCTACTATTATTGCATGTTAAATTTCCACTGAAAGTGTTAATAGTAGAAGTAGTCAAACAAACCTACAAGTAAAAATGGTGACTTGCTGCATGTTCAGATTATGTAAACATAAACTTAAGACTCGCCATTAGCTGATTTCTATTTCCTGATCAAGCGCATCATATGGAAATCAACTCTCACTAACCGTAAATCCAAGAACCTACATAATAGTTAAATTGGATCTGAGAGGACTTTCCCCATTGTGAAGTTCTTCATTTTTATGTATTACCACCTCCTCCATGCAGGGAGAAGAGGAAGTTACAGGGAAGCCTTCTTCCTGTAAGATCCCCAACCTCCACATATCTCAATGTTCAAATCCATAAAAAGCAAGGTTAAAGCCTCATAGAAGTTGTCCTAAGAGCATAAATCTTTTTTAAATGTTAAAAAAATCCCAAAATCTACAATTACAATAAAGGAATAATGGAGTTCAACAAATTCAGCAATTTACTAAGCCATGGTGTGTGCTTGCAAGTGAAGCTTAAAAGCAACAAAAAAGATTTACAGAGTTTAACTAACATGTTGGAACCGCTCTTCCCAGTTTCCTGTATTCTGAAGCCAACTTTTGCAAAGAGAAACAGCAAGTCCAGCATTGACATACTGGTGTGCACCAGATAAACTTAGTTCCATACCATTGAGCTTTCCACCATCAAGTGATGGAACAACTTCCAATGGAACCTAAATGGAGGAAACAATCAACCTAAAATACATGATATAACATGAATTGAGATCTTCAAGAGAGGAATTTTACTCCATGCTTTCCCATTTCAAATTGTAGATATATATGCAAAAACTTACAGGGATGGGATAAGTGTTGACGAAGTGAGTAACAATTTCCAACTTCAATGTATTTTCTCATTATGTTAATACATAGAAAGGTGTGCAAAAGGTTTAAGGATGTAGAATTGTGGCTTTTGCCGAATATCTATTGTCATTCTTTGTTCTCTATCCTGATCTTATCATTTCCAAGAATATTTTAGGAGACTATATATTTCACAATTTTAATGAAAGGAAAGATAGTTAATAAAATAGCTGCATATAAGGTAATATCAACCTTTAATCTTAAGCCTCAGTAAGATAGGATTACCATTAGTTCATCAGCCCTCTGAAAAAGAACATCCATTGCCTCAGGTAGTTGTGGTACAGTGAAAGCAGGAACTTGAGACTTCAGCAGCAGGTAAGAACATCAACCAGTTCAGAAAAAAAATTGAAAATGAAAACTGCCAATTTGAAATTATAGAAATTCTGACATGAACATTCCATTCAAAGTCGCAATGGCAACCAACCTCTCAACATATGAGAAACCCTACCTTGAAAATTCCAGCCTTATGAGAAGCAATCTCTTGGAGTGTATCTCCTACATATTGTTGTAAAGTACTACCAGGTCAGATAACCTTCTCTGCATATTATCTAGACTTGAAATTTTTAATTTTGAGTGAGAATAATATGTATAATTTTTACAAGGAGTGTCGCTAAATAAACACCAGAAGAAATATTGAATAGCATAGGTCAAAATTAATCAGACAGGTGAAGGATAAAACACACCTAATACTTCCGTGTGATCCATTCCCAAAGGAGTAATGCCGCAAACAACAGGTTCCTTGATCTACACAGAATTGAGAAAATTTTTATTATGTTTCAACTGCTTACAAACGAGAGTATTCAATTTTGAAAAAGGATAATATCAATTATTTTCAAGCTGCATTTGAGAAACTTAATGTCAAAAGCAACAATACAATAACAAGAAAGCAAATAATGAGGCAAAATTATCACTACTAGAGTCCATGAAAGATGCATTACCACATTTGTTGAGTCCAGCCTCCCTCCAAGCCCAACCTCAATGATACCAACATCCACCTGCCAATAGAATTATGAAGCTCATAGTTGTCAACTGTCAATCAAATAAACTGTAGGGAAAAAGGAGAAGAACAGATAGGAAAGGATAACCCTACCTTTTCATGTACAAATATTTTAAATGCCAAAATGGTAAGGAATTGGAATAGTGGCGGCATGGGCAAATCATCAGTAAGGTTCTCCTGCAATTCAAGGTTCCAATGTTAAAACATTTCAACAACCCCCATCTTATGGCTAATTTCACGTAGTTGGAAAACATTTTGTGTTCATAGATCTTGTAACCTAGAAATTTTTTCATCCTTTTCTCCAGGTTAACAAGTCATCTAAGAACTGATAATGATAAAACAATTCCAATGGCACACATAATCAACAAGCAAAACGTGCCTTTTACTCATATGGACCCTCAAAGAGATACATATATATATTATATTTTTTAAGCTATTAGACAAGCATGGAGTTATAAATTAAAGCCGAAAATAAGAGAATAAAATCCAAAGATGATGTGTAATACCTTTAGATGGTTCCAGCAGTCCCAAAAATATTTTAGAAATTTATCTTCGGTTATATCCAACCTACAGAATGAATTCAAAGAGATAACTCAGTCCCTTTTTTTTTCTCCAAATAGTTATGATTCAGCGTACCTGAAATACTATTTCCAAATAGCCACAGGGCTGGATAACAAAGTTTCTGTTATTCTAGATTAGATCAAATGATGGATCAGTTCATGATGATTACCAACTTGCAGAAGTTATTAAGAGACTAAGGAACATTTTTCCCTTTCTTCTTTTTCACTTTGATTAATATAGTAACTTCATTTTCTTGAAATATTTTTGTATGGATGACAATTTTTCCACCCCCACTTTTAAGTTCTAGCTAAGTTTTTTCATTAAAATATTAGAGATTTTGGAATAGGTATTCATGTCTATGTATAGTACAACCCTTAATGGAATGACTACATGTCCTCTAACTGGATAAAGGGAGACAATCAAATTTTGAAATATTCTCATGTTGGCACAAAGATTTATATCTGCAAATATTATAGGACTTGAGGAGTTACATTCTCAAGTCTCAAATCTATTTCCCTGGAACTTCTTTTGAATGTCAGTAAGTCCAAGAAAAGATAAGCTAACCAATATTCACCAATGCAATAAACATACCGCATATTATGATTAATGGAGATCCATCTAGCAACTACAACTATGATACTTTTAAACTTACACAAGTAATAATTGGAAAAATATGATGTATTTAGTGCTCACCCATTGAGGCGGAACCTTTCCCTAACATCAATTAAATGAGGAGAAGTAAAAAGTCCTGTTCTAAAACCACATTCTCGCAATATTGCCTCACAGAAAGCACATGTTGAGCCCTGAAATAAGAACCAAGAAAGAATTTAACAGAAATACAAAATGATTGAAAAACAAAATCTATATTCAAAAGCACTATATACATCCCTATATACCTCCAAAGCTTCACATTAATTGAATAATAATTTTAGCTTAACTTAATACCTTAGAAACTGAAATTAGAGAGTATCGGAAAGGAACTCCTATTGGATTTTCACATACTAAGAATTCAATGATAGATGAAAAGTCTAACAAAAATATTTTAACATTGTCAATCAATAGAATGTAATGATAAAACCAAAAATAAATAATATAAAGATGTAGATTGAGACATCAATCAACAATTCCAAAAGCAATATATGGATCCCTCACTCTCCACTACAGTAGTAATACTCCCTTAGTCAGCAACTGTAGCTGTGCACTCAATTAATTTCAATACCACACTTAACCGTGTACTCTTTAACTAAAAAGAAAGTACCTTTCCTTTAGTTCCAGCAACATGGATTATCTTAAGCCCGCATAGATGTTCTTCCAAGCCTAAAATCTGCAAGGAAAATGTATATTAATTCTCACATAGCATGAACCCAGCTTCAGTGTATCCTAAGATATGTTTACATTATACACTTTATGAAACAAACATATTTATTTTCTTTTGCATTATTTTCTGCAAAAAATGAATTTAATCAATGACAAAGATACATGCACACAACATAAAAAGATGCTAAACAATAACCAAAAGCAGTGTAATCAGTTAAATGGATAAAGAAAAAACACATTCCCCAAAAGAAAATAATAATAAGAGAAAAGGTTTTGTTAGCTGGGCATACTATCATATTCTTCAAGAATGGTACCTTTTCGACCATACTTTACTCGTATTTTTCCCCCTCCCAAAACAATAGATAGTTCAACTTGAGATTTTCCTTGTTATCATCATTTTGCTATTATGGTTATGTGTTCAACTTTAACTAACATCACAAAGAAATATGCATATAAAGTATGTGAAACTGACAGTTAAATTAAGAGTATATCAATTAAATCTGGTTAATGATAGCATAAAGCATGCAGTAGCAACAGAACTGGCTAAACAATACAAGCTAAGAATTTACCTTACACAAATAAAGATAGTACTAACCTTAACATACATTGCCATCTTGTCTAATTTCTTGTACTTGCTACATACTGTAGATTTTTCTCTACGACTTTGGCGGGTGATGAGAGAAGAAAGTGCTTCCATGGCAGTTTCATATGCAGGTGAAAGCTTTAGGACTTCCAAGTCTTGTTCATAAAGCATATTGCTTTCTGTAGTTTTTATTACTTGAGATGGCATCTTCCTTAAGCTAATACCTTAAAAATAAAAGCCCAAAAGTCAGTAAAGAAAATCATCCCTACAACACAAGGTATACAAAAAACATTTCTTTCACTTATTGATTAATGTAGAAACAGAAACGATATCCAAAAGAACCTCTTTGTCCAAATCACATCAAACTTCTATCCATATAATATAAACACCATAAAGTAGCAGCAATAATGTGGAATCATAGATGTCTCCACTACAAGGATATGACTAAATTAGCTAATCTTGCAGGAATTAGAAACCTACTTCCATCAGTTGCATGCGTTTTACTGGTCTGCCCTCCATTTTCTCACCAAAAACGTCCGCAATAAATCAAATTCCAGTAACCAATTTATTACGGAAGGTATACACAGCATATTTTTCTGCAGTTGCTCATGCATTGCAAGATATCAAACGTTTTTTCTTGCATAAGCAATCAAAAATAGTCATGGAGAAGTTTTTCAAACACACCGAATACACACTTTTAGGACATTGTTACCCTTTCTTATCAAAACATTAAATATTTGGAAAAATAAATAAATAAATCCAAGTGCAATGAAATATTCAAACACACTGACTAATAATTTAAATCAAAACGATCATACAAAAAAAAAAACAAATTTTTTAATCAATTCTACCTCAATATGGATATTGATTAAATTGTTTGGATGTTTGAATCTTTTATCCAACTTGAAATTTCCTTAAAGATTCAGTATTATTAAAATTTGTAGTTTAAGAAACTGATTTTTTTATCGGAAAGGGTAATCCTATACCCTGGATTGGACAAAAGTCTGATATTCCATAATAAGGGTGCAGAATTTAGTAATACCCTTTAGAGTACGAAAGTATTTATTCCACTCGATTTTTAACTGTTTCAATTAATTTGTGATGAATAATAACACAAGCAATGACACTGAGTAGCAGTTGCAAAAATCCATAGAAATTTAAACCATCATCCTTCTTTCAGCCCAATATAGATTGCAAATGATATGTTATGCAAGAAAGAATAAAAAGAGTAAATACGACAACATATGTTGGTGACCTGGGGTATATGGCTGCCTGATAATTACTTGAGAGCGCCTCCTTTTAAGTCCAGCAACATCAAGGAAATGTACAAAGGCAGGAAGGTGAAGAATCTTCCATGTCAATCCAACCTTTGAATGGAAAACTGAAATTCCAGGTGCTTCTTGCTTCAAAAAGGGCTTTGAATTCACAAGCATCAAGAGAACTCAATCCTGAAGGAGATAAAAGTAATATATATAATGAACTGAAGAATTATCCTCTAAAACAGTTATTAAGCAAACCAGCTTCATTTAAAGTAAAACGAATACAAAACCCACAGTAAAACCGCATTTCAAACGAAAAAAAAAAAAAAAAAAGAACAGATAAAAGGGTTTTGGAGATGCAATACTTTTAGAACTGTTTGATATTCGCCACCGGCGTTTGGCTCAGATGGCATGCTTGGCACCCTTTATACTCCGACTCCCGGAGTGGTGCCTGCCAACAACTGCTTGCTTCCTTTCCTCTGTGTGGCCCTTATTTTTTATAGCAAAGGAGAATATGAAGTACATAAGTCGTGGACAGCGGGGTAAGTAACCACTCAAAAGATGTCTGTTTTTTTTTTTTTTTTTTTGGTAAATGCACTCAAAAGAGGGTTTATTCCCAAAATGGTGCAAATTTTGATATTATTCCCAAAATGGGGTACTTCTACTTTGACAAAGTAGAGGCTCAATTTTTTTTAATAAAATATTCAACCTCTACTTTGCCAAAGTAAAGGCTGAATATTTATTAAAAAAAATTGAGCATCTACTTTGTCAAAATAGAGACTTATTTCTTTTTTAATAAAATATTCAGTCTCTATTTTGGTAAAGTATAGGCTTATTTTTTTTTTAATAAAATATTTAAATATAATTTCTTATTTTTTAAAATTTATTTATAAATTTTAATTTTATCATTCTCTAATAATATTAATTTATAAACATTTTTTGAATATAATTTTCATAATATAGAATATATTTATTATTAATTATTATCATTATACTTATATTATATTTAACAAAATGATGTAAAAATTAATTGAAATTATAATATATTATAATATTAAAATAATATTTTATGTAATTATGTGAAGTAATATTTTTATTTGTGTTTATATAATTAATTAATTTTAATTCAAAATTTATTTTTATATTTTTGAATTAAGTAATTTAATAAATTTATATTATATATTGACATAAAAAATATTTTATTCAAATAAAAAATATTTTATATATTTGATGATTTTTTTTTTAAAAAAAAAATCTAATATAACATGAAATAACAAGTTATTAATAATTTTTTAAAAAATCGTTCAACACTTGAATAACAAAAAATTCATATATTTTTTCTTTTTAACACTTTCAACTAATTATTATTATTTATTTGAAAACTTATATTTATGTTCTTTAAGTAAATAATTTAATAAATTTATATTATATATTTACATAAAAAATATTTTATTTAAATAAAAAATATTAAAATTATTATATATTTTCAAATTATGATATGACAATTATATATTAAATATTATATAAAAATAATTTTCATAATATTTTTTTTATTTAAATAAAATATTTTTTATGTAAATATATAATATAAATTTATTAAATTATTTACTTAAAGAACATAAATACAAGTTTTCAAATAAATAATAATAATTAGTTGAAAGTGTTAATATATTATAATTTCAATTAATTTTTACATCATTTTGTTAAATATAATATAAGTATAATGATAATAATTAATAATAAATATATTCTATATTATGAACATTATATTCAAAAAATATTTATAAATTAATATTATTAGAAAATGATAAAATTAAAATTTATAAATAACTTTAAAAAAATAAGAAATTATATTTAAATATTTTATTAAAAAAAAATAAGTCTCTATTTTGCCAAAATAGAGACTGGATATTTTATTAAAAAAGAAATAAGTCTCTACTTTGGCAAAGTAGAGGCTGAATATTTTATTAAAAAAAATTGAGTCTCTACTTTGCCAAAGTAGAGGTACCCCATTTTAGAAAGTTGCTCAAAAAGCAACCCTATTTTGGGAATAATATCAAAATTTGCACCATTTTGTGAATAAACCCCTCAAAAGATGTCTGTTACTAAGGCACAAAAATCAAAAGACAAGGACGGAGAAAACTGTTGAATTTATTTTTTATTTTTTATTTTTTAATATCCCACATCGAATTCGAATTAAAAAGAAAGAGAAAAGAAGGTATTCGTCTATAAAAATGGTGAACTTATTTAGGTTAAATAAAAAAAGTTTTAGGGTATAAGGAGAAAAATTACGTGATTATTACTTGTTTTTGCTGAAATGCAATTTCATGAGCGTTGATTATATTCGGTATGACTTGGGTAAATGAACTCAGGCATTCTAAATATCAATTTCATCTCTTAGATTTTTTTTTTCTTTCAAAATACAAGTAATTAAAATAATTAAATTTCTCACACTAAAATTTTCTATTCAAATCTTATTTATATATCTAAATTATTAAAAATATTTAGAAAATTTTAAAATCAATGAAAAAAAGTAATCAGACTCACAGCCTAATTCAATCAACTTTTCCACCCAATTTAACTAAAATACATTCAAAGTAACAACTTCTGTCTGCAAATGAACATTCTGGAGGCTCATTCATTGTCATGGAGGAACAAGGAAGAAAACTGTGTAAGAATTGAAGTTCAATGATGCAGTAAGAAGATACAACTCATATGAGTTCAGATGGCATCATGTACTCTCGATTGTCTCATACTGATATGAGCATTTAGAAGAGATTCAATACTTCCATTTAGAACAGCATTCGGATCAGGTATTTCTACACCTGTTTTTATGTCTTGCACCAGCTTGTTTGGGTAAAACACGTATCTCCGTGTCTCCTGTTTCTGTGTTTCCATGATGGCACTTCTGTTGATGCTGGATAATGTGGAGATTTCCTGGCTTCTTAGAATTGTGAGAAGTTTGGCCTTTAGGCGGTTAAGGGCCTTCATTTTGTTTGCAAAACGGCTTCTTTCACCTATAAATAAAGGAATCAGTTATACATACTTGCCAATTTTCCCACTCAAATTTGTTTCCAAAATCAATGCTCTCAGGAACAATGAAAATTCTCAATTCAGCTGTCATTGGGAGATTGAGAGCATGCTCTCTTCTTTATCTTGTTTATCCACATGCATTCTTACTCAAATTTCCTCATTCCGAGTTGAAAAAATTACCTATGCTTGTATCACCATAACAATATCTTTTCCCACATATATCACACAAAATATCATGTTAGTAGTACTAGTTTGCATACATGTCAAACTAGGTGGTACAATTATATTCTCCTACATTCAGATACTGAAGGGGATTGATAGTCCTGAAAAGGAAAATACTTCTCTCATACTTACTCTTGAACAAAGCAAAACACTCACAAGATCAGATGCAACCATCTGCTAAAATCACTTAAATCAGAATCTGCTTTAGATTATCATACGCTAATGCCCATGTACTCATAGTTTTACCACACCAATAAAAAGGTGTTTTGTGCTTCTGTCTGTTCTATGAACAAGAATGTTCAAGCACATGTATGGATGTCAATTGTCAGCTCCCATTAACATATTGAACTCCATGTAAGTAACATATTTTTATTGTGAATGTGACACAAATAAGTATTTGTTCCTATGGCAATAACTTCAGGTTTCTATATAAGCAGATATGGAAATTCATTCTCCTCAAGAAAATTGAAATCAATTAGTATAAACCTAAGTGTGACAGTAGTTCAAGACAGGTTGTAATACCTGTTGATTGAAATGTCAAACCGGTTGGAGTATGTTGTACATGAACAGCAGGAAGAGTCCTTCTCTTTTCATCTTCACAAGAAGGGAATGAGATCACTAGATCCTTGTCATCTAATGGAAGGTCAGGAATTGATTCAAGAAAAAGGGGAATAACATCCACGGAAGCTGAATCTGCCTGCAAAGTATTAGGGTTTGTTAGTAATACTTATAAAACACTTATAAGATTAACCAGTTTAATAGCAAGATTCAAAGGGTTTATTCTCTTTGTTGGAATATCTGTAGGTGTTTCTTCATCCTCTATCAGATTTCGTAAACTAAAGATTAGTCACAAAGAAATAAAGAAGGTCCCTCTGAAAAGGAGAAAATGCTTAGTTTAGCTTAGCTAAGGAAGGGCTATCAGCAAGAGATAGTTAAAAATGAAAACTGTCCTTTGAATCACAATTCGAAATTTACAGGCAGGGAGTCAAGTTAATACCTCAGAGATTGCAGATTCATCCTGCAAATTTCTTATCATGTGATGAATACCTCTTTCACCCTTTAGATAGCCATAAACAAACTTAGATTCAAACTCGATGGTTGCAGATTTGATACCGCCATTACTTGATGGATATTTCTCAACTATTCTCCACTCGTGACCTTGCTTTTCAGCCCACTTAATGTACATCCGTGAAAGTTGCTCAGCCCATATCTGGATCAGTATAAATGATTCCAGTTTAAGCTTTAGTCTTTTATTTCTCCAGCATTATGTTCAAAGACAGTCTAGTAAAAAATTATGCATATTCACATCCGTCCCTCATGCAGGATTAGTTGACAAGCACACTTCCTAAACAAGGTTCCATCACTCAAGGATTATCGATTTTTTATGCAAGGAACTAGCTAATGGGCAAAGCATTGTAAAGTTATCAGTTTATAATAAACATGAAATGTGAGCATTATGGCAGGAAAAAAGCAGTTAGAAACCTCATTGTAGATGCCTCCACATCCAGATTCTATGGTAAGAGATGCTCCCTCCTTGTCGTATGGCTCTTTAAGAATTTCAGAGCTTTTATACTTCTTTAGAAGTTTGTTAACATCAATTGATGCAGTATATGCTTGCTTAAATAGCCCATCATTTATGGCATCCAACTCAGCTAGTTCCATAATAAGCTTAGCTTCCTCAGCCTGCAGAAAAGAAAGTTCAATTTTTAGCCTTTTCTGAAAAGTATGTGCATTCAAACAAATGATGTGAAAGTATGAAGTATCTTTCTCACTATTTTCTGTAACAGCAGTTATAAAATGATGATGGTAGCATATTACCTTATATATGAGATCTTTAAGAGCATCAACTAACTTGGCACTTTCAGCCAAATTATCGAGGATTTCATTTGACTTGGATAGGTCATCCCACAAGTTACACTCACGAACAACTTCTTCCTGGTTGATACGCCTTGCTTCTTCAAGTTCTAGTGCCTTGGGTGCTAATATCTCAGCGCTAAGAATTGAATCTTCAACTTTTTTCCTCAGAGAAAACATTCCTGCACAGAAAAAATTATATATATGTCTGTGTGTGTGTATAGTTTCTCTAAACAGAATAAAATGTTCAACGGCAAAGAACCCAGCGTTCATCTGTCTCTGGGAGTATGAATTAAGGAATAAGGACAATGGAAGCAAACCTAGTTGTTTGTAGAAATTGTTCTTGCCGTTGGTAGGCTGAGAAGCCCGAATTCTTGAAACTCTGTATCTTTGCCGCAGGCCAAATGAAGAAGCTGAAGAACTAGCTCCGGTAATTGAAATGGGTTCAGGCGCCAATTTAGCCATAGTTGGTGAATTTGAATTATGCCCACAGTAACACTACTGTCTTAAATAGTAGTACTGAATTCAAAGGCAGCAAAGATTCCGATTCCAAAGGGATAGTTGGGTTTAAAGTTTAAAACCCATGAACGAACTCCGCCACCGGGGAATACGGCTGCTTGAACTTCTTCGTCGGAAAACGAAATTCCTTGGGTGGCGCCTGTGCTGTGCACGTGCCCCTTTTCAATTGTTCTTCCTTCTACCGCCACACCCTTAAATAAATATCAGTCCTTTGTCTGAAATTAAATTGAAAATTCATTTTTCGTTTAATATAGCCATTAATGAAAACGGAATTATTCAATTCTAATAATAAAAAAAAAACCACTGGTACCAACTTTTACTTTTATTTTATTTTATTTTTTAAAGATTATCGTAAATATTCATAAATCATTTATTTTATTTATTATTTTATTATCATATAATATATTCAAACATCTTTTAAAATTTTTTATCACATATTAATATTTAAATCTTTTAAAACATTATTTAAGTATAGAAAAATCTTTTTGAAAACAATTCTCATTTAACTTTAAATATTAACAAGTAACCAAATTCACATATTTGAACAAGGACAATAAAAGAAAAAAGATAGTCAACCAAACTACAACTTAGAGATAAAAATAAGTGGAAAATTACTTATTAGACATAACATTTATAATTTCGTTTATTGTCCATCAAATACGATAAATTAAATTAACCTATAAGCTTTATACATCAATAGCAGTCCAAATTCAACTTGCAATTAGGGACAGGGAAGTGGGTAATTTACGTATTCTGACTACTTTAATTACTATAGCTAATCCTAATGTAGGTAACCTGAATCATAGAGAGCATTCTGCAAATCTAGGAGCTTCCAGATCAAGTTGTTGTGTCATGATGCAGTTCATTAACCAGTCACTACTGAACGTCTGTACTCCCTTCTTTATGGCTAAGATTGCTTCCTCTACATCCTCGTCACATGCAATAAATAAAGCTTTCGACGGTTCTTTCACCTTGTCTAGTCCACAAATAACCTAAATTTCAAAGATAGTGGCTATGTTAGAACTGGAAAACAAACCAAGCAACCGTAATTATATGAGCAGCCAAATGTGGAAGCCAGTATTAGTTTAGAAAAGCAGAATCCTGAACTGAACAGAAGAGTGAAAAAGGAAATGTAGTAAGTAAAAGAAAGAGATAGTTTCTTTCTAGTACAAAGGATGTGCATGACCAAGATCCCCTAAAAAAGAAAAAATAGAAAAGACTGTTGATTGCCTTAAGTAATTTGCAATGATAGTTTCTTATCTTGATTAATAAACATAACTAAAGTTTGTTTCCCAAAATCATAACAAACAACATTGAGATATTGTCCTTTGCATAACCACTGAAAGATAGTATATTGAGTAAGAACTTACATTTCCTCCAGCAGACCTTATAATGGTTGATAGGCTAGGCAATGGAGGTTGAACATGTGCGGAAAGGCATATGTCATAGCCTTTAAGCAAACAGTTCACCTTTGCTCTTGCTTGAAGAACTGCAAATTTCAGTTCTGTTCCATATTCGCACTTGTAGTCTTCATCATTCAAAATAAATGACATCTCTTCTGTAGATGTGAAAAAATTAGCAATCAACCAAATTTGATTGAAAAAATGATAATAAATTAGTAAACAAAGCAAGACCCACCAACAAATCTGCCTTTCCGGAAGCTTTCTTTTAGCCAACTGGGAGAGAGAACCCAAGCGCTGCATAGATATTAGACATTAATGAAAAGAAGATATTAGCTCAAAGCAAAGCTAATTAGCGTCATACAGATACTGCTAAGTATGAGCATGCAAAAAGGATAGAAATTATTTACATCTACAGTGAAAACACTGGGAATACAAGAGAAAAAAAAAATTGACTTTTGTGATGGGGATACAAGTTGCAGAACAAGAAGTGTTTCACATGATACATTTGTATGAGGGCATCATCTACCAATAGCCCCATAACTAGCATTAGAACAAGATAGCATCAATCCTGTGCAAGATTTCATTTTGGGTTGCTTTAGCATTAGTTGTTTCTTCGACACTATCCTACTTTATGATCTAATCTTAGTTTCCTCAATAAATACTAAACCTGAAATGGTTATATAGAAATGATCTCTTCAAAATCTGTGATATAAAAAGCTTCATTCCTAAATAATGATCGTGTAATAATAAATTCAGTCTCATATTTCTATCTTCAAGATAAACTGTTATTAAATCTTTAAATTAGGATTAGAGGAATGCCCTAAACAAACAAGACTATGTATCAGATTACCAGTCATCCTGGTTTACAGAAATTTGCATATAAATAGATTCAAATCTCAGCAAATCAGTAAACTTACCCCGAGCACAGACCAACACAGAAATTCAAAGTTTTTCTGACTTTCCCGGTGACTATGTGCGTGCTTAGAGTTCCATCAGCGGTAACCAATCCACCTAAATCCTCAATTATCTATATCAGCAGCACCAATATTCCATTAGATGCAAACTATTATCAAAGGAAATATCAACTGAAGAATATACTACTGCAAGCATTTTTTCTTTTACTTTTCTTCAAGGAGTTAGGGGAAATTGAAGTAAAAGGAGCCCATACACGTGATTCCACAAAATCACATCAATTGCTTATTGGAGCATACCTTGGTTAGAGCTGATTTCTTCTTGTAGTCAGCAATATTCATCAGCATAACTCTGAAGCACTTTTCTTTTGAAAGTTCTTCACTGCCATGATGTTTTGATATCACGTTATGTGATCTACAGTTTTCATCATTCTTTTCCAAACTGTTGGTCAAGTTATCTTCATCAAGAAGAAATTTGTTTCCTTGAATGAATGAAGAGCTTATACTAGGACAGTTATTTCTTGTGTCTCTTCCAGAGGCAGAATCCCTGACATCAGATTGATAGTCAATTGCATGGCCACCCTTTACCTTTTTTGACTTCAGTGAGGTGCAGGAAGCTTCCCATACCCTCTTCTTAGTTTGCTCTCCCGAATTTGAGCAACCTCTTTCATCAGCTTCACAGTTTTTCGACTCGCCTAAATTATTAACCATATTCCAACAGTTTGTAGGCACTAGACAATCCACCACCTGGTTACCTGGAATCAGCCAAGTTTAAAAAGTACTCATGAGAAAGAGATTTGCGAATAAAATCACCTTAGATTTAGTGTGTAAAATAATCAAAATTTCTTCTCAATTTTGTCAAATTGAATTAATATTACCATATGTTACAGGTGCACAAAGCCAAATTCACATGAAGTAGTTTTATGAAGTATGTTTATGAGCCAAAACCAAAACCACTATCAGGGAAGTACCAAAACCACTATCTTGTGTGTGAGCATGCATGTATGTTGTGTACACATATTTAAAAAATAAAAAGAAAAAAGAAAAAAGAGAGAGAGAGAGAGATATAAAAGAAAAGATCTATTCAGTTTTACCTTCATCCTTCAGAAATCTAGCAAGTGTCATATTATCAGGTGGTGAATCCCCAGTGGAGCTGATTATCTGATTCAATCCTTTGGCAGATTCAAGGTCACAGTCTACGCATTCTTGCTGTTGTTTCAAGATAATATCAAATGAACAATGCTGCTCTGGAAGCTTCAGTGGAAATGAAAGTTTCATGAGCTCTTCAGGGTGAGCACTAAGGTGAGAAACCATGAGGGTTGAACCTCCAGGGAAGCACAATGCCTTGCGAATGTCAGCCTTGATAGGCAGCCTTCTAGCTCTTCCCTTTCTGTTTACCTCACCAATCACCGTAAATCCCTGTTGTTACAATAATTTTCCTAGTTACATAAGCAGGAACAAAAAAGACAACTATTGCAAAAGTTTCAATAAAAGTCAATTAGAAAGCTATTTAGGGCCAAGACACACCACCACCACCCCCCCCCCCACCTCCATATACCGTGTAGGAACTACCTGTTTCAACCAAAATCCTTCAGACTCATTGTCTCCCCAACAGAGAATGGTTCGAACACCAACTCTCTGCAGTCTCTTTCTAAGCTCCATGTACAAAAAGCAGCCAATCCCCTGAAAACCAATTAACTTTTAAGCTAGGTGAAATTAAATGTCGAATGTGGAATATAGTATGCCTTTAGGTATATAGCCATTGAAGAATGAAATTAGAAAAATAGATGTTATCAAAATGATTGTCACGTAGCAACCACAATTAATTACCATAACATTAGATATTACAATAAGTTAAATGTTTCAGTCTTGAAGTCACCATAGCACTCACACTTTTTTTCCCTAAAAAAGGAGGAGAGAAGGGGGCGACAAGGGCTGGAAGTAGTAACTGAAGTTGTTACTAAACCTCCAACACAGTATCACATCATGTGAAGCTTATTCTTTTGAAGAAGAATATCTATTAGAAAAATATGCCAACAGACTAGGAACTACAGCTGCAATATTACAATTTAAAAGGAGCACTGAAGTTGAATGAAATATGCTGTTTGCACATGTCTCATCTGGAATTACTACTAGAACTGTTACTTATGGAAGTATTCCTCGCCTCACAAGAAGTAAATTTTTTTAAAAAAAATGCCAAAAGAAGCAACAAGAAATTCAGAGACATCAAAGAGATGGTAAGAGAAGAAACTGTACTGATTCTGACCACTTAGAAGGAAAAATAAAAATTGACTAAGTTCATCATAAATTAATGCTGGGTAGAATCACATAACAAGTGACCTTTTTCTGGTACTTTGATCTGACAGCAGCAAGGGGAATCTCAGCAAATTGTGTATCAGCTGGAACTATTTGATAGGTAATAGCAGACACAGCCTGTTGGAAATGTGATGAAGAATAAAGCAATATAAATTTCCAACTACTTTATAAGTGAAAATTAATAAATAGATGAAACATTAGGAACAAATTAACACATTAAATATCTTAAATAATTTTGGACTTAGAAATAAAAGATATACCTCTTCTTGTCCTTCATTGCTCTTGAATTTCAAAAGTAAAGTACAATACTTCCTAGAGAAGCAAACAGGTAGACGTCAGTCTTAATCACTATTAATTTCTCAACTTTAAGAAAAATACAATTTTAAAGATGAATAATAAAATCCTAACGAATCCCTGAATTTCAAATAAAACTGGTTTTATAAACATGGAATTAGCGCAGGGGGAGGGGGGCAGCTAATACTTTCAAATTTGTATAGTTCTCAATCAACAGGATGGAAACTGAATTGAGCTATGCAAGTGCAGAAGTCAAAACAAAACAAGGGAAAGCAAGTCTACATTACCCATTTGACACGCATCTCTCAAGAAATAGTGATTCCTTTCCAGTATTAGCAGCATAATTCATTGCTGGTAGCTCTTTTGAGTATATATCAAGTGCTTCCTACAATTGAGACAAACACATAAATAAACATCTGCAATACAAATATGTCACATGGAACAGCATATTGTGAAAATTGGAATGAGCATTTAGATACACATCTTACAACTGAATAATGAAATAGCATTTTGAAAACTATAGAAAACTACCACACACACACACACCAAAAAAAAAAAAAGTGAACAAACTCAATATTAGGGATACCTTAATCAACAATTTGGCATTGCCATCCGACTCTTTAGGATTAACAAGCACAAAGTAATAACCACCTGACACCAGAAACATCTATCAAACACGTGATGCACCCACCAATTTCAGTTTAAACAAGTAAAAACAAAAAGGAAAACTTTAGAGCGAGAGAATCTATAGTCTATAAAATATGTTAAAACTTTAAAAGAAAAATTTTCACCATTTGCTTGAGTACTCAAAACTGGGGCATCATTATCAGTTTTTCCGCACTCCATCCCTTCTACAACTGTCATGTGCGAAAATCCCAAATCATTATTATCGATTAACAGTTTCAACAACCACAAGAATAATGATAAAAAATACCTGAGATTTTGATATTGGCAATTCTAGAAAGAGATATTTGGAGGTTGTTTTGGTTCAATTCAGATTTAAAATCCTTAGCTTCAACAACAACCTAGCAATTTCCTGATAAAAATCAAATTGGACATCAGAAATCCATACTCAAAATTACCCACAAACATAGTAATAATTTCGTTCCAGATGATTACCGATGGAAATAGGAGCAGACGAGGTAAGTGAATTCTTCTTCCGTGGCGCCATATTTTTTGAGCTTTTGAAATTGTAGGAGGGAAAAAAATTTTATTTCACAAGATTATTTATAGATATCAGGGACGAAGGTTATTTATGTAATCTCACAATCGGTAAGTAATGGGCCTGATGGCGGTTAGTAATCAAACAGATTATAATTTGAGAAAATTTCAACTAAATTTTTTATGTTTTAAAAAAAAAAAAAAAAGTAATTCAATATTCCCTTCGTTTCTTTTTTTAAAAAATATATATTTCCTAACCAAATACAAACAATATATCCTAAATATCTTAAAACCAATATAAAAATATTTTCCAATTTTTTTTTAATATATATATATATATATATATATATATATATGTGTGTGGGTAAGGAAGAAAAAGAGAAGATGTAGCGGAAACATGAAACTGTAAGGATTACGAATATATATACAGATGGAGAAAAAACGAAGAAGATTTGAATTAACAGTCGCGATTGTAAGGTAAAAGGAAATGCTGAAGATACCTAAGAGCATCATCAATACATACATATCTCCAACTCACAATGTTCAAAACTCCAACACTAATTTTTTCCACCATTAGTTTCCCATCCTTTTCTCTCATCCCCAACCTTAAGTCAGACACCAGTCCACTCGCTGCGCTGCTCGAACAACAGCCCACCGACGACGGTAATTCCTTCGAAAACCAACCTTCTAATCCCAACACAAAATTCCCTTTTCCTTTACAATCCATCATCGTAAAAGCACTCTTATACCCAGGCGTCAACACCACGGTCCACGTGATTCTCATGTTCCCCAACTCTTCCACACTAGTAGTTCCCCCCAAATTATTACTATTATTGTTCTGAACGACGTCGTTGTCGTTGTCGTTGTAGTTGTCGTGGAAGTCGATATCGAATCTGAATACGCTGTTTCTATCCACGACTAATTCGCCGCCTGGTTTTACGGTGGTGAGAAGGCAGGTTTTGCCGCTGTAGATGTCGACGGAAAACAGGATGTCTTCAAGGCGAATGCGAGGTTTTAGAGGCGTCTGCATCTGTAACCTACGCTTCTCTGACACGTGACCGAGGGCGTATAACTTGTGATACGACAAGGCGGCATTGGACTTACGGAGGTTGAACAGAGACGGATAAAATTCGGCGGAAATTGGTTGCCAGAGGTGGTCGGATGACATGCAAATGGACCACGATGTGCTAACGCATGACGCCGTGGCTAAGGTTTTCGCATCCAGATGGTTCGCGACGAGGACGAGAACTTGCCATGGCGGTGAGCATCTAGAGAACTTCTCAGACATGGAATATATGTTTTTCTTTCCTATATATTTCTCTTGCAGAGATATATATATATATATATTATATTATGATTTCCCATGGTTCTTGGAAAATAAAATAAAATAAAAGATTGAAATTGTCCGTGCAGGTAAGGTGGCTTACTCATCTATCGGTGATGATTATCATCAGCCACGTGTAAACAGTGATTTAGCAAGAGACCGGTTTGTGATCGACACCTGCCGTCAAATTTTACGTGGAAATTTTTTGGAAACGATGATGAGGATCGACGGTCGGTATAACTTTTATCCGTACGATTTTCACGTATAAATAAAAAATAAATGGATTTTAGGACAGAGTGGAATCCTCAGGAAAACTTAATCAACAAGATGTAAAAAGATAAATTGGTTAATGGATCCGTTGGTTCACCTTAATATATTCTATTTTTTATGCATGGATTTGGATTAGGGTTTGGATTTTGGATGTCTTATCTTGCATAAAAAATGTATGGGTATCGTTAATTATTTATTTTTAATTAAAAATAATCATAAATTAATTATTATTATTTTTTATAATAAATTAATTATTATTACTAACAATAACTTGAAAATATATAATCGAAAGTGGGTCCCTAGTTAGTGTGCTGAAGTCGTGGTCAAAAGTCAAAAGTATGTGACGAGTGTCAAAGTGGTAAACAGGGGGAAGTGTGTGTTTACTGTGTGACTCCGCCGCGGGGGTGTTGGAGGGTACTGCCCGTACATAAAAATGTTAAGACTAACGTTCCATCATGAGGTAGTGGATTTTTATGTGTCTTAAAACCCTTAACAGTGGAAAATTAATTATTATCAAGTACAATAATGTTTTTTTTTTCTAAAATGTGTTGAAACTATAGTATTTTGAAATATAGTGAAATACTTACACGTTTTATTAATACAATAATTTTGAGTTATAAAATTAATTTAAAATTACTCATCAAATAAATAAAATATTAATCTTATACTAGAATATTTTTAAAAAGATCACTTAGATTAAGTAAATTAAGCATATTTTAGATGTTTATGACTCAAAAATGAATTTAAATATTTAAAATTTAATATTATAAAATTAAAAATATAATTAATTTACAAAATTTTAAAAATAAAGAATTTAATAAAAAAAATTTAAAAGTTCTTTTTTTCCTTTGTCCAAAACTAATTGATTTCTAAATGGACCCTAAAGAGGAGCAGGGCCAATTTTCCCTCAAAAGATAGCCTGTTCTTTGGAGAGAGAAAATTGTTAAGAAACCCGAAGAATTCTCACAGTTGCAGAAAAAAAAACAAAAGGAAAGGAATGGCAATAGCTTCGCTATCTGCATATTCTCTACCTTCAGCTACAACGAATTTTAATCACAAAGGGTGTTCGGAGAATTCCGCTGAAGTAAAGCGCTTCTCAAGACCTCTTCTTTTTACAGGTGAGTTAAAATTCTGCTATAAATTTTTGTTTAATTTGTATGTACTGGTCTTTTTAGCCAAAACCCACTTAAAAATACCATTTCTTGACAGGGTTTAGTAGAGAGAGTAGCAGTACTAATGACAGTAGGAGATTTTTATGTGTTTCATTTGCTGTTAAACGTGGTCAATCAATAATCAAGAAAGTAGATAAAGAAAATGGTGTAGTTCCATCAAGGGGTTCTGGTAGGTTAATTTTGAGTGAAGGAAGAGATGGGGATGAGAATTATGGGCCCATTTGCCCAGGTTGTGGTATTTTTATGCAAGATAAGGACCCAAATCTCCCTGGTTTTTATAAGGAAAGGAAGGTGAATGTTAGAGCTGATATAGCTGAAGATGAGGATTTAGTGCTTGATGAATATGAAGAATTTGATGAGGAAGAAGAGGTTGAGGAAGGAAGTGATGGGATTGAAGTGGGTTTTAAAAATGAAGATGGAATAGATTGGAATCTTGAGGAATTGGAATTTGACTGGGAGAAAGAAAATGATGACTTGATGGAGTTGGATGGATATGGTCCTGCTGGTGTTGGTTATGGTAACATTACAGAAGAGACTATTAATAAAGGGCAAAGGAAACGGTTATCTAAGTCAGAGAGAAAAAGGCTGGCTAGAGAAGCTGAGAAGGAGAAGGAAGAGGTAGCTGTGTGCGCGCGGTGTCATTCCTTAAGAAATTATGGTCAGGTGAAGAACCAGGTGGCTGAGAATTTGATTCCTGATTTTGATTTTGATCGCTTGATAACAACTCGGTTGATGAAACCAACAGGGATGGCCGATTCTATGGTTGTGGTTATGGTTGTTGATTGTATTGATTTTGATGGTTCATTCCCAAAACGTGCAGCCAAGTCTTTGTTCAAGGCTTTAGAAGGGAGCAAAGAAGGTTCTAAGATTAACTCAAAGCTGCCAAAGCTTGTACTAGTGGCAACAAAGGTTGATCTTCTTCCATCACAGGTGTCTCCTGCAAGATTAGAAAGGTGGGTTAGGCACCGTGCTAAGGCTAATGGGACACCTAAACTTAGTGGTGTATATTTGGTTAGTGCTCATAAGGATTTGGGAGTGAAAAATTTGCTAGCATTCATTAAGGAGTTGAGTGGACCTCGGGGTAATGTTTGGGTAGTTGGAGCCCAGAATGCAGGAAAATCCACACTAATCAATGCATTTGCTAAGAAGGAAAAAATAAAAGTCACAAAGCTTACAGAAGCTGCTCTCCCTGGGACAACACTGGGAATCTTGAGAATTGGGGGAATATTATCTGCCAAGGCAAAGATGTATGATACACCTGGACTCCTGCATCCATATCTAATGTCTATGAGATTGAATAGGGAGGAGCAGAAGATGGTTGAGATACGAAAGGAGCTAAAACCTCGAACATATAGGATAAAGGCAAGTTATTATTCTCCATTTTCAATTTTGTATATTTGCATAGACAAAAAGGGGAGCAGAAGGATTTGATTGTAATCTAATACAGAATTTTGGATCTTTCAGGTTTGTCAAACTGTTCATGTTGGTGGCTTAGTGAGAATAGATCTCAATGAGGCTTCTGTGGAGACAATCTACGTTACTATTTGGGCGTCACCTAATATTTCTCTCCATCTGGGGAAAACAGAAAATGCTGATGAGATTAGTAGCAAACATGTTGGCATAAGGTTACAGGTAATTGTGATATATATATATATATATTGTTTCGCCCTTATTGTTGTGAAGCAGGCTTCTTACTTTGGTGTAATGGTATCTTCGGAGAATCCTAAAGAATCAGTATTCTTCAATTTGAGCTAGGAGCTGTTTTCTTATTTCTTATTTCCTTCCCACAGAAATTATGTAGGGAGATCCTCCAAAATTCGTGATGATAGTAGAAAAAAGCCTAGAAAAGAAGGGGATCTATGTTCCTTAAGAATGTTCTCTAGTTTTCCTTGAACATTAGGTTTCTTGGTGAAAACTATGCAGCATTGTCGTTATATCTTGTTTTTCTTTATATTTTCAAAGGCAAATATTCTTTCCATTTCTGCATGGAAATAGATTTGATAAGTTAGTTGAGTGTTTCTTACTTTTTTAAGTTTAGATATGTGTTTTTTGAGGGATGTTCTTGTGCATGCAAAGGAAAAATATATAGATATAATCATAGATGTTTCTTTGTTTTTCAGTTGTTACATGCCATTTGCTTTACTCACCTGAATATAAACCTAAATATATAGCTGATTTTTCACCTTTATTTTCAGCCCCCAGTTGCTGTTGAGCGAGTTTTTGAGTTAGGAAAATGGGAAAAGAAAGAAGTTGAAGTAACTGGAGTAAGCTGGGATGTAAATGCCATTGACGTTGCAGTGGCTGGATTAGGTTGGTTTTCTCTTGGTTTGAAAGGTAAAGCAAAATTGACATTGTGGACTTACAATGGCACTGAGATTACCTTGAGGGACCCTTTGGTACTCGATCGAGCTACATTTCTTGAAAGACCTGGTTTTTATCTTCCGAAGGCTATTTCAGAAGCAGTTGGCAAGCAAAGTAAGCTTGAAGCCCAAGAAAGGAGAAGACATGAAGAAAATAGCATGGCATTCTAACTGGAATCTTCTATTGAAGGGCTTTGTATTTTTTCTAGCAGGCATATTCTTTGTAACTTAGATAAAAGAAAGTAGAGTCGGGTGAATTGGAGATTATGCCAATTGGCTGAGTAAAACTCATGAAACGATGCTCACCCTTTAGGCTCAATATGGAATAAGAAAATTCAGGTCGAGGGCAATATAGACATTATACATGATGCATTATTGGACATTTCCTAAGTTACATGCTAGTAGTTAGCTTGAAAGATAGGGTTGTTGATTCGGTCTTATCTTAGTTTAGGATTTATATAGTTTTTGTTCTATAAATCCGGCAGATCTAAATTGTCCGACGGTATTAGCAAAGTATTTCAATTACCGAATAGTAGCTAATTAACATCCGGAATTTCGGCACTTATGGTTTGTCTACTTCTCAAATGTTCTTCTTGAAGACATGTTGCGTACGCGTCTCTGTTATGTGGTCTTAGTTGGTGTTTCATATTTTAAAATTGTCTTGCTCGGCTACCCAATCTTGAATAGTAGACTGGGATCTGACGTTTTGCTCATCATGTGAACCTCAGGTTTTTTTTGACCTTTTATTCAGTTTGACGACTTAATCCAATAGTTTGGGCTACCATGTGCATGAGAAAAATAAGTAAACAAAGAAAATTCTTCCTTGCTTGCAAAAGAATAGAGGGCAATGTAAAAGAAACTAACCCTTCAAAACTGAAACAACATTAAGCACATAAGCCGAAATATATACTTGCAGTAAGAAAAAGAGGACGAACCAACATGGCAAATTTTCCCTTTTTCATTTCATTTTGAAATCTACGTCTTTTTTACATTTTTGTAAGTTTTATCTAAACCAAAGATACGATGTCAGACTATGAACAAGGCAACCTTGCTCTATACAGAAGTCGCGTAAAACATTACAGAAAACAGAGCTTGCTCCTGGGAAACTAACTCAGAAACCAGAATACAGACAATCTAACAAAGCATTCAGCGAGGCTGCTGGATGCGGCGAGGGCTGCATTTTGGACTCATGTACTTCGCTGGCTTCTCAACATGCTTAGCAGGTTCTGCAGCAAACTTCGGCACCTTTCCTTTTGTGTAGTTCAAATTCTTCACCAGTGCTCCAGCATCTGCAAGAAGATACCATTTGAATGAAACATCAGCTCTCAAATGAAACAACTAACTAGAAGATACCATTTGAATATAAAAAGAAGAAAAATGAATACCATATTCAAGAGCTGCCTTAAAGGTAGAAGAATATCCAGTTTCAGAGGACTGGAGGAATTCCTCGAACTGAGCTTCCATGTTCAGGACCTCCTCATCAAGACCGAGATCAATTGAGTCAGGCAACAAGTCAATGACATCATTATCGCCAAAACCATCATCGCCAGTGAAAAAATCCTCCACTTGGTTCTGGCTGAGCCAGTAATCGCGGAACCAGGTTGAGGTAGTCACCAAGTTCCACCACTCTGGTGAGAAGTCCTCCACTTGGCGCACAAAAGCAGGGATATACAGGGGCGCATTCGGATTCAAAGTAGACCTTCCTCCAGACACCAAAGCCATTTTTGCCTTGCTCTGACCAACTTACTCTTGATTGTTTAAAAACCTGAAATAGATAAAATCAATAATCAAGGTAAAAAATAATGTATTATCGCTCAAATAATGAGGACAGATCAACCTAAATTGGAAGCAGGAAAATGACAAAACAGCACCGAGCATTTGATGAAATAAGTTGTTTTCTAGAAAAACTGACCACATCGACATAGCAATCCAAGAGTAGTTTCAGATGAGATTTCATTAAAAAGAAACTGAATCCGCTTAAACAAGTTTTTCCATCACAGTCACAGCAGATATCTCTCATTTTTCCTCAAACAAAAGGTCCTCAAATAATAAAAACCGGTACCATCTGAACTGATCAACAAAAGAAGACTACACCAAACATACTTTAAATCAATCTCGAAAACAAAAGGCAGAAACGAAATAGTCAAAACCAGTTCTACTCGCAGCCAAAAAAAGCAATATTAGAAAAAACTTTTCTGCTCATCTCCCCTATCCGTCACCACCAAATTACGAAAGTATCAAAATCATATCCTCGCAAACCATACAACCAAAAACACTTCCTATCACTTTTCAGTTACATCTCATCCGATCCAGTTAATACTCATCCATTTAAGTTTACTAAATCATCGCCGGCGATTGAATCAAAATCTATTTGACTTACAAAATATCCAAAATTCAACCTACGATGTCGATCATTTTCAGCAAAGAAAATTTGCTATATGCAAAACTCTTCGCCGCAGATCAGATCTACCAGCTGCAGATCACAAATTCCAAAAAACAATTTACTCAAAATTCAGAGACGCAGAGATGCAAAGTACCTTCAAAGGAAAATATCTTCAGCGGTAGATGACGCTCCAGGACACGTATGACTGTTTTCATTCCTCAACACGTTCGATATTTATAACCCGGCTAGTCCGAGCCTACAAGGTTCGGATACTGAACCTCAGACTCGGAGTAGACCGAAGCAGCCCACTGATTGACTTTCCAGAAGCCCGTTAGTGCATTACGGAAAAAGGAGCTGAACCAAACGACGCAGTAAGAGATTGTACCCTATGCAGAATAGAGTTGTACATACTCAATACAGACGGTGAACATCCGGTAAGGATAAGACGTGTACAGGTGTAGGATTGCGAATGATTTATCTTTTCGGTGGGGACCACTGCGCATGTTGCTTTTGCCTGATTGGTGGGGTCAGGAAAGAATCGACCGTCCAATGGTTTGATTGGGTTTGATCTCAGGGTGGAGAATGAAAGATTGGTTATTATGATGCGTTTCGGAGTGCTGGCTTTGTGGGCCCATGTGGGCTTATTATCCGCGGCTTTTCACATGGTTGGTAGGTCGCCGAACGACCCAAAAGTGTATTTTTTTTCTTTGTTCCCTATCGTATTATTATTCTAAGGTTGTATTTGTGTTTGTTTCTATTATTATTTAGAAAAGGACATTTTTATTTCTTTTATATATATTCATATAGATATTATTTGATTTACCAAAAAAATATATATATATAGATATTATTTGAATAATTAAATAAAAGTATCTAAATGCATGGATAACGACTTTGGCCCAAAGCTATTGAAAATTGTGGTAAAATTTGAATTTGAAACTTTAGATTAATAAGTGTTGATTTCAAATATTAATTATAATGTATGAAAATTCTATTCAAAAAAGTTTATTATAATGTCCCATACTGCTTGTTTACAAAGTTTTTGTCCTATTATTGAGTAAAGATATTAAAAAAAATAATTTTAAATATTTATGTTAAGTGTAATTGAAGTGTATCAAAATTATTCTTTTTATCTTATATGTAAAGAAACTGAATACTTTTATAAGTACGTATAAATAGTTATTTAGAAAAAAAAAGTTATTTAGATTTTTAAAATAAATATTATTTCTATTGAATTAAAATTCTGTATTACCAAAAGTACATACGAAATATTTAGATGGGATTTTCCAGATAGCCTTTAAAAATTTTACAACAACGAATAGGATCTAAAATAACAAATAAAGAAAATTTGAGGACTAATTTGGATAATTCTTTAAAAGTGTATAAACGGAAGTCAGTGATCTGGAAAAATGAATCACATCCCTTGCTGCAAAAGCAAAGCTTCGTCTACGAATCTCCGCCTGCAATTTCAATTTCAATTTCAAGTTTCAGTCTCCAAGAATATGTTTTTCCATGGTTGAATTTCGCTTAGAAATTATGCCCATTTTGTATTTGACAAGGGATTGACATAAAAATGGAAACAAAAAGAAAAAAATGCAGGCTTTGGTGGCCGACTCTTCTGTCCTCCACACCTGAACACCATTCCCAATCTTTCACTTTCTTCTTTGGTTGGGCCATTTTCTCCAAATCCTCTTCTGAACCCTCTTTAGATATCGTCGTGGCTTTTGCTCTTAAAAGATTCCGAGCTTGCTTCACTAAATCTTCAGGTATTGTTAATTCCGCCTTGATTTTCTTTTCTATTTTTGTTCTTCTTCTGTTTAATTTAGCTTGATTAGTTGATGAATTGAATTGGGTTTGGCTCCATTTTTTACTTTAGATGAGTGTGAATCTAAAGAAAATTCTCCAGTCCTCGTTACCTAGTTCTTCTTATATGCTCTTCACCCATATTTGCAATTTGATTTATTCTACGCTGAACTTTGTTTCCAAATCAAATATCAGCTATGTTTTAAACTACTTTTAATTGAAAAGGGTAAAAGAAGTCCCCAGTTTTTATTTTATTTTATTTTCTGATGCTCTTGCTCTCTGTGTTCTCCATTTTCTTGATTTGGTTTGGCAGTGAATCTGCACCAAATTCTTATTTTCTACTGGGAAGTAGGTCAAGGAGTTATGATTTTTCTTTTTTTCATATTATGTAGTTGTTTTGGATTTGTTTATGCCTTGTTTATTTAAGCAATTCCATTATGCGTAGGGAAAACTTAAATCGTAATCATCTGGAATTCATAAAAGTAATATAATGATGGTTCCTAGGTGGAAATACATTGTTATTTGAGCCTCTCTTGGTTGCGTAATTTTATTATCGCCTTAATAGGTAATCTAGGACGCCTGTGTTGGCTTCTTTCCCCTGTGTTTTCTGTGTGGAAACTAGGAAGAGTAGAGAAAGCAAAAAGGCAGATTATTGGAGTTATATATCAACTAATTCATTGCATACATGATCCAGTTTGATGTCATTTTCCAGTTCAAGAATCCTTAACATTGTTCCTCTTTAGAATCATGTTTTTCTCTTCTTAGTTTTGGTTTCTTTATAATGTTCATCTGGTTGAAACAAGATTTAGACTTGGAAGTTGCAAACCCTTTTTCCATTTGGGTGGCAATTCCTTCTCATGTTGTTTATTCTGGAGGCAGGGATTTCTCTTATTTTATTAATGATATGATTAAAGAAGAAGAAAAAAAAAAGTGCTGATGTTGTTTCTTAGAACATGACACTGGCTGAATTCTAAGAAGGAGATAATCCTCTTGTTTTATTTTAAAGGGAACCAATCAACCTGGATAGCAGGGTCTTGGTTCTAAAAGAACAAGCATCTAATGAAATTAACATCCAAGGGGAAATGCATACATAATATATATTTTTTATCCTGCTGTGGTTAATCTCAAAGATACGTATTTCTGCAATTTGATCTTTTTTTGGAGTTAAAGTTCTTTCTTTAAGAAACTGAAGATTCTTCACCAAAGTTTTGCTTTCTTTGGGAGATCATCCTTTTATCTGATACTATTAAACAGAATTCAGGAAATACTTGTGTACGAGTAAAAAGCCTGTTTCTCTTAAATTTCTTACCGTCATGCTTCTTTCCATTATTCAGGGGATTCTCTGCCAAACAAATGGAATGATGCCTCTATCTCTACAAGATAAATCTACTTTTTCCTTGCTGGGTTATTGTAGAGCAGATTTCAGCAGCAATGGCATTGAGGCTGCAAGTGAAAGAGATGGTCACACCAACTCAACTAATCATCATCCGTATTTTAGTGGTACTGAAAATTCATGCATGGGAAAGAATGTTGGGCTGGAGTGTGGATGCTGCAAAGTTGATGGATTCCTTGAACACTTTGGACTAGCTTCTTCACAAAGGGAAAGCTGGGTCCACCTTGCCTGTATTTCTTCTATGAGTACAGATCGCAAACTGCAGATGATTCCTCAATTACATCACATACATTGGAATGGTGAAATTGTGTCCAAGTTAGATCTCCACGTATGTAAGTCACGATTACTTGTACTGCTCATCTTTTTTTTTTTTTTTTTCTTTTTTTAGTGTTCTCCATAGAATTATCTTCCCTTGTTTTCTCATACACATTTTTCAGGTAATCATTTATGAAATCCCTAAATTTGGTCTCCACCATTATTCACTTGGGTCTCAGAGTTCAACTGGCCAGATGAGAAACCCTACCAAGAAACCCAAATGGGTAGAAAATCTTCAGCAAAAGTCACCATTCCTTGACCTGGTAATTTTACTCATAAATTTGTTCTATGGGATTGATAGCTCATGCTTTCATCATTATTAATATCTTCTTAATACTTGTGGGAACAGGATGCTGTCATTCTGGCTATTAACTGTGTTAATTCTGCCAAGATTGGTTCAGAAGGACATCTACCGGGAAAAGGATCCATAGTTCCATTTAACCTTTTGTGGATGTAATTTTCTCTATATCATGCTCCTCAAATTTTGTCATTCTCTTATTTCCAGTTTGTTGTAATTGCTATCTATTGATTTTTCAGGATCACCATCTTTCCATGGAAACTCTTTGCTGTTTTTGTGGCTTCATTCTCGACTTTCCTTTTTATCATTCTTCAGTTTGTCCATTTCCTCATGAGTTGTCTTTCACACTTGTGCATTTATATAACCTTGGCAAACCTATTCCACAATTGCTGGAGAGTTATTGAAATTCGTTGCTCTCAGTTCCTGTATTGGCCTATCTTTCTCCAAAATTATGGTCTCAGGTACTTAGATACCAGCTTCTTGCAGCTTTTTTTTTTTTTTTTTTTTTTTTTTTTTAATCTTTTGTGGGTTGTTGCAAAATAAATATATTTACTCCACTTTGAAGTTGCTATGTATCATGACATGACGTCAAATTGTAATTTGATATTGATTTCTGGTAATGCGGGAAGAGATACTTATATCTAATCCTGTTGCTTTACTGATTAGTAGCGACATAAAAAGTGCTTGATTTACAATAGTAACAAGTTTGTTAGAGATGTAGAAGTCTAGCCAATCAAAAGGATTGCATGCTTTAGATGAACGGTGAATGATGAACCTTGCTTAAATGTGATGCATCATGCGTATACTTACTCTGCTCCTTAGATATTTTTAAGAGATTGAGCTGTTTTATAGATATGGGTCTTAGTAATTTGGAGAAAGGAGTTGAAAATAAATTGAAATGTATAAACGTAAAAACAACAAACTCAAGAAGGAAACTTGGAAAAGGAAAATTTAAAGATAATTTTCACAGTCTGCTCCTTAGCTTTGTTTAAAGAGATTGAACTGTTCTATAGATATGGGGCAAAGCAAATGGGAAAGGCATTGGAAATGAATCAAAATGCAGTAAAATTAAGAAGGAAAATGGATTCTCTTCTTAAGTACATGAGGAGAAAAAATCTGCTAATATGAAGTTTGAGTTCTTTTTATGTTACTTCTAATTTATGGATCTCTTCTTATAAAATGCATGCCAGGTCTCAATCTTGTGTTGAATATGCTGAAAAAGTTGCATTCCGTAGGCATTCCATGTGGTCGAGTCTAGTGGTTGATGCTCTTCTAGGAATCTTGTTCGGAATTGCTTTATGGTCTCAATCCAAACCTGCTTGCCTATGGGTTTCAAACTTCTCCAGTGACATCACTAATCATTTGTTGCGTAACGGTTGTGTATGGCTGATGGGAAATCCAGCAGGTTTCAAATTGAATACTGAACTAGCTGGAGTACTTGGCATGATGTCTCTGGATGTGATTCAAATTTGGTCTACCCTATGGTCATTTGTGGGTTTTATCTTCATTCCACTTTCAAAAATGATTGCGCTATCTGGGATCCTGTTTGGTCTCTCGGCAGCTGCAGCTTTAATAATTGACATGATTTCTCATTTAACTAAACATGTCTTTATTCTCCATTGGTTGCTCTCTGTTATCTATTCACAGCAGATCCAGGCATTGGCAGCTTTATGGCGTTTTTTCAGGTAATATCATTGAGGGGATTCTGGGGTTCCTAGGTTTGTTTTCTTACATACATTATCTTGATCCCTTCATTTTTTTGGATAGAGCTGTAAAATGTCTAGCATTTACATTAGGCAATCATAAAATAAGGAGCTATGGATAGCAAGGGCTATTTATCGGCAAACCTGAGCTAATAAGAAATTTGTCTATATTCCATGTACAAAAGCAATTAAACATGCACCTGCAAACTTTTTTTTCTTTCTCCTTTGTGAAGCTAATAGATGACAAAAAATACATGCCTATATGCTACTTCAGATTTATTAACTTGGTTGCTGAATGTAATGCAGGGGAAGGAAGTGGAATCCCCTTCGCCAGAGATTAGACAGCTATGACTATACTGTGGAGCAACATGTTCTTGGTTCTCTTCTCTTTACACCACTGTTACTTCTACTACCAACTACATCTGCTTTCTATTCATTTTTCACCATTTTGATCTCTACCATCAGTTTTATCTGTGTAGTTGTTAAGGTCAGCATATATGTAATTCATGCTACCCCATACAACAAAATTTTGCTTTGGTTGGTAAAGAAGAGAAGATTTCCTGCAGGCATATGGTTTGAATTTATATGTTATCAGAAAAATGCTGTTGGTTCTGCTGCAATTGGAGCTGTGGATTTGGTTGGCACATCATCTAGTAAGTCAAGCAAAAGCCAGAGTGGTAGTAGCAATTCTGGTGTTCTGGTTTCCTTCATGCACAGCAACTATTTGAACTCAGGTATGGCCTGTTATGCTTCTAAACTTGTATGCTGCATTTAGTAATGTTTGCCACTAACGTTATATGCAAGTTAACTTGTGGAAAATGTGTTTCAGGTGAACTAGTTCAGTCAAACTATGAATATATTCATTCATTAATTTCTAGGTCAAGTTTTGCCTCATCAGCTTATGGAGTTATTACAGGAAAAAGGTAGGTGGTTGTCTCTTGTATCCTTGCTGGACTATTAGTTCCCACCTTTTGTTTCTTGCTTAATTGCCCGATTCTCTCTATGCAGAATTCCGGCTTCTCCGGGGGCTCTTCCCTTGTCAAGATTGCCATGGATGGTTATACCATGCAAGGAATACTGGTACCTTTGCTATGAAGCTGTTTTAGGATGCAGAGAAAATTAATAACAACACCCCCTTTTTTCCAAGTATAATAGATATTTCCATCTCTAATATCTCAATGGCACTTCCTTCATTTTGTAATTCTTCTAATATCAGTCTTCCAAAATACATACATTTTAGCAACGGCCAGTGGGCAGTTGCATAGATTTTGTAGGTTTTTGCTTAGGCAACAAGTACCTGATCATATCAGTTAATATCTACATTATTAGGCTAGCTGAATGTAAATGGTTAAATGCAATTCTCAAGAACTCTGTTCTCTCCCTTGTCAAACATACAATCACAAGTGAAGATCTTTTATATGCAGATGTTCTTTTACATATATATATATATTAATCCGATATCCTCGAGATCATTCCTAAGGTGAGTTAGACTCTTGTGGTTATGGTTTAAAGACACTGTCCATAGTTGAATCTATTTGAGACACCTCTTGGTGACATAAGCAAAATAAACAAATTGAAGGGAAAGAATAGTGATTTGTATATGGTTCACGAGAAGGGGATAAAGAGATAGAAATATGCAGCAACAGAAAAAGGGTATCTTAAATGAAGACAAAGTTTGAGACATTGAGTGTGTGGTCTACATTTTATGCATAGTTTTGGTCTCTTGTGTTTAGTTTTGTCTGTTGGAAACTTGAGCTTTTCTTTTCTTTTATTATATGAAAAAAGGCTAGGAATTTAGTGTACCTTCTTTTTTCTGCCAAATGGTAATGTATACATGTGAATCTGCATGTGATCTTTTATCAGTGAAGACACTTGTGTCATTTTCGACCCTTTTGCACTCTCACATGCATCAAAGAATAATCTGATCTTCTTTAAAATCATCTATTTAGTTTTTCTTATAGATTTAAAGTTCCCTTTTAGTAATATTAATTACTCTGTTTTCTCTTAATTAAACTTCCTTCTATCCTAAATAAAACAGCAGCAGAAAAATCAACAACAACATCGTTCTGCTTATAAATTCTATATATATATAGCTCACTTACAGAGTCAGTCAGTTAGCTGAATTACATATCCTCTTCTCTCTCTCTCTCTCTCTCTCTCTCGCTCTCGCTCTCTCTCATCATCTATATATATATATATATGCAACTGATCATTTTTAGTTTCTCTTAGCCTCAAGAATCAAGATGGGGAAGAAGCTAAGCATTGTAATGCTTTATCTTGTTATAATGATGATCTTCCTACTACCTTCAAGAAACCATGTAAGTGAAACATTTCTTTAATTAATTTCCCATATATTTATATATATATATATACACACAACACTAATTTTGCATCATTTGGCCAAATGAATGAATGTATTTTGCAGGCAATGGTTTCTCAGTCTCCCAGTCCATCTCCACAACCAAACCCATCCAACTTTTCACCTACGGTATTATATATGTATATCCAATACTTCCAGTTTCTCTTACAATAAATATATGTTATTGATTTGCATGCATGCATTGATTCTGCAGAACGGTGTAACTCCTGGTAGTCTTCATCCTCAAGGTATGTAAATCTCTCTCTTATTCACATATTAATTATGTATATTAAGTAAATTGTGATTAATTGGTGCATATATATAAATATATACAACAGAATGTGGGTCGAGATGTACGTATAGATGCTCAAAAACAGCATTCAAGAAGCCGTGCATGTTTTTCTGCCAAAAATGCTGTGCAAAGTGCCTTTGTGTTCCTGCTGGAACTTATGGCAACAAACAAACTTGCCCTTGCTATAATAACTGGAAAACCAAGAGAGGAGGTCCCAAGTGCCCTTAATTTTCATTGCTCCTTTTCTATTGTATTATTATTATTACTATCACTTTTTCTTTCTTTGGATTTTATTGTTATAAAATGGCCAATGAACTTCTTCGTCGTTTTAATGAAACTTGCACATGATAAAGGATCCGACTCAACCCGAATCCAAATTCGGGTTTAAAATTTAAAGGAAAAAAAAGTAATAATTGGTGGACCCAAATATTGGGCCAAATGATTTTGGACTAGTATTTGTGAATTGGGTTTTAGTAACCAAGAACCATTGGGCCTGTTTACACGGAGTAAGGGTTTTCCAGGTGGCAATCTTTCCTTCCAGCAAAAAAGCTCTAATTATAATTGCAAATTAAGACCTGAATTATCAAAATGATATAAGTTAACTTATAGGTGTAGACACCGAAAATTTAATTATATATTTAAATAAATATTGAAGATATTGAAAGATTTTGCTCTTTGGATGAGTGACACATGACAAACAAATAGTCATTGATTGTCACTCTCTTCATCTATAAATAGAGACGAAGAGAAGCATTCAAAATGTGGAAATAAAAGGTGGAAATAAGAGGTGGAAATTAAAGGTAAAATCTCTGGTGGCAGAGAAGAAAAGAAACTCCGACGATTCCCCTTGGATCGTCCATAGTTTCTGGAGCATCCTCGAGATCAAGCCCGGGGGGCCCTCGAAGTTCAAATCCATTCCGAGATCCAGCCCAAAACGCCCCTCGGAAGAAATCAAAATCTATTGGGTCGAGACAAGCCCAAAATGCCCTCGGATCCACGACGAAAAGAATCGGCGGAGAAATACAAAGATTCGAACCCAACATCAAATATATATTATCTTGTGACATTTATATTTTTGATTATTTATTTTGCAGATAATAATAATCGAAAAGAGAAATTTTATTGTCTACAATAGGCACAACAAACTATCATAACATCGCCTGGTCATCTATTATAATTCTATTTCGTGACTTTTTTTTTTATTAATACTATTATTAATTAAGACAAATTTTTAAAGTAAATTTTTCTGACTAAAATTTAAAGTGATATTTTATATTCTATTAATAAAATACATATTTTAAAATAAAAAATTAATACTTAAATAGAATTTAATATATTTGTATTAGGAGGATGTAAATATTAAACTAATTTTTGGATATTAATTAATTCTTTTAGAATGTTCTGGATTTTCTTCACTTTTTTTTTTTTTTTAAAAAAAAAGGTGATTAATGAGCGATTCATGCGTGGGAAAAAAGAAGTAAAGTCAAAGACGGTACAATATGACTATTCAACAGTCAACAGCATATCAGGCGGCATTACATGTTACGCTCCCATGATTTCAGCCTCCTTTTTTTTGATTCATTATAATATATATATATATATATATAATGTTTTTTTAGTGGCTCTTCATTTTTATTTTTATTTTTGATGGTTTTTTAGTGGCTCTTCATATTTGTAACATATAAAAATGTTAAATGCATCAAATAAAAAAGCAATTTACCTACTTGATCAATTTTCTTAAAAACAATAATTTTAGTATTAGAAGGAAAACCTATTTATTTTTCAATTTAATTTATGAAATATTTCTATATGACTATAATGTAGCATAACAAATTTGATTATATTTATTTTGCTATTCATTATTTAATCTTTAGAGAAAATAAGCTACCTATTCTAGTTTTAGAAAAATCTATCGTTTTGGATTGCAAGTATTTCCCGGTTTCTTGTTGAAAATGAAAAAGAAAAAAAATCAGTGATTCTTCTGTAGTTTCACCTGTTCATTCTTTGAATGTTTTGGAAAATTTTAATATTCCTCTGTTTCCTTCGAAAATAAACAGAATCATAGTTGCTAATAATGTAAAGTTCTAAAATCATCTTTAAATGTTCAGATGTTTATAAGATTTCTGGAGAAAATTCTTCCCCCGAAATTTCAAGGATTGAACGAAAGTGTTCGTTCTCATAGAAAAAAATATTACAGTAGGAGAAAATGATCTGCTAAATAGAATTGCAGAAATCAGCCGAGAATTACTTTTGATGCAACGAAGGAACATTCAGTCAAGGATCTATAGGATCAAATTACAATCCTAATAAGATTTTCTCCCCTAGAATTCAGTCCGTGTTTGTATCCACAACCAAGGAGCCGAGAAACAGAACACGATGAAAGCAGAGAAGTTCTTAATTATTGGAGACGCCGAAACCGTATAATAATACATCAATATATTTAATACACACACAGTAATATGATTTTACGGATGCCTTAATTTTATTGCACCCGATCGATCTATCAGACGTTTATCACAAACCGAGAAGGGGAATAAAAAAAAAAAAAGGAAAGCAAATTAAACATTACTAGTGGTCGGAGAGATGAGATCTCTTCAGTTCAGGTCACTGGTTTGAACTTGGATTTTGCTTAAGAACAGGAGCCAAAGCAAGTGAGGAGGAAGAAACTGCTTTCAGAGACTTGCCGTTGCCGTTGGATTTCAGCTGTTTTGCATCTTCAGAATCCTCGGTTGTTCTTGTCTTGACCAATAGATTATTCTGCTGGAGATTGCTGCTTTCTCTGGTAACAGTTTGCTGTCTGGGGAAGAAGAAATCAGTTGGGAAGAAATTGTATTGAAGGCCGGCCATCAAAATTTGTTTACCCAAAGGAGAACTTTTGATTTATAAACCACCTTTTTGGCTTAACAAAAGCAATGCATCTACACATAAATATATATAGAGAGAGAGAGAAAAAAAAATCCTTTGAAAGTTCAATTGGGCCGTATTTGTAAATTAGGTACAGAAACTATTAAGTATTTGAAAACTACAATTACCAAAAAAAAAAAAAAAAATGTATTTGAAAACTACAACTACCTTAACTAAAAAATAAAAAACAGGAGCTGTTTTTAAAAAATTGATTACCACCGTTGATTCTTCTTTTCTTCACTTAATTTTATGCCAACGAATATTCGGGTTTTGGTTGGTAAAAAAAAAAAATTATTGGGTCTACTTGTAACATGAGACATGCATGATCCGCTTTTGGGATTGGTTGGTTCACTTCATTTTTCTATTTTTATTTTTATTTTTTATTTTTTGAAAAATCTTAATTTCTATTATTATATCTCGAACTCATGATCTCTCATGTCATAAATGAAGTTGCTTACCAACATAGATATTTCTTTATTTTGTAAATTTATTTCTTTATTAAATATTTAAACTTCTTTTTTTGAGAGATATTAAATATTTAAGTTAGGACGAGAAGAAATTAAACTTGCATTAAAATAAAAAATAAATAAAGTAGATCTAAAATAAATAAACATATATCATAAAATATAAAATAAATTTAAATTGTGTTTATTCAAGTAATTAACTAAGCAATTATTAAGTATGATATAAAATATTTAATTAATAAAACGCTTTAAATTTGTAAGGCCCGTAATAAAATGATGTCTATTATTTATTAAGTAGGGAGTCGAACCCTTTACATACGTTTTTAAAACGTAATGCCCACTTAAAGTGGACCAAAATAGTAGATATTATTGGACTATAATTATTATCAGCTTAATATTTGTTTTTCAATAATTAAGGGGTAGACAATTGCGCCAGAGTAGAACAACATGGTTCACAAATGCATTTGGTAAATTGGTCAGGCTGCCGGCTTGATTATGACTAGCAATTCCATTTGAACCTTTTGATTATTCAATCTATATTGACTTCTGTTTCATAATATATAGAAAATATTTTATGCAGTTTATGCAACTTGAGGCTTGATTGTTTGTATGATTTTTTTATTTCAATTATTATTCTAAAGTAATAAATTAAACTGATAAGTCAAGTTTCATATCTAACTAAGCTCGGGCTATTATTTTAACCTTTTTTCACCATCATCACCGTTTGGACGGTGGAATGTAAGGAGGAAGTGATGCAATATTAAGTCACAAATTGAACCCAAAAAAAAAAAAAAAAAAAAAAAAAGTCACAAAATTGAACATGAATTTCATCAGAAGTTTATTAGTACAATTTCTCCTGAAAGAGGTAACATGGTATTTTTATAGTAGCACATTTTAGTCTATCGAGGCAAAAAAGATTCTGGAGAAACTGTACCATAAATGAAACCAGCTATGACTCCCAAAACAGAAGCTGAAACCAAAGCTACAGAATTTCCAGCTGCACCACAAAACATAGAATATCGTTTCTTAGATCAAACAAAAACACAGTTATATTGCAAAACGTAGATAGATAATCTTTTCTGTCAAGTCACCTTTAGTCATTTTATATTCAATTAATTCCTGAAGGCACAAAGCAGGACCCCAATTAGGTTCAACCTGCAAAAACATGCACAATTTGATATACAAATAATATATATATATATATATGTATATGAGCAAACATTCAAGTGGGGGAGGTAGAAAATCAACCTTTAAGCATTTTCCTAACGATACCAAGGTCTCTAAATACTGACCATCTCTGTAATCTCCAAGAGCAGAAAAGTAATACTCTTCTTGCCTTGTTAATGGAGAATGTATCATGTAATTTCTAACTGTAACCCATCTAATACCTTCCATTTCATGAATACCTGTTAACACAGACGGAATATATAATTTTGATTTGATAAAATGCACCAGAAAATATATAATTTGGAACGTTATACTTTCATTGGTGAATGAATACCACCATCATCAATATCTATATATCTATCCATCCATCCATCCATCAAAGTAATGGGATAACATGCATGACCCAAGGTTGTTTATATCATTATATATGTGAATTTATCTCCAAAAAAAGCATATATATATATATATATATATATATATCTAAAAACTCACTTTGAAGAATAAGCATGGCTTCTTTTACATGTTCAGGTGATTTTGAATGAGCAAGAGCCCATATCCATAGCCTAACATTTTCGTTATATTGTCGACCACCAGCAGCAGTTCTTATTGCTTCCATTTCTCTATCGTACTCCAGCATGCTATAAGATTCTCGTTCAACACCCTGCCTACTTGCTTCTTCCATAGCATCTTTCTCAAATTCCTGCAGGCACAACCAAGAGATTTATTTATATAAGTTCTGACAAGGGGTCAAGGAGTACAAAGTCACATATCAATTAAGGAAGGAGGAAAATCAAGAACATCTTTAATAAAATAAAAGGAAAGGGAGAAAGAGAGGATCAATGAAAGGGGAATCTGGTTATGAACTCTCTCTCTCTATGTATATATATATATATAGAGAGAGAGAGAGAGAGAGAATATCCCATCTATCTGGGCTTGTATTGTTTTGCTGCAGGTATTTGAAAGAATATCATTCCAAAGATTTACTGAACATCATTGCTACAAGTATATATATCATCTGAAAAATCTAAAATACATCTCTTACGAAATGCACAATGATTAGTTATTGCAGTAGGAAATTGTAAAAGATAAGAAACAGGGCAGAAAAGGGGGTAATTAAAAAACCTAAAGAATATACAAGTTCAATAACAATAATTAATCAAGTTCCTGAGAAAATGATGTACGTACAGAAGAATGTGGACTGTTATTTCAAGAAATTACAAATGAATGAAAAACTACTTACACAATTAATAAGAACAAGAAACAAACTATAAATTCAGAATGCATGGATAGATCATGGATAGGCATCAGCGATTAAGCATGCTTACAAGAATCATATCAGGTTCCAGACAAGGGACATAATATTCTGGTACTGGAATTTCTTCAGTAGATGATTTTACATACGTAAAAGAATCAATCCAATTGAAAAAAGTGTACAGCACGTTCATCATCCTCACTCAACAAGTCCTCCCCAAAGCTCGCTTAATTTCCCCTGTCTCGGAAGATTATTGACTGCTATTTATTGCTGCCAGCCGAGATGAATTGAAGATTTTTATACCAAATCAAAATTTCGACTAATCAAAGATATTCATTATATTTTTTTTTCTGTTGTTTAAACATCCCAAATGTAATTGGGAATAAAAGAAATTAGTCGAGATAAAAATGACATTAAAAAAATTAATATTATTATTATTAAATCAATATACAAAAAATTCAGAAAATAAAAAAACCAATGTATAGAAGAAAAATTCTTAACAACAACACTCTCCAGATAATGATCGTTCAGCGCCAAAAGAGAAAAAAAAAAGGGTTAATATAACACGTACGGTTCTGTTCTTTCACGAAAGGTAATTAGGAATCAGGGTTTTCGACCCGGCACAAGATCCGAATACGCTTCTCTCGTGCTTGAGAATTGAGATTTTTCACCTGCAGCGAAATAGAAGCTTTAACAGCCTTCGTCGGCATTCGCAGATCACGACCGGAGACGGATCTATTCATCATCTTCTTACTCGAATCATCGGAATCGAACTCTACTTGAGTAGAGCCTTCAAAGTTCGGTTTCTGTTGCTGCGGCGGCGGATTCTGATTCTGTTGCTGATACTGATTACTACTATTATTGTTAATGGTTTCTGATTTGATTGAAAGTTGATTCTGCTTCGGGTAAAAGAAATCAGTAGGGAAGTAATAGTACTGCAGGAGGCCAGCCATGCAAATAGGAGAAGACGATCAAATCAAATGAATATATGTATATATATATTATATGGTTGTTGTTTAATTACAGGGAGAAGGAAAACGGAAAAATGCAAAAGAAGAAGAGCAGGTTGAATTCCTTCCCCCGTTTGGTTTTTACGTATTTATTATATAGATTAAATTTTTTTTTTTTGAATTATGAGATTCCTGACTAAATTTGGCCTTCTGAATTGGGGTTCATAGAATTAACCTGCAATATATTCGGATCACAGTTTGAGCCTGTGGTTTAGTGTTTTTTTTTTTTTTTTTTTCGACAAGAAAATAAAAAGACTAATATATAATAATATGTAATGTTAGTACAAATATGGAAAATCTTGGATTCTGATTTCTTTCCTTTATTTTTTTTGGGTACCCACTTGGGGCGCTCGATGTCCCTACCTTTTCGGTGAGACTAATATCTTTTATCTTGGCCAGAGGAGAAATTACAAACGTATGACATTCCCTCACTCTTGGCGCCAATGATTTAAGAGAAAAAAAAAGACTATGCCTTCGCCCTAGGAAATAGGAATATATATTAAGTAAAAAATAGCATAGCACTTCGAATTCGATATGATAATGATAAAATTTTGAATTGTTTTTTCAAAACATTAGATTATGTATCGAGAGAGTAGTATGAGAGAAAGAGTATTTTTGATTTTCTCTTATTTATCGGGAGCCCAACTCAGCGTCACAAACCTTTTTTGTTCACATCAAGGGCTCTTAAAAATATTTCTATTATGTTATGCAGTTTTTCTATTTTGTTATGCAGTTATGCAAGGAAAAAAACATGATTTTTTCTTTGATTGGCTCAAAAAGAAACTTTGGGATGGCTGAATCAAAAAAAAAAAAATATATATTAATAATTAATAATTAATTAATATTATTATAAGGCAACGGAGCCATTATAGTACTTTTTAAGTATTCCAAAAGGAAGGGTGGCCATTTGATAATTTAGACCATCAGGTCCGGTATATTTTACTTTTCCTTTCTTGGAGGGTAAAGGGTCAATTTTATTGTAAAGTAGGGTTAGAGTCTGACCCAGAGTTTTTAACATAGCGCATTATCCGCTCTAGAGGAAACATTAAGAGTCCGCTTACTCACTCCACCCAAACGAGTTTGATTTCTTTCCTTTAATAAATACTAATCATGGTGATATTCATTCCACATTTACAGAAATCAATATTAATTAGACCTTGATTGAGGATCTTCATTAGTAATTGATTTTCTATATATGTTTGTAACGGTAAAAATTTATAAGATTTTCTCACTCCTATGAGGACGAGATAAATCCTTTTATTTTTGGGAAGAAATTAATTAGGTGAATTTGATGGATATCTTTATATTCTTATATAATTTGGAATATTAAGAGAAAATTATATTGGAGATTTTCTTTAAAATTTTTCTTCAAGAAATCTATTCCTTTCATACCTGTCTGCCATACTTTTTCTCTCTGGAGTTGACAAATTCCCATTTACTTTTATGTCATTTCTAATTTTCAGATCCTAATTTTCAACAATTGGATTGGAATAAAAGGGGGCAAAACTATCGGATCATTGACTCATCTTGATCGCTACCTAAGAATAACAGTTAATGATCAAAGTGCGTATCCATATTCCATAATCCATCCATCATCAGATTCAGACATGGCGGAATTGTTCCTGAAACAGGGGAAGGAATACTCCAGCGCCCGCCCAAATTATCCGAAGGAGCTTTTCCATTTCATTGCCTCCAAGACACCATCACATGACCTCGTATGGGACGTTGGCACCGGCACCGGTCAGGCTGCTAAATCTGTAAGCCCCTCCACCACCAACCCATCATTTTTTAATTCTCTGATCAAAATTTTCTTTAATATGTATATTTGATCTGATGACTGATGATTGATTAGTTGGCTGAGATGTACAAGAATGTAATAGCCACAGATACTAGCCCAAAGCAACTGGAATTCGCACCAGCGCTTCCAAATGTTCGCTACGAATGCACACCGCCGAAGATGTCAGTAGCAGAGGTTGAACAGAGGATTGCACCGAATTCCAGCGTCGATTTGGTAACAATTGCTCAAGCAATGCACTGGTTCGATCTTCCATCATTCTACGAGCAAGTGAAATGGGTATTGAAAAAACCTAACGGAGTAATTGCCGCCTGGTGCTACAAGCTACCGGAAATCAACCAAGAAATTGATACCGTCATGAACAAATTCATGTCTGTTGATGCTGATCCTTACCTGGAATCACCGGCGAAGCTCATAGACCAAAAATACGAGACCATCGAATTCCCGTTTGAGCCAGTGGACGACCTTCAACATACGGGTCCGTTGGAATTCAAATCCACGATGAAGATGGATTTGGAAAGCTATTTCACGTACATAAGATCTTGGTCTGCATACCAAACTGCACAGAGAAAAGGCGTGGAGCTGTTAAGTGATGAAGTGATGAAAGATTTCACCAGAGCTTGGAATGAAGATGGAAAACATAATGAAGAAAAGACTGTAACTTTTCCCATTTATTTGAGGATTGGAAAAGTTGGGAATTTGGATTAAAGAAGGTTCTATTCCAGCCCTACCATGCCATGGGGGAATTCAGAAGGAAGATTCATATTTTTCTTAGAAGAAATATGTAATAGGATATGATTTTTCTTTAAAATTTGGCAATAGACAAATTTAAATGTTAAAGAACTAAATCAAATAATTATCTTAAGAATCATTTTTTAACCTTTTCCATCATTGTATTATAATATTTTAAAAAATACTATTTTGTTTGAAATTATATTTTTATTTTTGACCTAATTTAAGGAGATCTTAAAAAAAAAAAACCGTGCTATAAATTGAGCTAAGTACTTAATTATCTTGTAAATTTGTAAAGGCGCATAATCGTATCAAATTTATTAATTCAAGCCGCCATCTTCCTGAAACTGAAAATTCTTCGTTTCTTTAAAGATTTGGCGAACAGAAATGGCGAATAGCATCGTTGCTCCTCCGATTCCGATCGATACTTTCAATCTGGGTTTCATCGGAGCCGGAAAAATGGCGGAAAGCATCGCCCGTGGTATTGTCAAATCCGAAATTTTACCTGCTTGTCGCATCCGGACAGCCCATAAGCGAGTCGAACGCCGCTCTTCTTTCCAGTCCTTTGGCGTCTCTGTCCTCGATCAAAACCATCAGGTACTCATCACTTGCGTATCTATCCCAATGCTGCAGGTACTTGTTCTTTCTTAGACCTTAATACGTTTTTTGTGTATGAAGTGCAGGTGGTTGAGGACTGTGATGTGATTGTACTCGCTGTAAAACCTCAAATTGGTATTCTCAACACTCAGAAGTTTGGTTCTTGAATCATTTCTCCCTTCTTTTGGCATTAGTCCCTGTTTGCCACTGCCTTTATTGGCAAGCCTATCTGGGTTTTTCTTTTTGTTTGTTTCACTTATGAAATGAATGCCAATACTTGACATTCATGAAGTACTCTGATTCTTAATTTTATGTGGTAACACACGTGATTAATTTGACATTGATTTATATAGGTAAAACACAGGCATTGTAATAAGAAAGTATGCATCTTGCCATGTTGTACATTTGTATTGAACATTTTAAGTCAGTCAAAAGAAGAGGATTTTACATCTTAAAAGAACTTTTATAAAGTTTGCTATTTTCCCCCATTTTCAGTCCTCCTGTTAGTTAATTGCAGGAAGTGAAATGAACTGATTGGATTCTTGGTGATTTAAGTTCCCTGTCCATTATTGAATTCAGCCTTGTTTCTTGAACCATAAGTGTTTTTAGATTTATTTACTTTTTATCTGAGTGCATGGCTTATATTTATTTTAAATTTTTCTGCAACTTGCAGTTAAAGGTGTTGCAATCGAGTTAAGACCATATTTGACTGAGAAGCAACTTTTGGTTTCCGTTGTTGCTGGGGTTAAGTTGAAAGATCTGCAGGTTTGTGCAATTATAGTTGTTCATATCTAGGCATTCTCCAGCATTTTTTTTTGTTTGAATTTATTCTCCTGTATTTTGTTTGTTCAAATTTTTGCTTTTAACAGAAAATCTTATTCTATACAACAAGTCTCAGAAATAAAATCAAGAAAAGCATTTATCATTAGAAAAAAGGGAAAAGTTCTTTTACTCTTCCCATATTGTTTAAGGGCTTAGATTTGCTGGATTCTATCAATGTTTGTGATGAGAACAAAATATTATACAATGCGCTTGTGTAAGAGGATGTTAGTCAGGAAGCTTTTTCCATCGAGTTGTTTCATCAGAAATGTCAAGCCGTAGAGTTCACAGGTCAAAATAAATGTACTGTCTTTCACTACTGGTTAATCATAGACAAGCTATATGAAGGGACATAATTTTGTATTTGATTGCTTCTCATTGATCGATCTACTTTGTGTGGCTGATTTGTTTTATGTTCACTTATTTTAGCTGGATAAATTTGTTGCACCAAAATTTAGCAGATTTTTATTTTCCTTATCTTTTATCTATGAAGGAAACATATTGCTTAAAGAAATTGGATTGATCTTGTGTTTCAATTGATGTCACATCTTTTGTTCTTAAAGATTACTCTTTATAAGTATTGTTGTTATAGTGTGTGTGCTTTGCTATAATTGAAATGCTGCTTTCAGGAATGGACTGCTCACAACCGTTTTGCCAGAGTAATGCCAAATACTCCTGCTGCTGTTGGTCAGGCGGCATCTGGTACAACCATTTTCATCCCTTGTCCTAGACACTCCTTGTTTTCCCTTCTTGTGCATATATTTGTGACAGTAATGTTCTACAAATCTTTTGCCTTCAATTTTTGTCCTTTGAGAAGTATGGTTTTAGTTCATTTTAATGTTAAAGCATTCTGGGATATAAACTCAATTTCTTAGGCCAGGCTGCAGAATGTGAATATCTATAGGGAAGAAGAGAAGGTAATGACATCGATTCTTAATCTTGTTCCTCATTACACAGTTCTCACGTTGGGTTCTGCGGCTACAGAAGCTGATGGTGAATTAGTTACTAAACTGTTTGGTGCAATTGGTAAGGTGTGGAAAGCTGATGAGAAATTATTTGATGCCATAACTGGATTGAGGTATAATATTGTCTCACTCAAAATCTTAGTGTAGTTTCTGTTCTTATAAAAATTGTAGACATTATTTTAGTTCCTAAATTCAGCCTATTCAGTCCAGGAAAGGATTTCTCTTATTCTTTTACTAGTGTTTTCTTGCAAAGCAACACTTTGTACACCTTTTCATGTTTAAAGGGTTAAAAATTTTCAACTTAACAAAGATTTGTTTTCTCTTGGATATTTTAGTGGCAGCGGACCAGCGTATATCTTTTTAGCAATAGAAGCTTTGGCAGATGGAGGGGTAGCTGCAGGTCTACCTCGAGACCTCGCACTTGGTTTAGCTTCTCAAACTGTAAGTTTAACTAGTACTTCAAATAGCCAATATTTTTCTCCATGAATGATATGCTCAGAAATCGCCTTTCCCCCAATTTCAGGTGCTTGGGGCAGCAACAATGGCTGTCAATGGAGGGAAGCATCCTGGCCAGCTCAAAGATGATGTTGCATCACCAGGTGGGACAACTATTGCTGGTATTCATGAGCTAGAGAAAGCTGGGTTTCGCGGAATATTGATGAATGCCGTTGTTGCTGCTGCTCAGCGAAGTAAAGATCTTTCAAAGAACTAATAAGTTAAGATCTCATTCTTTTTAACCTGCAATTTTCGGAGTAGAGTTCTCCCTGGCTAAGATATCTTCTTCATACATAATAAATAGCTCTTTTTTTTTGTATAATCTTTACCAGAGTAGAAATAAGTGACTTAGTTGGGCGTACAAATGAGTTGATACTTTTAAGTTTTTCTCATATTCATTACCAGTAATCGTTGCATGAACACTCCCCATCCTTGAAAAAATGGAATCTATTTCTATCCCTGACAACTATTTCTCGATTGTAAACCTTAGAGACTAGCTTACCAACTTGGTGACAGTCTCTACAGATTCTGAGATTCTTCGTTACGCGAAGAGTTTCCCCTGGTTTTGTTCCCAACAAACCAAAAGCTATAGCCAATTTTTCACTATGATAATATAAGGGATTTTCCTTTTCTTCCTCCTCACTGATATCATGCAGCAGCACTCCATCAGTAGTGATAGGCACATAACCAGCAGCAGCTCTTATTGAATCCAACATTTCATTGACTTTGGTATATATCTCTCTTGCTTGAGGATGAGTTCTTCCTCCTGCAATGAACTCACTAACCCTACCTTCCAATTCAATAACTGAGAACCCTGGAGTCTTCTTCACTCCCCTGTCATCCATCAATTTCCGAACATTTGCAACCTCTTCCCATCTACCAGCATTAGCATAGAGGTTAGCTAGTAAAACATAACGCCCACTGTTATTAGGCTCAAGTTCTATAATCCTTCTCCCTATTTCTTCACCTAGTTCAATGTTTCCATGGATTTTACAGGCGCCAAGAAGTGCCCCTAATACACCAGCATCAGGGCTCATAGGCATTTCTTCTATAACTTTTCTTGCTTCCTTCAACATTCCAGCTCTTCCAAGCAAATCAACCATGCATCCATAGTGTTCCATTCTGGGTTCAATGCCATAGACTTGTGTCATGTAATGAAAATAGTGCCACCCTTCATCAATCAAACCTGAATGAGCACACGCACTTAGAACATTCACAAATGTGATATAATCAGGAGGTGTTACTTCTTTCTGCCTCTCCATCTCCTTAAAAAGTTCAATGGCAGCCATCCCTTTACCAGTCACTGCTAGCCCTCCAATCATGGAGTTCCAAGAAGAAATCCCTTTACTCTCCAACCCGTTGAACACTTCAAAAGCCATGTCTAAGCATCCACATTTGCAGTACATATCAATGATTGTAGCTCCCAGTTTCGAGTCAACTTCAATCCCATTCTTCTTAATGTACTGATGTATCCATTTTCCTTGCTCCAAGGCCCCTAGCCCTGTACAAGCTGATAACATACTTGCAGCCACAAACTTATCCATCTTCACCTTTTCAGCTCGCATTTTCTCAAACAACTGAAATGCCTCGTGAAACCTATTGCTTTGAACATATGCAGCAATCATGGCATTCCAAGAAACAGCTGAATTTTTCCTTCTCTCCAATGGCATTGATTGGAAAAGTTTATAAGCCTCATCTATACACCCCCATCGAGCATAGCCGCTGATCAACGTTGTCCAAGAAACATCATCTTTACGAACCAAACCATCAAAAACCCTTTGTGCCTCCTCCAAGCTATTGAAATTCACATACATATGAATCAAATTATTTTGTGAAAACCCATCTGATGAAAACCCAAGCTTAATAACATGAGAATGTACTTGTTTACCTTCTTGAATTGCATTACCTATGCAACAGCCTCTAACCAGAGGCGGAAAGGTAAATTTATTCGGAGAAACTGAATTCTGCAACATTTGGGCATACAGAGCAATGCAATCTTGGGGACAATTCGATTCTAAATAGCCTCTAATCATTGTGTTGTAAATGAAGGCATCTGGATTTGGCAATGAATGAAAAATTCTAATTGCATAGTTTAAGTCCTTAAATTCAGATATGGCACAGAGCTTGATTACACGCCCCATGGTATCGTTATCCGAGGAGAGACCAAGCTTCACGATATGTGCATGGTGCTGCTTGAGCTCGACCATGGCTGAACATGATTTGAGGCCTTGCAAGTTCAGATTCAATGGCCTGGAGTTCGTAGGATTCAAGTTGGAGAGATGACAAAGGAGAAAGGGAATTGCAGCCATAGCCAAAATTATCTATTTCGGAAGTGAGGCAGAAGTACATCGTTTGATATTTATCGTAGTTTTATTAATAATTTCCAAAAAAAAATTAAATATCGATAAAATAATAATATTTTTTTTTATTATTATTATTATTTTCAAGATAGTTTTTTTTTTTTTCTAATTATCCAATCCAAATCTTTATTTCTAAAATAGAATCGAAACCCATATCAGATCAGACCAGATCAGGGTTACCGGTGAGAATCACTGTAAAGCACGTGCCTTTTCTGAGACTGATGTCATAAAGATTCGGGCAATGTAATATTTAAGGTAAAGTTAATGGAGATTTTTCTATAACAACGCCAATAGTTCAGGTGGTGAGGGTGGCTTCAATTAGTTCTACAGTGAAGTGAAGTATGGGGAGTTCAGCGTCGGAAGACTTCTCTGTACTGGTACTGGCGTCGGATCTGGGTGTGGACGGCCGACCTTTTCTGACTCAATCTGAAAGTCAAACTGAAGTTGAGCCGTGGCATGATTGCTCGGCATATCTTGATGAAGATTTCTCTGATCTTGAAGCCCTTCAATTTTTCCGCCTTGAATCTGGCTCTGATAGGGCCGGAAATCGTATCGTTCGCATCGTAGGGAAGTACTTTCCGGGTATGTTTCATCGACATATTCGTTACCCTGATCTTGTCGGTCCTTTGAGTTTGATGATAAGTAAAGTTGGTTCGTTTGTGCATTTATTGCGTGGTTTTATGTTACTTTCTTGGGATGAAGCTACAATCTTTAGGTTTATTTTGTTAGTTTACTCTTGAGCTGTGTGTTTCAAGTCTTCAATTTTATGATGAGTGTATGATAAATTTTAATCTTGGTGAACTTGAAAGGGTTAACAGTGTGGTTGGTATAAATTTGAAAATTAAAATGCTTACTTTTCATGTTAGTGTGGACTGAAAATGAAACGCTAGTTTGGGAATCAATTTTCTTATTCTTTTCCATTCTATGCTCTTAGTATATAGATTACAACGTTTATCAAGTCTTCAATAGATGGCTAATGAGTCAAGTGTATGTAGATAAAGAAAATCATTTCACGAATTCGAAAGGGTAAACAGTATGATATGAATTTAAACTGTCTACTTTCATTGTTTTTGAACCGGAATTAAGACAGGTAAATTCAATGAATGCATTTCATTTTGTATGTTTCTCTCTTCTTTGTGGACAAGATATATGGTCATAGTTTGGATAAGATTGTGAAGCTCAATGTTTTGAAGTTGCTGGATTTTGAATGTGTTCTCTAATAAGTAAAAGATGTATAAACCTTTTTATATCTATGCTGCATTATTACTTTCTCAGTAAAATTTCTTTAAGAGTTTTTGTTTATGGCTCTTGTTTCTAGAATATTACTAATTTCGTACTAACTGTTGGTTTGTTTATTTTAAATGTAGCTGTTGTAATAAGTGGAGAGAGGCTGAAAAAGTATGTATTCCACAAAATTTCTACAGAGATGCCTGAAGGACCATACTGCATTGTTTACATCCACAGCACAGTGCAGAAGGAGGATAATTCTCCTGGTTTTACGATCTTGAGGTGGATCTATGAAGACCTACCCTCGGATTTCAAGGACAGGCTTCAGGTTGTTTACTTCATTCATCCTGGTCTTAGATCAAGGCTTGTCTTTGCCACGCTTGGCAGGTTCTTCTTAAGTGGACGGTAAGATTTATTTATTTATTTTTTTTTTTCATAAATTCTTAGCTTGCTTTTGTGGAAATCTTAACATGTTATTCATGCTGTCATTGATGGAAAATTATAAAAAGAAAAATCTTCTGTAAAATGTCTGTGTTGTACTTCTTTTGTCGTGCCTTATGCAGCATAAACAAGATTTTGTTCTTTTCCCTAGTAACTGTTGGGCTGCAGATATTCCCTTTGAAATATTCTGGTGTCTACAGATCCCGTTGAATTTTCATGCCTGATTCTGCTCACTCTTTGACAAAAAGTTATAGTATGCCTGAGTATTGTTAGCATATTCTAATGCACATGTCTAGATGCTGCCACTGAAACTGTTGATGGTTTTCTGAATTTCCATTCCACTGCAGACTTTAAATCACCTCTATGAATCATGCTATTCTGCCCACTCAAATCCTGTTTCCTCAACGACTCTAAAATGAACTATTTAGTTTTTAAAAATATTATAGTCATCTCTATTTTCCTCTCGTTTTGATTATTTGCTTGTCTCATTGTAGCTTATATTGGAAAATCAAGTATGTTAGCCGCTTGCAGTATCTCTGGGATGATATAAAGAAAGGAGAGTTTGTGATTCCTGAATTTGTTCAAGAACACGATAAAGTTTTGGAGCACAGGCCATTGACAGATTATGGAATTGAACCAGATCCTTTACATCTTAATGATATGCCTACAACATCTTATTCAATTGGGAGGTACGAGGCAGGATGGTCAGCTAGAGAGTACGCATCCTAGTATGGCCATCTATTGTTCCGAAATTTTCTTGTACAGAATATTATACCCTTAATGTGCTAGCTTGGTTTAAAAGCTTGATGGTTACTGGTTGCAAGAACTCAGTAGTTTGTTGCCTCTATCCTGCTCATCTGTGGACTATGTACTACTCAATGTATCGTGTGCTTTGTGGTCCTTAGAGTTTTCCATTTTACTCTTTCCTCGCGACAATGTAAATGAACCATTGTTCTATTATATTTCTACCTTTTAGCTGAGTATGTGTATTGTTACAGTCTCCATCAAATATAGATCATAGAATTTTTTAGTAATGAATTGCAGGGTATGGGCATATGAATCTTTAAAAAATTATGGGTTCAAAGGTTCATCTTTAATTAAGTATTGCTTCTCTTGTTATCACAGAACTTTTGTCTTCTAGAAAACATGAAAAGCCATTATTACTAGAAGAAAAGGTTCATCAACTACATTATTTTACTTGGTCTATTAAAAAAAAAGGTTCATCCAATTATTAGTTCTTTTGAGGGAAGACGTGAAGAGCCATTCTTGGCTTTGGACTGGTAAAAACTATGTTTTCTTATTCATCAGAACTTATATGATCATGCTATATAATGCTGTGGTCAAAGCACAGCATCTGCCGTTTATCTCAGGTTGAAGTTTGCTTCTGGCTGCTGAAGTCTGAACCTTGGCATTAGTTTACATCATTTGCTTTGATTCTGAAATATGTCCTTGTCCAAACAAGAAGGAGCAGAAGAATCCATTGAAGAACCAGGGGATGGCTTCAATGGTGGGTCTCCGATATATTCAAACATGGAAGGAGATTTTCACCATGTACCTAGTCCACAGTCCTGGGATTCATTTTTATCTCCTCTGTGGAATTTCTCGGAGGACTCTGTTCATCAAAGTTCTTTAACTGGCAACACTTGTGGCCTTTCTGTCAAAGACTCACCCCAATCTCGTTCCTGTAAGTAGTATAGATGCTTTCTTCTAAATTTCTTAATCTATTTATGAATTTGTTCTTGAGGCCAGAGAAGATGCTGCAGGTGAATTTCTGGATTGATCTGCTGATTTGATATCTTATCAAAAATTATAAAAAATGGACCTCATTTTCTGACTATGGTCTTTTGCAGCTAGTTATCCTTTATCTTTAAGCTTCACTGTTGTGTTTTCATCGTATACAGGCGATCTTGAATCATATGGAAGCCCAGCAGACTACAACACAGGAAGGCAGCCTCTAAAATTTAGGATATCCCAGGTACTGAGCTACTTAAAGAAATCAAGTACGCGGCATTTTCTAGCTCAGGTTTGGATGCTGGTGAAGACAGGGAACCGATGTTTGCTCACTACCTCTGGGGCGCCTTTTGTTCTGTATTGTCCATCTGATGGGCTTTACCAGTATCGGATGGTATCTTTAATGTACAATTTCTGTGTTGATGAGGAAAATGATGATCTTGGGCTTCCTGGTCGTGTTTTCAGAAGCAAACTACCAGAATGGAGTCCAAATGTCCAATATTACTCCAGTGAAGAGTATCCACTGCTAAATCATGCATTACACTACAATATTCAGGGAATATTGGCTTTGCCTCTCTTTGAAGCCGGAGGTTGCTGTATTGGTGTTCTTGAGCTCATAACGACTTCAATGAGGATCAATTATGCTCAAGAGATTGGTTTACTTTGTAAAGCATTAGAGGTCAGTACTTATTAGTTCATCTTTTCATTATATTCATTTAGAATGTTAATAACTTTTTCCATGGAACTCTTGTAGCACTAGTGCAACTACTTTTACATTGATTTCCCTGAATTTTCGTGAGAGAGTTTTTACTTTCATTTTCTGACCATAAATTAGGAGGGTGAAGAATGTCATTTAAGATGCTTACTAGAAATAGATTCCTAACCAGTTAACACTTCAGTAAGTCAAGAAATCATTATATTGTACTATGCAGGCAGTTGAACTGAGAAGCTCAGAAATTTTTCATCTACCTCATACACAAGTGAGTCGCGCAAATTAGTTCTGACTTCTGAAGTAGTTAAAGGCTATTATCCTATACATCAGGTTCTCAATTTTTTTACCTTTTTATTTTTGTGCTCAGAAGGTTCTCAGATGCAATGAAAAGCAGCAAAATAATCTCATAGAAATCTTGGAGGTTTTGTCTGTAGCAAGTGAAACTTATGGGCTTCCTTTGGCTCAGACATGGACACTCTGCAGTCACTGCAACTTATCAACACGAGGTGGGAGTTTGGATCCCTCGAACTGTAATGACAGAAGCTATACAAGCAAGGTTTGCATGTCCTCTTATAATCTTGCATTTTATGTGGTAGAAGCTCATATGTGGGGTTTCCGGGAGGCCTGCATTGAACATCACTTAGTAGAGGGACAAGGAGTAATTGGTAGTGCATTTTCTTCATTTAACCTGTATTTTTGCAGAGACATTACCCAAATCTGCAAACCTGAGTATCCATTGGTGCACTATGCACGCATGTTTGGGCTGCAAAGCTGCCTTACAGTTCCTGTAGGCAATCCTGGAACTGCCAATGACATCTACATTCTAGAGTTCTTTCTGCCTCCTCGATTAACAGACTTCGAAAGTCAAAAGAAACTTCTGGCTCCTCTGTCCAAGACCATCCACCAATCTCTTAAGAATCTACAGATTTTGTCACACAAAGGATTTGGGCAGGAAAGAGCCATTGAAATTATCAACTTTTCTTCAGGGGAGAAACTTGTCCTTGGTACTGAATACAGCAGGGCAGAGGCCTGGCAAACTGGAAAAGAAAGAGAAATGCAGAAACCACCAGAACAAGAAGAAAAGCTGAGAGGCCAAATTCTAGATGGCGGAAGTAAGACACAGAAGGGTCAAGAAAATATTCCTGTTACCACCAAACCTCTGAAAGAAGTGAAGGTAACCTTAGAAATTCTTCAGCAACTATTTGGAATGAGTCTTGACGATGCTGCAAAATGTCTTGGAGGTAAAAAGCTTATTATATCAGAAAGAAATATGTATCATCCAAGACCGGAAGTTTAATCTGTATCTTTCTTGTTTTCTGATGCAGTTAGTAGATCCACAATGAAGCGTATTTGTAGAAAGCTTGGAATCACAAGATGGCCATCTCACAAGAGAAACAAGACTAAAAGCATTAGCCATACAATCACTTCAACATCCACTACATTCAGACACAGATTTCCACACCACAGACAGCCAGTGGGAAGATTTCTGAGTCAGAAACCAACTGGAGAAGAGGAACTGGAACCATGGGAAGCAGAAAATGTTGTCCAGGATTCTACTATTCTACTGCCCTCGTCAGAAAATGTTGCTGCATCACAAAGTGAATGGACTCTGCTGCCCATCCATTTAAAACACCAGCAGAAAGCTATAAAATTTCAGGTCCATTTCCAATTCCCACTGAAGATGATGGACCTGGAGAAAGGATTGGCAGAAGTACTAAAACTGGAGCTAGGAACTTTTCAGATCAAGTATTTTGACACTGAAAATGAATGGATTTTAATTGCTTGTGATGATGATATGCAGGACCTTATTGTAGTTTCCATGTCTAGATGCGATGGTACTGTTGAGATGATTGTTAAGGAAAAATCATTATTGTAAGAAGAATTCCTCTCATGGTCATGATTTATATCATGACTCTAAGTTCAAAAGAAAAAAATGAAAATGTATTTATTAATATTTTTTTCTTTCGGTTCATATTTATTATTTATTCTTTAAAAAAAAAAAACTATTTATATTTTTTAATTAAAATAAAAAGGGTGACTTTTAGGCAGCAACATCTATTGCCCCATCTCTCTAGCAAGTATAACATAAAGAGAAGGGCCATCTCTCTGAAGCTTCGAATCTTGATTCTTGAGAGCCAAAAGAAAAATATAAAATATCCAAATGTTCCGGACGTTCTATTTCCGGCGCTCTCTTCAGTCTGTCCTTTACCACCGTCACTCTACCGGAAAACCTCCTACCATAGACATCGTCCGCCGCTTCTGTTCTGCGTCCTCGTCTACTACTCCGTCATCTTCCAGTACTGAGGCTGAAATCCGTAAGTATATTGGGTACAGTGTTCTTCTACTAGGATGCGGTGCTGCTACTTACTACTCCTTCCCTTTTACCGATAACGCCAAGCACAAAAAGGCCCAGTTGTTTCGGTATGCTCCCTTACCGGAAGATCTTCATACCGTTTCCAACTGGAGTGGAACTCATGAGGTCCAGACGCGGACGTTTCTCCAGCCCGAAACTCTCGAAGAACTCGAGAGTATTGTGAAGGAGTCTAACCAAAAGAAGCAGAAAATTCGCCCTGTTGGGTCCGGATTGTCCCCCAATGGGATTGGTTTGACAAGGGCTGGGATGGTGAATCTCGCATTAATGGATAAGGTTTTGGATGTCGATAAGGAGAAAAAGTTGGTCAGAGTGCAGGCTGGAATTAGGGTTCAGCAGCTTGTGGATGGGATCAAGGAGCATGGGCTCACGTTACAGAATTTTGCCTCCATTCGGGAACAGCAAATTGGTGGCATTATTCAGGTGGGTTTCGAATTGTTGTTTCTTGGCAAGTAGACATTTTTTTTTTTCCCCTACAATTCAATCTTACTTGAGAATATGGATAAAAGCATGCCTTTATAAATGGGGTGGGACCATGATGGACGTTATTTGATTTTGTCTTGTCTGGCTTAATCTTTCTATTAGTTTTGAAGGATTGTGTAAGCGGCTCATTTTCTTATGTCATTGGTGTTACGGCTATTGGTTGGAGAAATATTGCAGCTTCATATATTTTAATCACCTGATTTTCCTCATTCTTTGAATTTGATTTGTAAATAAAGCATTTCCATTTAGGTAACAGTCTTTATGGTCTTTTGGGCAACTGATTCCTTGTCTGGTTACCATATAAGAACCCATTGAATGCTCTTCCTCACCTGCCCCCCCTCCCCAGGCCTGTTTCAATGTTTCTCTTAGTGTCCGTTTTCTGATGAATTTTGATGTCTATGAATGTGTCGGAGCCACGTGTTGCTTTGAGAACAGGGGAGGGGCAGCAGCCAGTATGGCTCAATTGATCCAAATTTAGTGAAAGAATTACTTTTCTTTGTTAAAGATATTGCTTTGTGTTTAGTCATAATGAATATCTTCAATTTTCTGCTCATCACAAATATTTAGGTTGGTGCTCATGGTACTGGTGCCAGGCTGCCTCCTATTGATGAGCAAGTTGTCAGTGTGAAGTTAATCACTCCTGCAAAAGGAACAATAGAGATTTCAAAAGAGAAAGATCCCGATCTCTTTTATCTTGCTCGCTGTGGCCTTGGAGGTCTTGGAGTGGTTGCTGAAGTTACCTTACAATGTGTTGAGCGACAAGAGCTTGTAGAACATACCTTTGTCTCCAACCTGAAAGACATCAAGAAGAATCACAAGTAAATATTTAATCCTTTATTTGGTGATCAGAATTGCCCACTCCAGATTAAACTCCAAAGTCTAAAACATAAAAAATTGTTACCTGTAATATAGCATTCGAACCTCCAAATCAGCTTGTCTAGTCTATTCTCACAAATAATAAGTTGTCAAATGAGGAATAAAGACTACACAAGACTCTTTGTTTGAACTTCAGAATGGTCTATCCAGTGATTTTTGTCCTGATACTATTCCACAAGAAGATTGGGTAGATATTGAAGAATGCCATTCAATATTTTCTTAATTTGATTTTATCCTGGATAGTATGCTCAGCTTTAGTTTGCCACATAAAATTCGTGTCAGATTAGAGCTATGATTATCTGGATTCCCCAATTGGCATCTTTTATTGCTGAAATTTAAAATTGGTGGGAACTCTTTTATTGCAGGCTTTGCCTCTAGTCCTAATTCAAAGAAAAATGTAGAGTGTCAAAGGATTGCTTAAAATGATAAAGGGCCATTCTGTGCCACTCTTATTACTGATACTAATTATTTCTCATTCAGTCAGTCTTTTCATGGGATTCCTTTTCAGCTTGACAACTTTCTGAGAGTTGGAGATGACAATTATCTTTTATCTTATTGCAGGAATTTTTTGTCTGAGAACAAGCATGTGAAATACTTGCACATCCCATACACAGATACAGTTGTTGTGGTGACATGTAATCCTGTATCTAAATGGAAAGGTCCACCTAAGTTTCAGCCCAAGTATAGCAAAGAAGAAGCTTTGGAACAGTTACAAGACCTATACAAAGAGTCACTATGGAAGTACAGGTAAATCTTGACATTTGATATTAGTGAAATTGACAATTAAGTGCTCAAGTTGCCATGGTAACGTAACATCTTAGACTTTGGGCTATGTAACTCCAATGCCTTTCCTTTTCTTTTTTGTATTTTGTATATAGTTTTGTTTTCATAACTAAATTATGCTGAAAAATAACTTGAAATGCATTCATTTTTGTTGGTGGAACTTTTAAAGTCTTGATACTACATCCAGCCCCCTTAAAATGTAAGGTAATAACTACTTATTTTAGTTTATTAAAAGTAAAAATTCAAAATAAAGGATGAAACGTAAAATTTGAAGGTGTTTTTGGACTGTCATTTTATAGTAGAATAATTGCATTTGAATTTTAAATAGAAATGAAAATGATATATATATTTTTAGAAATATCGAAATGTTTAAATAAAATATAATTAACACTTAAAAATTTATTATTAAGTAAATAGATTGGTCAAATTTTAAATAAATGAATCTTTCGGAAAAAGTGGTTGGGCAAATGGACCTCAAGATTGTCTTTTCTTTCCAAAAAAAAATGTTTTTTCAGTTATATTATTCATTAACTCTGTGCATTCCATTATTACAGAGCTGCAATTGCTACTAAATCTTCCGATGAAAGTGAACCAGACATAAATGAGCTCTCCTTTACCGAACTAAGAGATAAATTAATTGCTTTAGATCCTCTTAACAAGGAACACGTGATGAAAATTAACCAAGCTGAGGCGGATTTTTGGAGAAAATCCGAAGGTTATAGAGTAGGATGGAGCGACGAAATTTTGGGCTTTGATTGCGGTGGCCAACAGTGGGTTTCAGAAATCTGTTTTCCTGCCGGAACATTATCAAAACCAAGCATGAAAGATTTGGAATACATAGAAGAGTTGATGCAGATAATAGAGAAAGAAAGTATACCTGCTCCTGCTCCTATAGAACAGCGATGGACTGCGCACAGCAAAAGTGTAATGAGTCCAGCCTACAGCCCTGCAGAGGGTGATATATTCTCATGGGTATGTATTTTAATTGTTTGGCCATTTCAAGTCTGGTTCAATGTTAATGTGTCCTTCCCATCTAAAGCCCTCTTTCCTTTTGTTTTCTTTGTTACATTCTATCCTGTAGAAGAATGTATTGAACGGTTTCACCAAATGACATGGCCTATCACTTTATCTGCAACTCCGTTTTGTCGTATAGCTTCTGTTGGAATAGAGGGGAACATTTTGCATGTTTACTTGTTACATACTTTTGAATGAGGTACCTTTTGTCTGCTCATTGAGTATCAATTTTGTATAATCAGGTTGGCATAATCATGTACCTCCCTACCACTGATGCTCGCCAGAGGAAACAAATTACTGAAGAATTCTTCCACTACAGGAATTTAACATATGCTCATTTATGGAATCGTTATTCAGCTTATGAACACTGGGCTAAGATTGAGGTATGAGCCTATAGCCACTAATGTTCCTAGGTTTTATCGTGTAGTGACCTGCTATGTGCCTTTTATAGATTGTTTGAGAGTACTACTTTAAAGAAACAAGAGAAAGAATTAGTTGCCACCTGATATCTCTATATGCGAGCATCCCATTCTCTCCTGTTTAATTTTACTTGGTTTGCAAGGTGGACATTGGATGTTTGATAATAAACATGTATGTATTGAAAGTACATAATTCCAACAAATATGGAGGACCGGCATCTGATTGTTTGAAATTTTGAAGTACTGATTCAGCAAGATGTATTAGACAATATAACTATATGCTTCATTGCTTTTTGATAGCTTTAAAATCTCTGAACTTAGTGTATGTTCTCCATGAGGTTTAAGAAGACGTTGAGGATTTTAAAGGTCATTGTACTTACTAGAATATAAAAAAATATAAAAATAAAAAAAAATAAAAAAAAATTAATTATGAACATGCCTAAGTCTGAGCAGAAATTCTTAGTTGAAGCTGGTGGTCTTTAATACTTTTATGCATTAGATATTTTTCCCAATGAATGTGTTTTCACTTGTATTGTTTCATGGTGAAAATAATAATCTACTTCACTGTCGTTCAATGCCTAGATGTTGGTTTGGTCACTCACAAAAATCTTTGCTTCAGGTTCCAAAGGACAAGGAAGAGCTTGAAGCTCTGCAGTTAAGGTTAAGAAAGAAGTTTCCTGTGGATGCATTTAATAAAGCACGTACGGAGCTGGATCCCAACCACATTCTTTCCAATAACATGCTGGATAAATTATTTTCATGAAATATACAATTTGATGATAATAGTTTTGTGGTGAGTTAATATTTTTGTCTTTCTGAAATAGATAATAATGACTTTGGAAACATTGCTGGTATTGTCCCCTTGCTTTCCCTTTGATTTATGTTCCACATCCATGATAATATTTGAGTTGTACATTATAAACCAAATATTTTTAAGTAGAGTTCTTTATCTGTATATTATATATTGTATTTGTCCAACTCATGCTGGGAAAATAATTAGATAAAGAATGTATCGAACATCTTGCAAGTGAAAGAATAATGGAAACTCTTTATTTGGTTTTTCTTCTGCTATTTGTTAGAGTTGTTATGTTTATTTATTATTATTATTTTTTTTTTTTTTTGATAAGTAGAGTTGTTATGTTTATATTAAACAATTAGGTGGACATAAATTAGGGCTCCATGGATGAAACTGTAGAACATACATTTTTTGGCTGTTGCTGTTTGTTGTTTTCAGCTTTTAGGTTATTGTTAGGTAAAGATAAGATAACATCTACAGAGGTTTTGTGCCAATTACTGTGGTTAGAAGGCATAATAAACATTTCTCCTGATTGCCTCTTGTCTTGAACAAAGCTAGTTAAGAATTAGCCATTTCATCAACCTGTAAACTGCATAGCACCCATGTCTCTTGATGTGGCCAAGATACAGATATCCAAAATTTTGTTCAAGAAACAAGAAAAGTAGAAGATATCATTATTGAAGATATAGCATCATACTTTACAGAAACAAATTGTCAGAGTACATATAATATATATTATATATATATAGATTACACGATGATGATGATCTATGAAACAGAATAAAAACTTATAAACTAGTACAGTAGAGGAGTATTAATCCAAGAAGTATTTAATCACAGCACATTTCACAGATCCAGCAGCAACACAGGGCAAAGATGCTGCACCCACAATCACACCATGACTGATTAGAGACCAATATCTAATCAAAAGCACATCTCACAAATCCAGCAGCAACACAAGGCAAATAAACTGCAAAAGGAAACAGGGATATCAACTCATTATTTTGAGTAATCCAAATCAGGTACCTTTTTTTTTTTTTTTTTTTCTGCAAAATGAAGTTTTGCTTCCAGGAAAGTTGTTTCATATAAATATTAAATAGTATCAAGAACTCTTACCATCCTTCAATGAAACCTCTGTCACCCTTAGCCTTGGATCGTGAAAACCACTTTTTCTTCTTCCCATTTGGAGGATTTTCAGTAGGATTAGGATACCCTTCAAAATAAAAAACATAAAACAGTCAAGCTTTACCTTCTTCCAAAGATGATCAAAACATAGGAAAACAAATCTTCTTCCTGACATATACCTGGGGGAGGAAGTTGTTGCTCTGTTTTATCCATTGTTGGAACGAAGAAGGGTCAAATTCTGATTCTTGAATTCAACAAGAATAGATTGAGTGTCGAGATGATCTCAATTCAAGTTAACCTTCCAACTAAATACTTATATATATATATACACATACCAGTTTGACGGATAAGGAGTTATTTAATGGTGATGAGTCCAACCCCATTAAATTATACCGACTCTAGATTTCTCTTCAATTAAATAATAGACTAAAAAAGTTTTCTATTATACAAAAGAGCCCCAAGTTTTGAATATTATAAAAATCATTCCCACTTCTTTTTTGTTTTGGCTAATGAAAAAGATTGAAACTTAATCTCGTGTAAATATTCCTTCCAACCCACCACTTCGTGGATGATAAGATTCTTTTCTTACACTCATGGATTTATAATAAAATATACATACTTAAAAAAATTAAATTTACATGACTTTTTTTTTATTATTATTTTAGAGTAAGGCTTAGTTTACGACAGTATAATTTTAATGTTTTTTTTAAAAAAAGTTTATAATTATAATTTTATTTAAAATTTTAGAAAAACATAATTTAGTCAGGCATAAAATTATTAATGAAAATAAGCTCTTGATTTTATATAATGGGAAAGCAATGAAAGGTTATGTAAGGTCGAGAGTTTGACACTTGCTGTGAGCATCATGTAAGAGTTAGGGCGAAACTTTTTTTCCAATTAGAATGAATTGGATTCTATAGACATAATTTGAGTTAAATCTGAATGATTCAGCATCATAATAACTCTACTAAAATTATTAGGTAAAATAATGGAGAAAGTAGTAAGAACACTTGGAAAGTTAAGGGACATGAATTTTAGTACTTTATTCTCAACTTTTTTCTTTAGATAGATTTATATTCCCCTGGTTGAAGTATGACAAAATATTCACGCGGTTTCCAACGCGGAATCCTTCAATTTAAAGGTAAATAGAAAGAAAAGAATGATCACGGAATTACTCTTCCAAAATAATAATTACATCGGGGTTTAGTTCAAATGGTAAGTGATTTATGAATGCAGAAAATCCAAATGTAGTCGGGGGCAAAGCTTTGGTGGCAATAAAAAAATAATAGTAATAATTACATCATCAAGATTGATTTGGGTTTAAGATTAAGATGATGATGTAATTGCCTTAACAAATAATAATAAGATGAATAATCACAAATTTCATTTGGTTGAGTTGTTGAAAATTGAAAGTAAATATACTTTTTTGGGGGGAGTGGGTTAAGTGTCGTTTTCATTTGTTATGGTTTTGCCGCGTGGTAGCCCAAAATAACCTTATCTTATCCGAAAATAGAAAATAGTTACTAAGTATTATATATCTAGGTAATGTTAAACTCCATATATTACAAGAAAATCAAACTCTTATTGATTGTATCTCAATAGGTTTTTTTTTTTTTTTTTTACATTATTTGATTTTTGTATTACTAATTCAAATTCGAGTTCGTTTTAGACTTTCTTAATTAGAAAAAAACATTATATTGACTCTTATATAATAATTTATGTATTTTAATAGTTAATACTATGACATATATAACAAGGAAAAAAAAAAGGCGCATAAACATCCACCAATTTGCTCTGTGGGCCCCACAGTTTATGTATTTGGGCTACATAGGCCCATGTTTTTGTGAATGCTCTGTAGATTCACAATGCGATGTATCTTAATACTATCATAGATCCGATTTAAGCCCATAAAGGTCCACCAATTGCTCTTTGGGTCCTGCAGTTTATGCATTTGGGCCACATAAAGGCCCATATTCAATCATTCTAATCCAGTGTTTTTGAAGAGGCCTGATCCAATAATATCCAGCCTGCTATTAATCACATAGCCCAATAATTAGTAGGTCTCCTCATAAACTATTTATTATTTACTCAAGCCCGTTATAATTGGGCTTTGCAGACTACAATACTTTTTTTTTTTTTTCCTTATCGCACTGGGTGGGTCCTGTCACTGAGGGGAGGCACCTTCAAGTCATTCTACGCTCGGACTAATCTCGCTCGCTGATTTGTAGGCACCTCAATGGGTAGGACAATTGACTAAAGGATTTAACATTTTTTTATACTCAAGTCAAGATTTGAAACTTGAACCATTGGTTAAGGGAGGAGGAGCCCCTACGTCTCCACCACATGCCTCTGGTTGACTACAATACCTTTTTCTTCCGATCTTTTTTCAGACAATTAAACCTTTTTTATTTGATAAAAATAGAATTGATGAACTCTTAATTGAGAATTAATTTTTCTGTATAAATCGTAAATATATATATATATATATATATTTAGCACACATTATAAATTATATGATTCATTTTTTAAATGAAGAAGGAAGCAGTAGAGGAAAAAGTAGTATGAAAATTTAGGTTTTGGAAACAAATTAAGGAAGAGTCTAGAGTTAAAAAGAGGTCCATTCGGTGATGCTTGCTGAGTCAACCAGCAAATTTGAAGGTTATTTATTTCCATTTCATAATTTTGGTACTATATATATATATATATATATATATATATGTATAAGTGTGTGTTTTGACTTTGTGATGAGATATATATGGTGCTTACCAAATCCATCCATCAATGAATCATTATTTCTTCTAATATTATTACTCACTCACTCAACTTGCATTATTATGTCTTTTCAATCTAAATTTTTCTTTCTTCTTCAAGATTTTATTCGATATATATAAATTTTATATACACATAAATGTGATTCTTTTTTAAATTTAGAAATAATAAAAGAATATTGTTAAATTAATTAACATTGAATTGTATTGTTTTCCGTTCTAGAATTATGTCATTAAGGTAATATCATTATTATTCTTTATGTATTTTAAATTAAAAGGAAAATAGCTTCCATTAATCATAGGTATGGTAACCCTTTCATGGCGGACAAACAATGCTCAAGTTGATTGATGTATAGTCCACTCTTCCTTTCCATCCTTCAACTTCAAGACTTCAATGTTTTTGACTATTTATTTAGCTTTATTTTGGGTTTGCATAATAGGTAAATATCCTTATATAAGATTTCGAATTGAATTTAAATTGATTAAAATAGGATTTGAAATTGGGAAATCTAAAGACAAGTAGCGACAATGATTTACAGTGTTTTGAATTATTTCAGAATATTCTGGATTTAAGGTAAGTGGAGACGATTCCTTTTCTGGTTTTCTAAAATTTTGATGATTATTGATTTAATGAAATTCCATTATGTATACTGATCTTTGGTTTTATTGAATTTGAGTTGAAAGTAAAGTCTTGATTTTTATAAGTAATCTGATAGATATAGTTTAATGAATATGTATTTTTTATATTATGTATTTGGAGTTTTAGTTCATAAATTAGACTCAAATTTGGAACGTGACAAAGACAATATATAAATGACGCTGACTATGAGTGCATGATCTCTGTTATTCTATTACCCCTAATGATTTTTCACCATCACCAAAAGAGAAACTTTTATTTTTCCTTTTTCGTCTTGTCCATGTTTAAATATATAATTTTCTAATTGCAATTTGCTTTTATATATATATATATCATTAAAGCAGCTGCAACTTTTATTTATTTATATATATATATATATAATATTAGTGAAAAAGAAAAGGATGTAAAGAATAATAATAAATAAATAAGAAGAAGAACGATGATTATTAATTAATTGTAGCTGATTTGAGTAATGATGAGGGCAAAAAAAAAAAAAAATCCACTCAAACCCAACAATTACCAAATTCGACCTTGTCCAGTCACTTCATATTATGTTGGCCACTTCTTTTTCCTTTCTTCCCTTCCAACCACACACACACACACACACACACACATATATATATATATATATATATATATATATATATATATTTTTTTTTTTGGTGAATACATATATATATATATATATATATATATATATCATACGTCACTTAAACCCAATATATGAAAATAATAATAAAATAAATAATTCAAATATAGGAAATATCATAAATATAATATTAATTTCTCTTTATTTCACTTTCTCATGCAAGGTAAATATCGAGATTGATATATATATATATATATATATTATATATATATAGTTTAAGAGCACGAGGCGTTTTTAGATATGAAAAAGGTTCTTTTAAGCTAATTTACAGGAAAAAACTTAATACTCAAATTTTAAATAACCGTATTCATGAGTCGAGATTTGAACCTCCAACTTCACTTAAGTCAAGAGAATTTCTTATCAACTCACGTGTGTCATAGATTAAATCATGGTAGAATTATGGCATCCTTTTGATTGGATTATATTATGTTGTATATATATATATATATATATATATTTCTTTGTTTCGTGTACCTTTCACTTAAAAAGTGTACGGATAGTGACAGAAGTAAAGGAGAAAGAAAAATGTCAAAATAAAATAAATTAATTAGCCTAATTGCACGTTATGAAAAATAAAATAAAAATAGTGTTTAATTAAATTAATATAATAACCTATCAAAAAAAATTAATTAATATCATAGCTACTTCGATTCCAAATCTATATTTGATACCCCTTTTCAAAGCTCAGAAAACCAATCTATGAAAAAGTGGAATATTTTTCCCTGTAACACGAAAATACCTTTTCCATATATATATATATATATATTATATTTAGTACGTATCTTGTAATTAATTTACTTGGACAGGTCTTTTCTCAAAAAGAAAGGGAAAAAAAAAAAGAAGAAAAAAAAGAAAAGTTTGGTGAAAATGAGACAAAATTGGAAAATTATTTGGAAAAGAAAGTGATTGGATTCGTGGTGTCTTATGTTAAAAATCAAAAGATTATAATGTGGATTGATGTTAATTATTGATATTACATATATATATATATATATATATATGTCAAAGTTTATGGAGAAATTGACATAACTCAGTAATAAAAACGAATGTAAGATCCTGCTATCATTCTTTTCCTGCGGTTCATAACTTTGTATATATATATATATATATAACTTCATCAATACAACTGCAGTCAGCTGAGAATTCATCAATTTTAAGAACATTAATTCCACCCACATCCCGCCCTTTTCGTCATTTTTTTTTTAATTCTTTTATGCAAGAGGGAAAAAAAAAATTATATATATATATATAACCTCAAGATTTCTGCACGTTGGACGGTGCAGAAATTAATCGATACTCATATATATATATATATATATATATATAAATATATATATTCACTGGATTCACAGTTTAATTTATGCTTACATAAATATGCATTGAATCTAAACTACTGCTGTACTATATGATATATGAACCCCAAAAACATTAAAATAATAAAAGAAAGAAAACAGAAAACCGAAATAATCAAAATAATTTATAAGTATATATAATACTGAACAATGTGGTAATGGCGCCGTTAAACTGAACTAGAGTCTCATGCAATTCAATCAATGGACATTATTGAAGTCTCAACAGAATATAAGTATAGAGGTGCTCAATATATATATATATACATATAGTTTGATTAATTTCTCATTCCATGAAACAGTCATTAATATTTGGCCAATACAGATTCAGAAATTCTATATATATTTTCATTTATAGTTTAGTGGAGCATTCAAGTAAAGCCGGCCTACGTACAAAGCATTGATTTTTTTTTTTTTTTTTTTTCATCCATATATATATATATATCTTATAGGCATAGTAGAATTAGTCTTGGAAAAGAAACAGAAAATTTATATGCTATAATGCATGTTTTATATATATATATATATATATATATATATATATATCTCCAAAAGAAAATAAATATTGACACAGACAATGAATGAATAAGCTTCATTAAGACATACATATGAAGGTACATATATACTTTGTACATTGCCAGATCCCATATTAATAATAATAAAAATAAAAACTGAACTTCAATTAAAACTAAAATATTACTATATATATATATAATTAAGACCTGCGCGCAGGACATAATGATATCAAGAAAACCAAACAAATAAACCACCTGACTAATTAAGAATCATTAATGTGAAAGAAACTAATTATAGCTTGTTGCTGAAACTACTCAACACCATATATATATATATATGGTATTAGGCAAGAAGATTTCTTAACAGCAAAATGATGTCCAATTAAGTAGCACCGATCATAATTAATTGCCGCCAGAGAAAGGAAACAGATTTCAAGAATGTGCAAAAATTAATCCTAGGGTTTTCATGATTAAGTGTTAAAAATGAAAAATGGTCATGGAAGGACGAGACAAAAGAAGAAAGAGGATCATGGAGGGAATCCTGGATTACATATATATATATATGAAGCTGTCGTGTGGTCATAGTCAAGGTTGTTGGTTTCATGCAAGACAAACCAATCAATTTGTCTAAACTCGAATGATGCTTTCTTTCTCTCTCTATTTTATATAAATAAAAATGAATTTTTAGACAACAGTTAAAGCCAATCAAGTTTCTGGGAACGCCCATTAGGCAAAGAAAAAGCAGAGAGAGAGAGAGAGAGAGACAGCTCATATCCCTCATTAGCATTATTAAGTGTCCCAATGTCCGAACAAACTTCTCAATGATCCCACAAAACCCCACCATGCACCATAAAACACTAAAACTTCCCATTTAAACTTACTTCTTCTAAAATTAATCAAATTTATAAAAAAAAAAAATTCACTCTGCATGTCCTAATAATTATTAGATTGTACTGATGTTTATTAAAATACGCAATTGTGTTTTTTTTGTCTATACATACATAGTACGTACCAGTATTAAAAAAAACATGTGTCATGAGAAAGGGTTAGTCGGAAGAGGAGACCAGAAAATAATAACAATAATAATAAATGCTTAATGAAAAAACACATAAATATATAGATATATATAGAGAGAGAGAGAGAGAGAGTTGATGACATTATAGATGGACATGGATGTACCAATATAAAAACACAAGAGAAGAGAGTTGACGGGCCGGGGATTGAAAAGATTGATGACCTGCATGCGTCCTCTCCATCACTCACAGCAAAACTTGGATTCTCCCTTGTCCCATCTGCTCAGAAAACCAAAAAAAAAAAAAAAAAAAAAAAATTCCACCGCTCTGCATTTCGTTATCATTTTGAAAGAAAGCCCTAGGAACCCAAAATCAAATAGAATAAAACAATTCTTTTTTCCTTCCTAATTAATTCAAGGATAAAAGAAAGATATAAAGCAAGAATTTGATTGAAGTGAAAGATATAGAGCCATTTTCATCTCATCTTAAATAACTGACCCCAAAAAGAAAAGAGAGAAAAAAAATCCTAAAGATGATATATATATATATATAATTAGATATTAATTGCTGACTCAAAATAATAATAATCCTCCACGGGTTTTAATTAATCCACCTCTGCACCTGTCCGTCCATCACACACATCATATATAGCAGCAGAAAAAACACACTTGTGATGGATGGATGGATGGATCGATCATTCAATCAATAGTCATGGGAGTGATGATGACCGTACATTGCTGATGGGTCTCTTTGGCTACTGTCATCCCCGTCGTTCATTTTGCACCCCATTTGTCCTGCTGCACCAAGATTTAGATACACCATTCTTGAATCAAGATTCAGGTTTCCCCCACTACTAGTACTACTACTGGTGTGTTCTTGATCATTACTTATTGTTGGCGGGTAAATAGCTGTAGAAGAAGTTGGCACATTATTTGCATTACCTTCCTCACGAGAAATCACCATGGCTGCAGACTGAACAAGCTCGAGACAAAGCCTAAGCTTATTTGGTTCAATGTGGGTTAAACCCGGAACAGCACCTTTAAACAGAAAATCAGAAGTTAGGGTTCGGAGAATATCTAGTGGAGTAATTCCGTCGACGGTACGGACATTTGGGTCAGCATGATGGTCAAGTAGTACAGCCACCATATCCGGCGAAACCATCTCCGCTGCCACGTGGAGTGGGGTTTTGCCAGCTGGACCAGCTGGATAGTTAACATCGGCTGCCCCGAGTTCCAACAGCGCCTTAACAACTTCGCGGCTACAATTCTCCACAGCGTAATGTAGGGCCAGTGCTTCGTCGAGATTAAGACCTTCACCCATTACCATAAGCTTGACGAGTTCCACGTCGGACGAGTCGAGCGCCCGTCTCATCCGTCGGATCTTCTGGTCTTCTAAGTCATGAGCTGCTACAGCAGCCGCTGCGGCTGCGCTGATGTGATGAGGATCGTGGTGGTGGTGGTGGTGGTGGTGGTGATGTGGCATTAAGGATCTCCGAGCTAGGGATGATTTGAGACGAAGCTCCTCGATCTTGGCGACAACGTCTATGGGTAAATGCTTAGCGAGAATTTCAGGTGGAAGACCGGATTTTGCTACCAAGTGTGAACAAGTAGTCCAGAGCTGATGCATGTCTTGCTTTCTAGAAGCTATTAATACTTTCATTACATCCTCAATTGATGCCTTTTCAACCATACTCGCTAATTGTTTCTGCACAGAAAACATTTCAATCGATTTGACATAACATATATATACATACATATATATATATATATATATATATATATATACATAGATAGTGTGTTTGTCCAAAATTATGAAACTAAAATTAAAATGCGTAAAGTGAAGTACGTAGTTTACACAATAATAGTTAGTTTTTCTTTCTCATCAAATAAACCAAATGAGGAAAGTAGTATTTTTTTTTTTATGTATAGCTATTATTTGATTTGGTGTTGTGATCAGTAGTAGTAGTACTGTTGAAGACAAGACTGGAAAAAATAATCGAGCGAGACACCGATTTGGTAAGTAGTAAAGATGGAGAATAAAGATAAAACAGAAGCCTAATTTTAGAAATAAGGGGGAAAAAAAAACACACTCTGATGAGCAGCTACATGAAATGAAATGAAATCAAGATCAAGTACTTTTTTCATTCATGTCACAATTACAACCTTATCCATCATCCATCCCATATATATATATATATATATATATATATATATATATATTTATTATGTATATATATATATATATATGTGTGTGTGTGTGTGTGTTTGTGTAAGTGTAAGGTGCAAACACAGGAACGAGAAAACCGAAAACAAATAGTTTGGTCAGGATTATCATCAATGCTGGCTGCCAAAGAACTGAAGAGAAGAGGAAAATCTAGTCACTAGTGAAAACTTAATAAAAATAGTACTAGATTTCTTTTCTTTTTTTTCTTTTTTTTTGAGATCGAATCCAACAACAAATTAATACATCAGCTACCTAGCTAGCAACACAAGTTAATTAATTAATTAATTAATCACAGTTTTTTTTTTTTTTTTTTAAAAAATCAAAAATTAAACTCTGCCAAATTATTATCAACCCATCCGGATAGCAACAAAAATATCAATTGTTTCTCCCCAAAAAAGCACCTGGAAGAACAGATTTGATCCCCTAATAACCAAATTTCTTTTAAAATAATATATAAAAAAAAAAAAGTTCCCGTGAAGAACAGCCGTCCACCAGAGCAAAAGAAACAAAAAAAAAAGTACTGCTCACTCACAGTCACGGTAATCTAGGGGGGAAAATAAAATAAGAAAAAAAAAAAAAAAAGGAAAGGAAAGGAAACCTGAGTGAGCAAGGCGAGCTGTTCGACACCGAAGGATCTAGCGGCGGCAAGAGTATCAAGAGCAAGATCAACGGCTGAGGTGCAATGTGTATGCCAACAGCCTCTTTCCCCACAATTAGGCCTAGGTTCATGTTTCTGCGGCACAATTGAGACTTGTCCGCTATACAAGAACTGAAGCATCAACAAGAAAACCTCGTAACCCACCGAGTTAACCGGTATTACCTGAGAGTTTGAACCTCTCGGAGACGAAGCCAAAGTTCCTGCGCCTCCCGGTCCGGTTCCCATCCTCGAGCCGGATGGGTCAAGACCCGCCGGTGTATCCGGTCCACAGAAGAATTTCCTAAAGAAAAGACTCCTTGCCGCTAAGATGCACCTGTGAGCATGAACTAAACGACCTTCTACACTGAAAGTTACATCACTGAAAGCCTGACCGTTGATTAACAGGTTTAGATAGTCCAGAGAAAGAGATCTCAACGAGTCCTCTAGGGAGGACATTATTTTTATTATATATATATTATTTATAATTTATTCTCACTAGCTAAAAATATCTATATATATATATATATATATATATATATATATATAATATATAATGCTCAAATTCCACAAAATATGTATTCCTGTAGTAGTGAGTTAACTTGAAAGAAAGATAGTAGAGAGAGAAAGAAAGGGAGAGAGGGAGAAAGAGAGATCGGAGGAATGGAAGATGAGTTTAGGTAAGTGGTTTTCTTCTTCACTTAATCATAATTTCTGTCTTCTTTTTCAATTCTTCTTCTTCCTTCTACTTCAAAGATCGATGGAGCAGCTATTGTGATGGAGATGGTGGTGTGTGTGGTTAGGAAGATAGATATTTTTCTTTTGAGAGAGAAGAAAAAAAAAGAAAAACAGAAGGAGGAGGAGGAGAAGAAGAAGAAGAAGAAGAAGAGAAAGCGGAGGGTGGAGGGGACAGAGGGAAAGAAAGCGTAAGCAAATATGGGTGGCTGTTCTGGGCGGCTGCCTATATATGATATGATATATGATATTATTTAACCACAAAAAATATACATATATATATTATATAAAATGGAGAGATTTTTTCTCTTTTTTTTCTTTGTGTGATTTGATCATTTGATAGTATATATATATATATAAAAGAATATTAGGTCTTCACTTGGTATAATAAAAAAAAAAACATATTATGTATATTGAGGTCATGATTCTAGTAAGGGTTTAGATTGAGTTTTTCGAATAAAAATTAAATTTTATATGTGTAATTTAAATTAGAAAAAAAAAAATGGTGACTTTAGATATCAAAGAGTTATGACGAAATTTCTTTTGAATAAGAGTTAAATTCAATATATATAACTCGAATTAAATTTAAATTAATAAAAAATAGTGATTTTAAATATTAGATCATGTAGTTGGAAAAAATATATGAAGGATTATTGATATAAGATGATGTTAATAGATGCACATGGCTCATGAGCCTATTCTTTGGAGAAAAAACATATAAAGTGGAACATGATTAAGATAGGCATAGGCATATTTCATCACTAGCTTAATTAGTGACCCTTTTTTCCTTTTTTTTTTTTTTTAATTATTATTTTTAATTCCCATATCTTCCGATATGAATTCTATATATAGATATATATATTGCTCCCAAAAAAAATCTCATTTAAAATTCATTACGTAAAGGGTAATTTTGGGAATTCATAGTATATACTATTCGATTTACATTATTTGAAAAGAAATTTCAGATTATCCTTTCCAACCTATATATATATATATTAAATATTCTTATTCTTATTCTTATTTTAAGATGGTCTAAATTAATAATCACTTATTTTTGCTATTTAAGATATTGAATCAGTATGTACTTATTTTTTAAATATATATATATATATATATACTTTTATGAGGAATATCCTTGTGTAAGATTTACAAGATTTGTTATTCCAATAATAAATAATTTATTTTCAAGAAATACATATATATGGAATAATTTGTTTGTAGACTACTAGGAATATGATACGTTGGATAAATGCATGTAAATATTCTTATATTCATTAGTAAAGTTTCACAAATCAATTCCTTTTTAATTATTACAGTTTTTCTTTTATTATTAACAGATTTCATCTCTTCCTTTCAAAACTTTGCTAATATGTTTATTCCAAAATATTTAATAAATTTTTTTTTTTGTTAGACCATCTAGTTTACAATCAGTCACAATTGATTCTAACTAATTCAAATTCTACCCAAGTTGTACCTTACTCGGAGGAAGGTCTTACTTTGATTTTTAACGTGGAGCTCACAATGAGTGTCGAACCCTCAATCTTCGTATAGCATTTACAATGGGATATTATTATTTTTTTAAAGACAGCCAACAAATTTTCATAAGGTAGCAAGTAAAAATTAAAAATATATATATTATCAATTTAGATAGAGTATTAAAAAATAATTGATGTGTTGTCTCAAATATATGTGTCCAAACCTTAAAATGCAAACAATCAATTTAATGTTCATATATATATATATATATATCGCCAAACATCCACTATTTTCTCACTTTGTCTCGAAATTTTTATCAATATTTGACTTTAAATAGAAATATAATACAAAATAACATATATTATTAAAAATAAAATGACACACAAAGTGTAATTCCATTGATTAAAAATCTTTATCTAAAGTTTAAGAAATTATGATTTCTCCCTTATCCTTCTCAGCAGTAGCATTAATCTTATCCTTCTTTGAATTGCAGGCTTTTTGAGGTAGGGACGAAGACCGGGGTCAGAAACTCCCAAATTAAGCTAAAATCATTAATTTAGGTTGTCTAATCTTAAGATTGTAATAAATTCATAAATTATTAACATAATTTGGGGGAAACCTGATTAAGTTCCAAATGTAGAAAAAGAACAATATCAGTACCAATATATACAATACAATTATTGGCAGAGACATATTTTTAATTTAATCAGCGGCAACAAAAAAAAAAAGAAGAAAGAAAGGAAGGATGGGAATAAGTAAGTACTACTGCATGCACCACTTGGAGGTTAACGTTGGGATAGTACATTCTCTTCACTACCTTTTGTACTTCCAATTACTTGCTAAACAGATATACATATATGCATACATATATATATATAAGGTCCCCTTCCTCCCCTCACGCCACCCTATAACCACATAGTCACAGCCTCACTTATTTCCCCTACTCATCTTTCCATTTTTTATTGAAAAAAATGTTTTAACTGAGTTTTAACCATATATATATATACACACGACACTTTTAATTAATATTCACAACTATAATTGACTCAAGTAGGTTTTTTTGTAGGAGATAAATTTTAACTCAAACTTTTAAACGATTATATACGTGAGTACAAATTTGATGTTATAATCTCCCTTAAGGCAACCCTTTAAGCAATATTCACAGTTAAATGAATCTTCGTTCGAACCGAGTAGGTCTTTTTGTTTGAAATAAGATTTTATTTCAAATTTTAAACGTTTGCATACGTTAGTATGGATTCAATCATACAACTTCACTTAAAGTAACTTTTTAAACAATATTCACAATTAGACTAATCCTCATTCGAATCGGGTAGGTTTTTGTTTCATATAAAGTCTAACTTTAAATTTTAAACGATTGCATTTAAGTACAGATTCAATCATACAATTTCAGTTATAGCAAAAAATTTCTGACCAACTCACATGTGTCCTAAAATAAAAAAAATTAAAGTGTTTTATTTAAGTGAAAAAGTATGTAAATAAATCAAATGTCTCATTTTAACCATTATATTTTAAATTGATAATCATTTAATTATAATTAAGAATATTTTAACAAAGTATTTTTTACCTAATGATTAGATTTAAAAACATTAGCAGCGTTATTAGTAATGTCAATTTAATCTAAGAAAAAGTATAAATATATATATAAAGAAAAGAAGAGAAAAAACTAGGTCTATACTAAAAAACGGAGGGAGGTAGGAGCATAGGGAGGCGTGTCGGCCGGGTCTCTGGGGGTCATGTTGGGACTAGTGCCAAAACTTGGAGTTAAACTTGTGGGTACTCTGAAACTCGACTTTGTTCTGTGTTGCACGTGAGTCAAGAACTTTACACGTGCCAAAACATTTTCTCCATTTCAATTATTACTACTAATTTTTATTTAACTTCTTTCATATTTTTCTAGCTACCACAATTAATAAAATATATCATTTTATAAGAAAATAAAAAATTATATTTTAATTCAAAAATTAAATTATTAATAACTATTCTTTAATAAAAAAATTAATAAATATGAATTATAAAATAATAATAATTGTAAAAATCTATTTAATTTTATATTTTAAAATATATATATATATATATATATATTTAATCCTTAATATTTTTTCCCTTAATAAAAAAGGTTTTCTGATCATAAATTTTCTGATATTATCTATTATACATTTATTGTATGAATAATCTCAAGCATTAATAATTAAATAACCTATGATATAGGTAAAATAATAAGAAACTTTTTAACTTAAACGAGATTGTAAGTTTAAATTTATATATATATATATATATATATATTTAAAACTGGACTAAAGTTTGATTCTCACATAAAATTTATCCAATTCAAATAATAATTAATTTGAATGTAAACATATTTTTAAAATATTCGAAACTTATTCAAAACACATAGCTATATATATATATATATATATATAAATATATATATAAAGAATTAAATAAGACATTATTTCTTCATTTAAAATACATAATATTTGAATTTTTTTCAATTAAAATACTATATTATATATACAATTTATTATACAAAAAATGGTAGTACTATACAAAATAAATACAATTCTAATTTCAAGACGTAAGTGAGCTGGTAAAGAGTTCTCATAGCTTAAGTGAGGTTGAGGGTTTAAATCTCACTCATGTATACAATTATTTAAAATTTGGGGCTAAAGTTTCCTTTCGTGAATGATCAATTTAGCTCGAATGAAGATTAGTTTAGATGTGAATTTGATTTAAACATAAATGTCTACCAAAAAAAAACAACAGAATTAAAGAAAGAGAGAGAAAGGGGAAAGTCACAAACAAAAGAAATCCATTTTGATTGACAACACAACACCTCACCTGACTGTCTTATGATATGAACTCCTCCGATTTGACATTTGACTTGTCATTTCAAAAGTCCCCCCATTTCTGCTCTCTGTTTCTGCCTAAGAAAATAAAGATGCATGTAATATTGTCTATATATATAAATTTATATACACGCATTTCTATTTCTAACATCCAAATATTTGGCCAAACTTCTTTGGCTTTTCAATTATGCGGTCGAAACTACTAGCTTCCAAATCAAAAAAAAAAAAAAAAAAAAAAAAAGATGGTGTCAAGGGCTGACGTAGGATCAAATTAAAGTATTTCAGATAAGAGGGTCAATAATTATTTAAAAAAAAAAAAGAATTATTTATTGAGTTTTATTTTTATTAATATCCATAACACAAATTGATTTACAAAATAATTAATAAAGATAGGAAATTTATATGGACGAAAAGATTACACAATAGAAAAATAAATAAATTAGAGGACAAGTTGTAACGAGCTATCAATTATAATTGTAGTACTCCATAATACTTTTTCAGTAATGATGGTCCTTCATTGTCTACTTGCTTTTTAAAATCTTTTATTGTCCTTCAATTTTATTTTTATTTTTATTTAAATTAAAGAAAAAAGAAAAGAAAAAAGGGAGACATATTTAATGGTTGTACGGACAATCGGACATGAAGGAAATTAGGTTTTGGCCAGCATGGATTTCCTTCCCTAGATGTTCTTTTTAAGAAACTATAATACGAGATGTGCAGTAATTATGGTCATTCTAATTTTATAGTAGACTGGTTAATTTGCAATTTTCTGTCTTTTTTTTTTTTTTTTTTATTCCCTATTTATTTTCCCATTTTAATTTGAAAAAAATAAATTTATTTTCTTATTTTATTATCACATAATCAATTAAAGATATTCAAAAATCTCTTAAATATCTTTAAATAAATATTAACATTCAAACCTTTTAAAGATCTTACAATTCATTAAGATATTTTTCAAATTACTATTTTGCTTTTAAAATATAAAAAAGTAACTGTATTCTTATATTATAATCATCTATAAATAATATGAGAAGTCTTCAGTACAAGTAAGTAAAATTCTGTCTCCAAAACTTTAGCTCTCTACTTTTTATATACATTAGAAAAATCCAAATCCAACTAAAAAAAAAAAAAAAATTATAAAAAATTATGACCTAGGATGGTGGTGATCATTTTATTACCATTAGTAGTTAGCTCATCCATGCATTGAAATGAAATATTATTTTGGGAGACAAAATTGGGAGGCTGTTTGGTACCATTAGAGTGTGAATTGATGTTGGTGAGAAGTGATTAGATATCAAAAAATCAAGAAGTGAGGTTCCATTTAAAGAAAGTAAAATAAAAACTACAAGAGTCATAATTAGTAGTGGAAGAGCAAAGAGTATTAAAATTTAGTTGCCATAAGTAGTGGGTTGTATATTGTAATATTTGAGGAGGGTAATAATAGTACTAAAAGTCACTTATCACCACTAGTCAAATTCAAGAAGAACCCTAAATTCTTCCTCCCATTCATTTGGGAATCATCAACAAATATTTGCACATTCCACCAATCAAATCTCTTCAACCTATCAATCTATCTATCTATATATATATATATGTTCTTCATCTTGAGCCTTCCCTTTTAGAGTTTTGGAAGAGACACTTCCCATTTTGAAAATGGGGAAAATTAGAAGATTGGCCGGCCGGCTAGCTTTGACTTTATGAAATGATGGCCCTAATAAAGCTTCAAAATATACATGTAAGTATATCTATCTCTATCTCTATCTCTATATATAAATATAAATATTTGAAAGGTTTTGACAAATTAAAAAGCCATTTTGATTTTTTTTTTTTTTTTTTTTGCCCCATTCATTCATTCACTAGTTTTAATTTTATTTATATTATAAATTTTAGGTGCAATATTTCTTCATGGTCTTCCTTAATAATTATTACTCCATCCAACTTGAGGTAAGTGAAGTGGAATATATTTTATTTGCTCACCCTTGCTAATTTTTCCAATAAATTCTTTTCTTCTAAACATTGATAAATAGTCGGTCTAATAAGTTAGATCAAAAAATTTTTATATATTGAAAAATTAAAGTGATTGAAATTGATAGAACTGAACGAATTTAATTAATAAAATTAAATTTATAAAACCTTTCTTTTCAATATGATATATATATATATTATTAATAAGAAAAAAAAAAAAAGTCTTATGTTCAAATTTGAGGGAGCTAATTGATGAGAAGAAAGAAACATGTCAATGTTAATTAAAAAGGGGAGCATGTGAAAATGTTTCTTAGTAGCATCGCGAGGTGGCAAATTATGATAGGACCATGAATTATTTTTAGCAATATAATTATGAACAGTTTGGAGAGAACTATTAAACTCGGAATCCTAGACACAAATCATTTGTTTTAATTCATCAAGATCCTCGATAATCTCATCTTCTAATGTTTATATATTTTCTTCATCACATAGAATATTACTTCTTAGGAGATTCTTGAAATAAGCATTTTTTATTTATGATTATTTCACTCCCTACACAATATATATATATATATATATATAAGACAATTTTAAAATATCTTCTTTGTCGGTAAAATATATTATTTTATTGCTATTCCAATTTAATCATAAACTTTTTTTTATTATTATTATAATCTCCATTATATGATTTTTTTTTCATTGATATATTACTTGTTTGGTTCTTTAGTTATAAATTAAAGAAAAAAAAAAGAAGAAGAAATTAATCATTGCAAAAACGTATTAATTTAATCCAAGATTTAACACCACATTCAATGTATAAAGAAATTTGGGGGTAAAATATTATATTATAATATTCCAAAGATAGAAAGTTTCAATAAAATTAATGACAGCGTCAGCAATTGTATAATAATCCCCTAATTAGGACAAGCTGTAGGGACCCGAATCATTCATGTAATATTTGTTTTACATTAAGGTTTCTAATTTTGGAAAATAAATTTTTATAATCTTCTTCTTATTATTATAATAAAGTAGAAATATATGCATATATATTTTAATGCAAAGGCGTAGAAAACTCACCAATAATAGAAATATAGTAATACTATGTTATTTAAATTATTGTAGAATACAAATTAATTAATAATATTAATATTTTTGGGGTTAGATATTTAAGGATGGGATAATATTTTAATACAACCACCAAAAGTAATACCACTTCTTAAATCTTGCAAAGCTTGGTTTCACTAACAAGTAAAAGGCAGGATTAATTATTAGTTTCCAAATATGGAAAGTTTACCTCGGTGTATGTAATGATTTTTATCCTAATTTGATAAAAAATATTAATATATTTTTAATATATAAATAAAATATATATTATTAAATTTGTTCACTTTAAGAAAGGGAGTTTGATTAGGAAGGAGCAACGACCAAAAAATAGCAAGTGGGATCCAAGATATTGAATTTTAAAAATTTTGTGGGGGAAAAAAACAGTTATGAGTAAAATAATATTTTATTTTATAATTAAAATTTAAAATTGAAAAGGAAAAAAAAATCAAAGTCTATGAGATAGTTATGGTCCCACAAAATGACTTTCTGGTAATAATATATAATTTTCTGTTGTCCTTCTTGAGATTTGCAATAATTAATTCAAATCATAATTTTATTATTTACTATTTCAAGTAAATTGCTACTTGAATTTTTTATTTTTTTTATTTTTTTTATTTTTTTAAAAAAGAAAGATAAATGAATGTGCAAATTACTGTTTTGTCCTTTTTAATTTCACCCTTCCATATTAGTGAAAAGTATATATGTATATTTGGTAATACGATCAATGGATTCATACGGAATATTTCTAAGATTATATCACAAGATCTTTTTTAAAACGATTATATCTAATTCAACCTCTCTCTCTCTCTATATATATATATATGTGTGTGTGTGATAAATGAATACACCCACACAAACACAGAGATACATATATATATATAAGAAATGACGAAAAATAGCAGGGTGGGGGGGTAGAGTAATTTTGTTTGGTTATAGGGAGGAGGAAGATGAATCTCGTAAATGTAATAAGTAAAGGACAACCCAGCAAAATCCACTTTCGAAAACTTCCTTTGACTTCCAACTATTATGCCATTTTAGCAACCCTACCATCACTACAAGTGCAGCACAATTGAGTGCAAGTGAGATTCTGTGGCCTCTGCTAACTCATAATTGACTAAAAAAGCAATATTGTGGGCTCTATCTCTCCTCTCTCTCTCTCTATATACACCACATATACAAAACAAAACATTCACCAAAAGACCCTAAAATGAATAAAACACAAAAACTAGAATGGTTTTTCTTTTCTTGATGATCTTCTTTTTCATTTCAGATGAAATTCATTAAAAGTTTGTGAATCTTGAAGTTTTTATTCACTGTTCAGGAACAGAAACAGAATGAACAAGTAAAATTTGATTTGTGAAAACTTCCATTTATATGTAACATTAGTTATATATATATATATATATAAATACTTTCTGATTCACATTCAAGGAAAAAAAAAAAGATTACTTTTTTCAACACACACAAACACGTAGTAGAGGAAGTAGTCCAATTCCATACCATAAGAAACACAGTTTTGTTTTCCTATTTTTATGTTAAGGGGTTGGCAGATCAGATATATATGATAAGGATCAATCAGAATAGCTGTTAGAAAGGCTATCTTTACAGTCTTAGTGACACTACAGTTGAACAAAAAAGCCTTTTCAAAACCTTCTTCTTTTTCTCTTTTCTGTAATGCTTTCTGTTAAAAAATTTCTATCTAATTTATACCCTAAAGGAGGAATAGTGATTTTTAGTTTTTAATCTTTCTAAGTTCAAGTCTCTCGACATATACACACACACATATATATTCACACGATGTGACTGATACAAAGGGTTTGTACTTGATTGAATATGTATATATATATTGTTTTGCTTGCAGACAACTAAAGAACTAATTTATGTAAAATGCACTTAAATTTGTTAAACATTTGTATTCTATTGACTTTGCTAGTTAAATTTGGTTTCCTTTTTGAGAAAATTAATATTTTATACATAATATTCAAACTCGAATTTAATTTTGATATCGAAGAAACAAGAGCTTAAATTCTGAGCATTTTTTTTTTTTTTACAGAACCCGAAATGTCTGGTCTGAAAGAAAAGAGATGAGTTGAGTGAGCCCTAGCGGGGCAGCATTTTGTCTTTTTTTGACTTTTCATTATACAATGAAACCTAACTACACGTTACTTCACATTCCTAACTCAGATGGACGACAAGTCATTGCTTAACTCAGGTTTGGATAAACGTTTCCATTCAAGATAAATAGTTAAGTACGAGATGTGTTCTATTTTTATAAACGAAATTTAAATTTTTTAATTTTGTAAATAAAAGACGAGATGAATAAACAATACGCTATATATTGTGTTATATACATATCTCTCCTCATCTATGACCTAACTTCTTAAAACTTATTCCCTTCTCTCTCTCTCTAGAGTCTTAGCTAGACCCCCACTACCTCCACCTATCTTTTCTTTTCTCTCTCTAGAGTCTTAGAAAAAAACATACTACTACTTGGATTTGTAATGTTTGTGATCCTCTAAATAATATGGATTAGGTGTATAAAGGCTAAAAGAAATGTCCAGAGGTCATATGTCTATTTATATAAAATCGGACTGACTGACTGACTGACTGTGCATGTATTTAATTTTTTTGTGTCAATATCATATACGTATTTTGGAATCTATCCACTTGATGTAGTTTTCAAATTACTATTAGTTTAAATTAAGGATAAAATTAATAGTCTACTAAAAATGAGAATTGGTAAAGTTTGATTACCTATACCAAGACCTAGTATTCGCTTAGATTACATCTCACAGTATATAATGATGTAATATGATATATAAGAATGAATTTTAATATTTATTGATAATTTGAGATATTTTTTTAATATAATAAAGATGAAGACTTTGATTGTGTGTGTCATCAAATTTATAGTAGTAAACAACAATAAAAGAAAAAACTATATTAAGCCTATAGTACTTAGGATCAAAGTTTACCTTTAATAATATCTATTCGACTTGAATTAATACAAGATTTTATAGAGAAAGGGAAGAAAAAAACGGTCGGCCAAAGGACCCGTCGTAGAGTCTTTCATGGGCTGGTTGTTGTTGAGTATGATGTGACAATTCCATAAATGCATGTGAGAGCGATATATGTATATGATTTTGACCACTGATCTGACCTCTCCTCTACTCTTCTCTAAGCCGTACGATCAAAACCGGGGCCCTAATATAACATATATATTATATATGCCACTCCAAAAATTCCATTACTATCTTGACATGTGTCTTAAACCCAAATCCCAAATCCCAAATCCCAAATCCAAACCCATGAGAGATCTCTCATTCACGTCTGATCATCTCTGATCACACTCCTACAGCGCTCGCAGTAATAGTACTACTGATAGTGAGTGAGTGAGTGAGTGAGTGAGTAAACAATGTCTATATATATATATATATATTATGAATTCAAGAATTCAAGAACTTACACCACAGAGGTTTTCCTCTTGGAAGCTTGTATAGTTATGGTGGCACTGACTTCCACGTGCATCATTTATTTGTAAAGAAAGCAAGATAAAGATATATAAATATATATTTAGAGAGAGAGAGAGAGAGAGAGAGAGAAAAGAAAAAAGGGTTTTGTAGAAATCAGTAGTAGTAGTAGTAGTTTCACAGTAGGAAGCAAACGACGAGTGAGTGACTGACAATACTAAAGCAGCTTCTGCTGTTTATATCAAAACATTATTGTTTTTTGTTTTTGGTTTTTTGTGTTGGGGGAAATGTGGCTTTTTGAATGAATCACATCTATCGATCTTCCTTTTATATATATATATATATATATATATATATATTATTTTGCTTGATTCGTGTTTGTTGTTGTTGTTGGTTGCTTCTGTTAAGACGAAAGTCTTTTGATTTGATTTCTTTTCTTTCATATTTCAAGTTAAAAAACTGATCCAAAACGTCCAATTTCTATCAGTCCTTTTTTTTTTTTTTTTTTTTTCATTTCATTCCTTTTGCCTCCTCTTTTTCTCTCGTTTTCCTCATTCATCATTTATTAAAAATCTCTCCTATCTATCTCTACAGTGTATTATTTATTTTTTTCCTCCTCGGATACCACAACTTTAATATTGTAAATAAATAAAATCAAGAAAAAACGATAATAAAAATCATAACATTTCACAGTTTTTAAAAAATATATATATCAATTTCAATGAACTTCAAAAATAAAATAAAAAATACAAAAGAGAATTAACAGTGCAATTTTATCGTCTCTTGTTAGGTAATATTATAGAGTTGTGTCATTAATTTAATTAGTTCTTCAAGAAAAAGACATAAGCATTGAAAAAAAGATGACGTACACAATATATATATATATATATATATACATACTTCAATCAATTTTGGAAAGAAAATTAAAATAAGAAGTGGGGAAAAACCGTATGTTGATATTGTACAGTATATATATATTGAATACTCGTAGGGGTGGAGGCTTAGGATACGTTGGCTATGTGTACTAAAGAGAAGTAAGTAATGGGAATTTATATTTGGAGGTTGTGACATTTATGGAAGCCCTTTTCTTCCACCACTGTACTTTGCTTTCCTCTTTTTTTTTTTTTTTTTCAATTCGAAAATTTACATGAAATTAGAAACTTGTGTGATTATACTATTTTGGTTCTTGTTCTTGTTTTTTGTTTTCTTCTTCTTTTCATTTGCTTCTGATAAAGTGCAATCAATCAATCAATTAATTGTACATAAATTTTCAATTCTTTATTAAGATCAGCATGTTTCATACTTTACGTGCATGCATTAAGATTGTATACATGTATATATATATATCTATTACCAATTGTTTAAGCAAAAAAAAAAAAAAAAAAAAAAAAAAAGCTCATGAAAAGGTGTAATGAGATAGAAAGGAGGAAGAAGAAGGGGATTGTTTAGGGGGTGAGGAAGAATACTGAGCTGCTGCTGTCTCCTGCAATGTGTCTTTAATTTATTTATGGCAGGTGATGGAGTGTGTGTGTGTGTGAGAGAGAGAGAGAGAGAGTCAGTTTCTCTCTCTATATATGTTTTGGGTGGTGGTGGTGGTGGTGGTAGTGGTAGTGGGCAGCGGTGGTGGGGGGATTGGGAGTTGGGGGCAAAAAAAAAAAAAAAAGGACCCCGACAGGCGTGGGGTTGTATAGTCTTGTCAATCTTCAATTTAGTGGTCTCTTTCCACTTTGACGTATTAGAGCTCAATTTCAGAGTTTCTTCCATTTTGGTCTCCCTTTTCAATTTACCATAGTATCCTTTCTTTCAATTTCCCTTTTTTTTTTCCCCTTAATTTATCAAAATTACAATTTGAACCACATTCCCACAAGTGCATGGATGGAGGAAAAAAGAAAATGAAAAAGACCCCTTTTTTTTCTCAAGAAAAAAAAAAGACAATTTTAAATATGCTCACGTAAGCTACCTTACTATGTTTGTCTCCTTCAATTATAGAGGGTTTGAAGTTCAAGAGAAAAAAAAGCAATCTGCAGCAAGTGCATTTTACAAGATTTTTGAGTATTCATAATTTAAGCTCTACACAGTAGAAAAACCAAGCATTAAAACAGAGAGAAAGAAAGAAAGAAAGAAAGAATGTGGTTGTCCTATAGTAAATACAAGGGGTTGTGTTCCTAAGTTACACGACAGAACCAAATCTTGAAAGGCTCTGCATGCAGAGGTCATTTCGTGTGTATATATATTATATATATATATATATATATATATATATATATATATATTATATATATATATATATATATATATATTATTGCCTTTAAATTATTGCCCAAAACCTCTTCCGGCAAAACAAAACTGGCTCTGTTTTCTTCTTATCATTTTCCAGGTAATGTAACTGGACATCCCATAGAAACTTTGGGGCAAGATCCCTTATCCTGGAAATAACTGATTCTTCATCTCTAATGATAACAAACCCCTGTAAATCAAAACCAGAATCAGTAATCCAATGATCAATAAGTTTATCACATTTAATGCATGTCTGAATAGATAGATCAATGACAACGAACCAAGAAACACAAGCACTTTAAGTTCCTCCTTTATATTATATATATAATATACACGTTAGTTTCCATTATTAATTGATATTTTCAATTTCAAAATCATGTGGAGTTCAAATTTTCTCATTTCTAATGAAAATGGTGAGTGTGATGACTCGAATTACTTACCTGAGGTCTTATAATGCGGTCCATCTCTAGCATGATATCCTCAAGAAAGCAGCCTTCTTCATGGTTTTTATTGTGAGAAAATAAATGATTGGCATGCAAGAGATCATACGACCGAGGGTACGTGGAGAAAGGTTCACACCTGTGGAAGAAGATTGCAAGGAATTTTATTCTTTTAACATGCCTTTTTTCAATGAAATTCATAAAGATTAACCATGTTAAAATATCTAAAAAAAAACTCATACCAGTCGTGAGAAACACCAACCAGACCACGATCGTAAATTGCAGGTAAGGTATTATTCATGCTTATTGGTACTACATTCATCACCCAAACAGGCCACGTACTCAAAGCAACTGCAAATCCACCAAGAAAAGCATTCAAGTCCATGACATTCCGTATATTTTTCTCTTCAACATCCATTAATCTCCAATAGTGGCGAACTTGGTCTTGCCAATAGAATGTGTCTGATAAAAACATCTCCCGATCAATGCCTGTAGTAAAAGAGAAAGAATGATGATTCTCAGAATAAGGTTGATCATGCGAAACAAATCCACAAAATATATCTCTATTACTAATCTCAACCACAAATGATTTGAAAAGTCAACCAGACAAGACAAAACTACAACTCAAAACACCATTCAGAAGCAGATTAAACAGGCATATCTGAGAAGAACAAATACAAGGCACTAATATAAGTGCACACATGATGTCAGAAGTGCACTAATATCAATAGTACCTAGAGCAATACTAACTTTCATCATTTGTCTCTGAACATTCATTATGCCAAAACAAGTGAAGTGCAAAAATACAATAACTATGCTTAATTCAAAGAATCAAGAACAGAGACAATCAGCAGCTGCGAATTTATCCTTTTCTATTTCGTGAAAAGCTTCAAATTTACACTAGTGAACAACAGAAGAGAATTGACAAACCTATCCTCTTAAGACTTTGTGAATATTCTGAAAGACGTTGAGGCATTGGGGGGAGCTTCTCAGGTCCAGAATCATTGGACAAACTCACACAGTTCCTCAAAGGTGTGTTCCAAGATGGTTTAGAATCATCCCCAGAATCACATATATCTACAAGCTTCACCTGTCCATTGTGCTGGAGGCATGAATCATTTTGCTGCTTTATCCAGATAGCTGTCTGAACTTTCCGGGCAATAAGTTTCCAGCACATAGCAGAAGTGATGTTTATCAATTTATCCCATATGAGAGGAAAATCTTTATCCTTTCTATAAGCAGGTGGAGCTGAATAGACAAAATAACCATTGATTCTCAACAGACGATTGACTTCTTTGAGTAGAATTCCATCTGCGATAGAGAAGAAATGAAAAGTACCATAATATCACATTTCAATCTTGCGGGAAATAATTTTTCAAGAGTAAACCATTGGCAGTGTAAAAAATATAGATACAATAAATGTATAAATTTAAAGCACTCTTGAGGAAATATTTGAGACATTTAGGTAGTTGTGTGCCTTTGTTTAGAAGGACTCTTCTAAAGTCCAAGTTCTGCAATATTTGAGTGTAGACACACAATTTAGAGATTGTTATTCTAATCCACTTGAATCTACCTTGAATAGGATTTCCAGATGAAAATATTGAACAGGAAAGATTTCAAGCAGAGGAGCCACAGGTGGACTGATATTAGATAAACAAAAGGTAGTTCATGAATGTGTTTAAAGGGCCATTAAACGAAAAAGTCATTTTGGGATAAAATACTCCCACATTTATCATCAATTAAATATTTGGAACAAGTACGATTTCAAGAGTGGATTGATCTTGGATAAACACAATGTACACCATGTTGTGGTTATAACCATTAGTTACTAAACTAGAACCAATTTGAAGTTAAATACTTGGAAAGAAACAAACTTATCAATACAGATGAGCTAGCTTTATTTTTTTATGCCATGCATGTACCATTACTAACCATTCTCCTGCCAATCCACCCGACATCTAGAGCAGTGAACCATTTCGAAAGAGTTTTTGGGATATGGAAGCTGTTTTGTCGCGATAGCAGATATCATTGCACCAATTCCTCGTTCCAATGCAAACTGAATCTGATTTTCATGACCATCTTTGGGGGCGAAGGACATGGTCTGTATATTTAAGGGTAGAAGATAAGCGGAAAAGCTAGCAACTCCACAACCAACATCCAATACTTGATACACTCCTGCTTTGCGCAAATCGCCTCTCTCATTAGTAGTCATATTTCCTAACCTGCAGGAATTAAATCACATAAAGAGAAACTTAATTAACTATAAACAACCTAGGTCAAATGGGAAAAGCCTGAGCCCCCGTAGTGATTTAAGAAACTATTGAAGATTATTAGCAAGTTGCATGAAGATACCAACATTTCAGAATGGAACACTTCACAAAAACTCATAAGGAAAGAAGGTAGTGACAGAGTTTCACACTCTTATGTTCTCCTTCTTCTTGAAGATATGAAATTGCACAACAAAATGAGTGTACAGTTGATCTAATGCCGAAGCAAAGTGCAACAGAATTAGGCTTGATGAACGATATCAATAATGGAATCTTGCCAAGACCATTTAATTATCTTTTTGTTCAGTCAAAAATAACATAGGTACAAGTTTGGATATTACATTGGGGATGTCCTTTTTTCCTATTATTATACAAAAGGGGTAATCAAAACTGAAAACTAATGAAAAAAGTAAAAGGCTAAATTTAACAAGCAGCAACAACTGTAATATGTCGTGTTTCAAAACAATCACTTGCGTTTACCTTTCAATATACTCAGAAGCCCCATGCTTGAAATGAGTACCTCCGCCTGGAAACCACCAAAACTGATTCTTAGGGTGAACCCAATTTTGCCCACCTTTTACCTCAGACAGGCGTGTGTGATTCACATTACTTCGCCAAACATAATCCCTACTGGTAGGCCATCTTATGGGTACTTTATAGTCAGCAGGTGGTGGCACCAAGCAAAACAGGCGCCTATTCAGCGGAGGGCAGTGTCTTTCAAGGTCCTCTCTCCTAGACATATTTAATTTTGGCAGTAATTCATTAACATAAGATGGATCATGACATGGGATGTACTCATTGAACTTTAAGGGACATACATTTATCCCTATTTCTGGTATTTTTAGTGGTGTTGTGCGATAGGAAACAGCAACTTTATTTGGAAACTTAGGAGACCCTGCACAAGAAAAGAAATGTTTTAGGGGTATTCCATACCGTAAGCAGGAGAAAGTGGAAGGAATTATACGCTAGTGACTTTCTTTCTCGCTGGAGCTCTTCCTTATATTGATAGTTCAACATTTTAAAGGAGAAAAAATGCAGCAATCGGTTAAAACCTCACATATCCAGCCTCACAAAGAACTGAGCAGAAGATATAAAAATCAGATTTTTAGTCACAAAATTCCAATTCATTCATAAATTTTCAGCCTAAAAGATGCATCCTCTATCCCAGAAAGGGTAACATTAGTATTTGAATTTGATTTTATTTCCCAGCTTCAATTTGGATACACAACATTTTTCCAAAAGAGGAACATTACTCTCCCTACCAATACCATTAACTGAACGAGATTCAGAAAGACACTCAAAAAATGACACTCCACTATAAACGCCTACCACATAGTGAGAATTCAAGCCATTAACAAACTAGAACAAACGAATCCAAATCATGATAAAACTCCAGACGCTACCACACAATATTGAACTAAGACTTATAGAAAAAAATATATTTCTTCAAAATGCGATAATAAATCAAAGGGAAATTTTCGCCACAAACCAGAGGAAGAAGTATGTCGAAGCTGAACATCATTGTTAACAGGAAAGTAACCACTGCGGCCAAAAAGCGTGCCAGTGTAGAAAGAACCGATCATTACTAAAAGGGCAACCATAATCAGTTGCCCAGTCTTCGAATCAAACATCCTCGTATTCACGTTTATAAATCCCATTTTCTCTAACCTGAGTTTTGTTTCCTTTTTCAGAGGATGCCGAGAAAGAGAACTAGTTCAGAAGAAGAATTGAGCTGTAACCATGGCGGACAATAATAGGCTGGATCGAGAGAAATTGAGAGAGAGATCTCACTCGCTCTTCTTGCTCTGCTTACCGCTTCCACCAACAGTCGGCTTCCGTCAGAAAGTAATGGCAGCATTTTTTTTTTTTTTTATTATTATTATTTTTAATAAATTAATTTATTTTTATTTTAAAATTTCAGTATAATTTAGTACATAATTATAATTAAAAAGAAATATGTTTTATAAGTAAAAAAATATAAGTAAATTTTATTATATTTTATAATTGGGCATTAAAGTGTAGAAAGCAAACTTAATCTTATTTGGACATCCCACATCGGAACATAAGATGTAAAAGATGTACTATATATTTCTCGAACTGAAAAGTCAGAGGTATGACCTTACTTGAACAGGATCTGTTCTATAGGCTCATACCTCTGTTTCCTTGAGTTAAAAGGAGGCAGGAAACCAAACCTGGTGGATGAAATGTGGCCACCTGATCAGGGCGTGATTAACAGCCTAATCGGCCGAACGGCTGAGAGGGCAGTAGAGGATCGTTCTTAACCGGGATTCCTCCTGGTTGAGATGGTCAGGTGGCTGTCTGACAGGTTCTAAAATTTTTTTTCCCTTTTTTTAAAAATTTTTAAAAAATCACTTTTCCTGTACATTGGACGAAAAAAATCACCAGATTCCAGGGAAAATGTTGCTTAGGAACAGAATCAAATCCATTGCCCAAAATTTGATCCTAAAATTGAATTCTTCAATTACACTCCAAGTGCCGGAGAGGGTCTCCGGGAGAAAGTATCCCAATTCCAATCTCATCAGAACCATATCATCATCATGGTGTAAGCAGGTGGAATCTGTACCAAAGGAGACTGTGGACTGTGTCGTGATAGGTGCAGGAATTGTGGGCATAGCAGTGGCCAGAGAGCTTTCAGTAAAGTACGGTAGGGAAGTTTTGGTCATTGAATCTGCCCCTACTTTTGGCACCGGGACTAGCTCCCGCAACAGTGAGGTCATACATGCTGGCATTTACTACCCTCCTAAATCGTTAAAGGTTTGATCTTTATTATTCTATCTTATTGTCTTTCTGCTATTTGAACTCATGAATTTTATTAACAGTAGTTATTTGATTTTGGGTTTGGGGAAAGATTTTCAGCATATGTTCTAAATTTTCTTGCTAGATTCCAACACTTGCAAGAAACGTATTTAAGTTAACAGAGTTCCTTCTTGGGTAATGAGGGTTTACTTAGTGATGAATAAATGGGAATGTTTAGAAAGATCTAAATTGAGAAGTTATGATTTATTTTTATTATGTTGCAGGCACTTTTTTGTGTAAGAGGAAGGAAGTTACTTTACAGTTATTGCACTGAACATGAAATTCCTCATAACCAGATTGGCAAGCTTATAGTTGCTACTAGATCTTCAGAGGTTCCACAGTTGAAAGCTCTAATGACTCGTGCAACTGAAAATGGAGTCGATAATCTGAGGTTAATGGATGGTTATGAAGCCATGAAACTAGAACCTGAACTGCAATGTACAACAGCTCTGTTGTCTCCCGTTTCAGGAATAGTTGATTCTCATTCTCTAATGCTATCATTAGTGGTACGTCTTACTACTTTCTTGCCTTAAAATTGATTAAGAATAAGAGAAAGAACTCGTACTGTATTTTGATGCATCAGAATTGTAAATTCATATTGACAGAGATATCACCCTCCTATGGGTTAAGTTTAGGCTGAAGCTGAAAACCATGGAACAACTTTCTCTTACAATACTTCAGTTATTGGTGGTCACTGTGGAGAAAATGGTGTCCATCTCCATATTTCTGAAAGCAATGCTCTCAAGAACTGGAATGGAAGTTCTCCATTGCATCCAGAGCTGATTCTAATTCCTAGGCTTGTAGTGAACTCTGCTGGCTTGAGTGCTCCAGCTCTTGCAAGGCGTATCAGTGGCCTGGATGCTGGAATCATTCCTAAATCCTATTATGCTCGCGGTTGTTATTTCGCCCTTTCAAACACTAAAGTTCCTCCTTTCCAACGTTTGATTTATCCTATACCAGAGGATGGTGGCATGGGTGTACATGTTACTCTGGATTTAAATGGCCAAGTTAAATTTGGTCCCGATGTGGAATGGATGGATGGTGTAGATGATATCTCGAGTTTCCTCAATATGTAAGCTTTCTATGATACTTTCTATTTATTACTACCTATGAATGAATATTTTATCATAAATTCTTCTTGTTATGTTTTCTAGGTTTGATTATTCTGTTAGTAGAGAGCGTGCAAATCAATTCTATGCAGCAATAAGAAAATATTATCCAAATCTGAAGGATGGATCTCTTGAACCTGGTTATGCTGGTATCAGACCAAAACTTTCAGGTCCCAAACAGGCTCCTGCTGATTTTTTGATACAGGTAAATTATGCTTCCTTGATCCAAATTTTCTGTTTTCAATCCTGGAAAAGAAATGACATATCTGTGTTAATCATTGCTGTCTAAAAGACTCTGACTCTCAATTGTTGGATTGATATGTTTCTAATCACGCTTCTCTGGAACAACAGGGAGAGGATATCCATGGCATTGCAGGTCTAGTAAACCTGTTTGGAATTGAATCTCCAGGTTTAACATCAAGTCTAGCTATAGCTGAGCATGTTGCTGCCAGGTTTGCAAGAGGTTAATTAATGCGTGTACTTGCACAAGTTTATGATTGTTGGTTCTTTCTAGACACTCAAAATGTGCTAGGAGACATGTTTAGTGCTCTTTATTATATATATAATAAAGCTTTTTTATGCCTGAAATTTGAGAATCATGCTAAAAAGATGATGATCATTCATGATAAACAATCAGAGTTACACATGTTGTACAAAATCTATATCCTGTGCCATTTTGTTTCTATGAAATATAACTCCAGCCAGGTTTCTTGATTAAATCTCTTGCTTTCATGCTACGCCTCACTGTTTCAACTTCATCCCACATCTCAGCACTTGCTTGTAAGTTACTTAACAGAGTGTAATAGCCAACATTATCGGCATCCATTTCCAGGAGTTTTCTTGCTGCATATTCCCCTACTCGTTTTTCCATGTGAACTCTGGAGGCAGCAAGGAGTGAACCCCAAATACTGGAGTCTGGAAAAGTTATCAGTTTCAAGGTCAGAGTGAATGCTTCTTTCAATCTTCCAGATCTACCCAAAAGATCAACAATGCAAGTGTAGTGATCCAAACCAGGTTCCAGATTGAAGTGCCACTTCATGGAATACAAGAGCTGGCAGCCTTCTTTCAACAGGCCAGAGTGACTACAAGCAGCTAACAAGCTTAAGAAGGTGATACCATTTGGCTCTACTGTTCTTTCGTCTACCATTTTCTGAAATAATTCTAGTGCTTCAAACCCTAATCCATGGGTTCCATACCCTTCAATCATGGATGTCCAAGCTACAATGTCTTTAGTTGCCATTCTATCAAAACAATTTCTTGCTGCAGAAATGCTTCCACATCTCACATACATGTTCAAGATTGAGGTTTCCAGTTCCAGAATTGTTCTTCTGTTTCCCTCAACAGAATCAAGAAATAGATTTCTTGTTGCATATCCATGAACCCCTTTACCCAGTTGTATAGCACCTATACAAGTATAGGCAACAAAAAGAGTATTCAAGTTCTCAATTGCAGGGCAAAAACCAGCAGCCAGCATTTGCTTAAACAAAAAGATGCCCTCTTTGAACTGCCCATTTTCAAGAAATCCTGATATCATGGCGTTCCAAGTTATATGATTTGAGTAACAGATTTCTTCAAACAATAGGGCAGACATATCCATCCTACCACACTTTGCATAGAAATCAATTAAACAAGTCCTCAGTTTATCATCAAAAAGTCCATTTTTCATACCGAGACAATGTATTTGTTCCCCTTGACAGAGATGATTTCTGCCTTTTTCTATTGCTACAAGAAGGCCTGAAAGAAACATAGTTAATGTCACGCTACTCGGCTCTACTTCAGCACCCTGCATTTCATGGACACAGCGTGTCATCTCAACAATTTCCCCTCGTCCAGAGTAAAGAGAAAACATTATGTTCCATGAAATTATGTCTTTTCTTCTATCCATTTCTCCTAGAAGAATTTTAGCATCAGCAACACAGCCCAGATCAATATACGTTTTCAACAATGAATTTCCTACAGATTGGTCGCCAAGCCACCCATTCTTTATCAAATAACTATGAAGTTGTCCTACTTCAGGTGCATTTGGACAGACTTGCAACATGACCAGCATTGTCACAGCATTGGGTCTGGGTACCGCTTCATCTAGCAGTTTCCTAAACCATATGAAAGCTCCAGTAACATTCCCTTCACGGACATACCCTGAAATTGTTGAACTCCATGACACTATGTCTCTGTAAGGCATTTCCTCAAACAACTTCCGGGCATCTTCAAAAGACTGATCTTTGACGTAAGCTTCAATCATTGTATTACAAAAATAAACATCCGACACGAACCCCATTCGAAAAGCTACACAATGGATGATTTTTCCGAACCAAAAACTCTCCGGACTCCGTAAGACAGCTTGGTTTATAATAGGGAATGTGTAACTATCATGTTCTACGCCCATTACTCTCATTTCCTTGTAAAGGTGAAATGCAGATTCTACATCACCTGACATAACACGGGTCTTGATAGATAAATTCCAAAGAAAAGCATCGGGTAACTTCATGGACTTGAGCACTGCAAATAAGCTATTACAGCCACCGAATTTTGCGTACAAAGATACCAAATTTGGGGAAATTTCAGTGGAGGCTTCGTGGTCTTTAATCCCATTTGAGATTATGAGGGAAGCGTGGATTTGTTTAAGAATTTTAAGGTCGTTGCAGGATTTAAAGATCAAGGATATGAGATTTGTTGTGGAATGGTGATAAAGGTGGGCATTCATGTAATGGGTGAAAAATGATGAAACAGAGTATCGGTGATTTGAAAAGGAGGTGCTCGAGAAAGAGAGTGAATTGAAGGGAAAAGATCCATGGAAATAGAAAGGACGTATCTTGATTCCTTGAATGAATTATATGATCGTCGAGAAACTCTTCAAGACTTTAATTCATTATAGATTGCACTTCATTCTTGGCTTGAAGAAATTTTCTTAGGCGAATGAATACACAGATGTGTATATATATATATATATATATATAAAGAGAAAGGGAGTTTCTCCTATTCCGTTCATCCTCATAAAAAATTTAGAACTTAAATAACTGGAATACGGAATGATCTTACAGTGCCCCAGACTTTTTTTTTTCACAAAAACAAAAATACACTCCTGCTATATGGGAGAAATTAGAAGATTTAATTATTTTTTATCTTAATTTAATTTATGAAAGCTGACTAATAACTTTTAGAGGTAATGAGTCACAATCTCAAATTTCAAAAAAAAAAAAAAAAAAACACCATGCATAGACACGATTAATACTAAAAACAAGTGAAATTTGCCCCTTTTTTATCATTCCGACAGAACATGAACACAAGCCACACGGTAAATTTTTTTTTTTTTTTCAAAAGTAAATGTCTAAAAAGTAAAGCACTAATTTTTGGATGGAAAGAGTAGGAATTCAATATGGCTTATCCAACAAAAGAAAAAGGAGGAGCTCTTAGAAATCATTTAATTGCCTAATAGAACTACTACTCTACAAAACTTTCTTGACTTACCCTCGTAGTATCAAATACATAGTCATTTCCTCACTAGATTTAAATATTTTGAATCCAAAGCCTGTAGGAAAGATGAGCATTCCTATTTTACTACAACAAATTCATCTATCGAAACTGCTAATCCATTTAGGATGGCATGTATATTCTTCATTTCAAGGAGATCAGCTGTGTGCAAGCCAACATTATCCACATTCCTTGACATACACATCCATGGAACTTCCCTGAAGCTGAAAAGAGAACGCCTGTTCACCTCTTCCGTTCTTGCCGCCACTTGTAGACTGGTTTGTTGGTTGGACAGGAAATCTCATCTTCACGGAGTTTGCGCTTCCTCCCCTTTTTCTGCTCCCAAAGAAGTAAGAGTTCATTTTATATCAGTCTGTGCAAAAAAAAAAAGACAGCAGTATAGAGGGTAGAGCAGGGCAGGGCATGCACACTAAACCTGTAGTTCCTTTTGCAACGCCATATCCATGTACAGCTTCTCCAAGTCATTCACTCTACTTTTTCTTGCCTCCAGCTCTCGATAAGAAGCAGCAGTTTTGCTGAAACAGAGATGTCGATGAAAAGAATACTCAAACCACAAAATTAGGATTACCAAGAAATCCAGCTTTAAATTGATGGGCCCAAGATTAACCATAGCTAACACTCATTCAAATTACGGCAAACTAAAATATTGAGAATTACCATTAAAGCCTCTTTCTAAAGGAAAATTTTAAGCAAGTAAAAGGAAAGTAACTCTTAAAACCGCTATTCTTTTGTCAATGGATACTGTTCCTCTACAGTGAGATTTGACTACTTTGTTTCTATGTCTTAAAGGGTCTTCATAATAATTGCAACGATAAAGCTGCGGGGTAGAATAAAGAGATGCATCGATTCTCTATACGAAAGAACTGATAGACTAACCAGATTCAGAATAACTGAATCACCTAGACTGTTATGGTTAATGACTTAAATCAAAATAACAGGATCAATGTAGTGAAATAAATCAATTTGTATCTGAATAACCATGGCAAGTCCAATTTATCCAGGTATAAATATTTATTAACCCAAACTGCATAAATGCCCAAAAACAATGCAAACAAAATAATAAGCTGGATAAATATTAATCTTGAAAGCCCAATAACAAATTACAAATAGAAAGCTGCTATTTGTTGATATGAGCAAATTCTTTGAATTCATCTTTAAGGTACCAACTAAAAGAAACATGACTTTACCTCTTCACATCTTCAGGCAAGTCCTCGTGAATACGCAATGTGTTTTCTGATGTTTTCAGTTGTAGCTCCTTAGCCTCTTCCCTTTGAATAAAAAAAAAAAAAAAAAATCAATAAGGGGACTTCAGCTTAAAGGAATCACATATATATTACATATCCAACCAAAAGCAGTAACAATAGTCATCCCAAATAACAAAACACCATCCTGAATGTATCACTATCTGACATCACGATCCACTGAACCAAGCAACAGCAGTGTCCAATATCCAATTTAATCCTCTATTTTGTACATTGTATTCTATTAAAGTTTTTTATGCGTTAAACTTCTACAAGAGCAACAGAAGGAACTTAGAAACAAATAAATACCCTGCCTGATCATTTAAGGCATAACTCAATATTTCCCCAATGAAGGAAGAAGCACAAGACATTTTGGCTAAGATTACAACTTGTATATTTACATGATTATGTTAGAGATGCAATGTGGTTGTAAGTGTTTACCTGTCCCTGGCATAGTATACATGTCCCTTTGATGGCTGCTGCTCATCAAGAGAGTGCAGCACTGCAGTAAGCCTTTCAATTTTCTGTACCAAGAACACACTTTAACCACATAAAAACATGCAAAACAGCTTTACCAAGTATGAAATTTAGATAAGTCGAGTCTAACCTTTTTCTCACTTTGGAGTTTCTGCAAAATATAGGCCATATCTTGAGTTTTCATCAACATGAGCTCTTCTGGAGTATATTTATTTGCTTCACTCCTTTAAACAAAAACAGTGAAATAAATTTCAACACAAAACAAAAGAGCAGAAAGTAACAAAACTCAACACCAAAGAGTCATATCTTACTGAGGTCTATGAACTCCATTAACTGTCTTCGTTTTAATCATCTTAAAATAAAATTCATCAGGATTCCTAAATGCTGCTTTTTCCTTGAGTTTCTGTTTACAGTAACATCAGCATTAGGAACCAGTACAAGGAATAAAATCAGTAAATACATATATATCCAATTCGCTGAGCAGAACTAAACAGTAAGAAGCCACACATATCCATATGGACAATGAATTACCCGTATAGTCTGCTCCTTTTGATGGTACGCCTTGGCACGAACCACATAGTCCTTGTGCTTTTCGAGAATCCCAAATTTTTTTCTACTTTGCCTGCATTTTTTTCCAGTAGAATAACAATATGGCAGCCGATTCATCAGAAAAAATCAGACGATTACAAATACAGAAAGAAATTTTTCCTAAAGAAATCAAGGGTAGATACAATTTTAAAACAACAAAACACACAGTAAAAATAAAGTTACTTACGGCTGAGCTCGCTCTTTGTGAGCTCTCCGCGGAATGGCATTCCTCAGCGACGACATTATAACGAGATTTACTATCAGCTACAAAGTCGAAAACTCTGCAGATAAAATTACTCCGATAACCGAAGAAGATTCTCTAGAACCAATAAAAAAATAAGAGAAATAGCTTCAGATACGTGAAAGAAGAGTGGTTCCTTCTACCAGCTATGAAAAAAATCGTAAAATTTCACGAAATACTTGATTAGACGAACGAATGCGCAAACAGCAAACAAAAGTGCGTACGTGTATGTTTCTAGGGTTTACTGACCTGAAACTGAAGGAGAGAAGAAGCGCCAGAGGCCGCTGCAGCGATGATGAGCTATGGGTGTGAAGACAAAGCAGGCCGAAGATGGAGGCCGTAACGGATTGTGATGTTAATAAATAAATGGGCTTAGATCTTTTAAATTTTGGGCCTTAAGGATCGACCATTCGTTGGCAACCCACTATATCAACCCGAAGTATGTAATAACCATTTTTCAAAAAAAAATTAATAATTCAACCGTAAAACACGGGTGAGTAAGAAGCTCATCGTTAAATAGGTTGTTGTCGAGTGGTCAGCACACATACTTTTAACTTAAAGGTTGGGTTCGACACTCAATTCAGTCATAGTGCTGTCAGATCCGGTTTTAAACCAAAAAAGAAACTCATCTAACTTTAGTAAGGATAATGATTCGAATCTTAACTTATGTATGCATATATTTAAAAATTTAGAGTTAAAGCTACCTCCCGCAAAGACCAACCCGACTCAATTAGGGATTAGTCTAAATGTGAATTAAGCTTAATTTAGAACTCATCTAAAACACTTCGTGCAAAAAAAAGAAATAATAATAAATTTTTTTTAAGCGTGTGTCCAATTCATAACTTCTAAAATTATGAATAATATAATTTATAATTTTAAATCCCTCTGAGGTGGTTAGCGCCACGTTAAAAAACTTTGAGTTAGACCCGAGTGCACCCTAGGAAGAATTCGGATTAAGTCGGTCCGTATGGGTTCGAATACCGGATGCTTTAAAAAAAAATATTATAAATAATATTGCGTGTACATATATGATAATATTTATAAAATTTAATTAAAAAAAAAAAAAAAAGAAAACATGAATGTCATGATCAAGAATCATAATTTTATCAAAGACTTTGTAATTGTACCTAATGACGGCTTCATTTCAGTTGACAAAACATTCCTTCGTTTTCAAGTTGATCTCATAATTACCACTAATTAATAAGTATGAACTCAGACTAAAGAAAAAGTTTCTGGTTTCCCATTTCAATCAATTCATAAATGCTCATTGATTTTTTTTTTCCTCCTCTCTTCTCATATATATAAGATATATATATATATTGAATGTTAGCCTAATGACAACTTTTTTTAAGGAGTTGATGTGTAGACTTATAATGCTTCTTCTAGGGCGAATGTCTCACCAAATAAGGTGGGGATACCAGGCGCCTCAGTGGGTATAAAAATAAAAATTCAATCTTGATTTTTACAATGGATTTCAGGAAATATACAATATTTGCAAGATTTTCAAGAGCAGACAAGATGGAAATATTTGTATAAATCATAGAAAAATAGTAGCAGTTGAAATTGGTGGAAGAATTGAATAGTGTGTATATATATATATACATATTATTTTAAAGCCGGCCAACTAAATTTCTCAAAATTAGTCATCCAATTCGTGCGGCATTCCAATTTGCTTCCTATTTTATATATAATATAATATTATTCACTTTAATTCATTTTTAAGTGTATGTCACGAATTTAAAAATTAAATTTTTACTTAAACAAGTTATTTAATACTCTAGTAACAAATATTTTTTTAAAAAAATAATAATAAGGAAATTATTTGAACAGACTAAGGAAGGGACAGCAGCACACCTTGGAATAACCGCATATTTTCGAAATATATTATGTAAAAAATTAGGGAGTGGTGGAAATTGGAAATAAAAGAAAGTGGCGTGCATGTTTCCTAACAATTTCCACAAAATTCCAAAACAAACAAAAAGTCCCAAAGGTTTGGTTCACCATCATCCTTCGCTTCAAGCCGAACCGCCCTAATTTTTGGACTTTTCTAACTCATCCTTCTGGGCCGACATTTTGATTTTTTTTCTTTGATTCTGATTATTCCACTTATATAGTATTTATTACGAAAATACATATAATTAAATTAGGGGGAAAAAAACAAAACATTCACATTCTTGCCTTGTATTCTGACAAATCCCGTACCAGAAAGAACAAATCTAATTAGGGATTAATCTTGTAATGTTTTTGAGAACTCCGAGATGGGTTAAATTATGATTTCTTTAATTAATCTATTTGATTATACTATTAATTAGTTAGTTAATCAAAATAATCTCCAATATTTTTGGGGAGTCCACAATTCCGAGCTTCCTAATTAAATACTAGTACGATAATTTGGTCTATTTTTAGACAATTTTATTAAACTGAAATAACTCTGTAATTAATAGCACATGCTTGCATGTGATGTGAGTAAGATGAAAAATATTTATAGTAATATTTATTTTTATTTTTTTTTTATATATGGGAGAGACTTTAGGTGTCGAACCTCGGAAGGGGTGGTTGGGAGGGTGGCCTCTTGCCACTCACCACACAACCTCCCACCGTAATAATTATTTATTTTTTAGTTCGCGTTGTGTTAGGAAAATTTTGGATCAATGCCTACTCTTCGCGTGACGCATTTCGATCGAGATTCCCTTAGGATAGTTAGCATCATGTTAAAAAAGCAGGCCACCCGTACACCTTCCAAGTAAGAAAAAAAAAAAAAAAGTCTTTTCTTTTCTTATATGGAGTTTGTCTACACTTGAATTTCACATATATAGCCATCACATCATTAATGCAAACAAAAAGTTTTTAGGTAATTGATTTCATCTTATAGATAAATATCAAATTTATATGAATATATTCAAATGCATATCTACTACTAATTACTTTTGTAATTGATTTTAATCTTATAAATAATACCATTTATATTAATATATTTAAAATATACTAGCCGAATTACACTTTTACCACTAAATTGTATCACTACAATTCGATTATTGTATACAATTCCACCTTTTGTCAAACGGGAAAATGTGGGTATAATAAGATGGAATCATCAAAAAAAAAAAAAATTATTTTCATAAAATTTAGAGGCTTTGATTGGTGTGTAAGGGATTAGTTGAGCGTTTTAGTCCACAAATACTGGTTTTGGTGCATTGGTTTATTTGTGGGTGTGAAATTTCATTTAAAGAAAAAGAAAAAATTGTTCCAAACGGTCATATTTCCAACTTATTACCATCTCCAGTTTCTGAACATACTATATAATCTGATTGTGGAAAATTCTAGAAAGTATTATTGGAAAAGATATTTTTCTCGCTGAAATAGAAAGGAAAGAGGAACACCTCACACCGGAAAATTATCGGAAAATTTTCTAACCTGTAGTGGCAGAGGGGTCCAAACATGTTCATAATTAGATTTTGACCTTTTCCTTCCAGCATTCCCGGAAGAAAGAAAGATCAATCCAACCAGGATTTGATAAATTCCGAGCAATTCTTACCTGCAGGGAAGAAAATAAAAACAGCCGAAATGGGAAAAGTCTCTCTCTGGACATTTATTTTGGAAATTTTGAGAATTGTGAAACATTAATTTGTTTCTTAGGAACACGTAAAAAAGAAAAAGAAAGAAAAAAGGACTAATGATAAATAATGCTGAATGATTCGTTTTCCATTATATATACGGCAGCTTTTTTTCATAGTTGAAAACTTGAAACAACTACACAGTTCACAGAGGGGTACAGACCCAATTCTAGCATTCTAATTTATGATTGATCCAACTTTTCCCATCTATGTTCCTAATTAAACCTCCAAACCCTTACAAAAGGATTTTTTTTTATATATATATATATACTTCTTTTTTTTCTTAGATCAAAAAACAAAAGAAAGAAACACACCCACCCGTTCTGTCCTCCGATTAATTTGATTACACCGAAAATTCAAGAATTTATAATTCCCCAAGAAAAAAAGAAAAAAAAAAGGAGAGAAATGTGGATTTCTTGCGAATCAACGACCATACAAGGCTCGTGATTATCTTTGGGGGAAAATCAATCAGTCAATAATCATCTCTGCAGCTCCATCATACGGCAGAAGTCTTCGTAGCAGACGAAACCATCTTGATTTTTATCGACCCCAGATATCATGCGGTGGCAATCCTCTAACGTGCACCGGGCGTCTCCGATGGCTCTAAAGACGTTGAATAACTCTTGGGCGGTAATTTTGCCGTCGTGATCTGTATCGAAGAAATCAAAGGCGTCTCTCAATTCAGAATCGCAAGCAGGGGGACCAAAAGCGGAGCTAATGGCCCCAAACTCTTCGAGACTGATAGAGCCATCTCCATTCCTATCAACCTCACTCAACAACAAGCTGAGTTCCTCAGGGCTAGGCGGCTCGGCTCCGACTCGTAGCAACAAAGCCTCGAGTTCATCTCTGGTGATTTTACCGTCCCCATCTCTATCAATCATTTTAAAAGCCTGTTCGATCTCATAATAGACATCCGTAGAAACAAGAGACCACTCGTCGGAGGAGATTTCGTTAGACAGGGTAGGAGGCAAAACGCTGGTAGGAGTGCCGTTAACCTTCTGCTTCTTCTTCTTCTTCAGTGAAGAATCAACGGAAGAAGAAGAAGAAGATGATTCGGAGGAGGCTGTACCAGTAGAACTGAAGGAATTCACATCGGATCTCGATACAGACCGGGACGATGTCCTTTTGTACTTGTTGTAAAGCTTTTTCGGGATGTTCACAATGAGTTTCATGGTGGAAATAAAGATTGAAGACACAGATTCAGAACAATGGCAAAAGGCAAAGATGAAGATGAAGAAGAAGAGAAATTGTGTTGGTTAAGATGAGGAGCAGAAGGTGAGAGGAAGAAGAGAATAAATGGGGGAAGATAGTAGAGTGCCATAGTGAGCTTCCGGGAAGTTTCGTAGTGAGAGAATGAAATGAAGAGACTGTGAGAGAGAGAGAGAGAGAGAGAGAGAGAGAGAGAGAATTTATTGGTATGGGAAAAGTTTAATTGGATTTTTCGGTTTGGTTTTTAAATATTTGGTTAGTTGGATTGGACTTCGTTTGATTTGGTTTGTAAATTACTCTGTTCACGGGATTAGTGTGAATGACTCGAAAATGTAAAATCAAAAAATATATATATTTTAAAATTTTTAACTTCATATAATAGAAAAATATATTTATATATTAATGTTATACTTGAGGGTTCCATATTTACCGTAAATGTCATATAAGAGTTAAAAGTAAAATTTTCTTTCGAGTAAAAATTAAATTTTGTATATACAATATAAGTTAAATCTAAATTAGTCGGTTTCATAATAACTCTGAAAAACATATAATATAACAAAAAATGTAATAACTCATCTAAAATATCTCGTACCTTAATAAAAAAAAAAAAAAAAAAAATACAATGTCTTTTTGGAAATATTGTAGAAAATGAAAAAAAATTGTGGAAAAGAAAGAATTTAGTTGCGGAGGGATGTCTATTATTTTGTAACGTAGTGTATAATTGAGTCTTCAAACGTGATGATTATTATTTTTTTTTTTTTTTTTTTTTTTTGAAGTATCCAAAGGTGGGAAGAAAAAGGGGAAAAAATCGGCTGTTATTGTATAGTTGGAAAAGTCTTCTAACTTTTGTAAATTGTCTTTCTTTTCTTTTCTTTTCTTTCCTTTCCTTTTCGCTAGTGCTCCAAGAATTGACATGTTTGGTCCCTAGTGAACCTTGTTTTAGCATAAATGTTAATATGTAATATATATATATATATATCATCAACCTAACAGCGTGTGAGAGTTGGTAAGTGACCTCCTAAAGTTTTTTCTCATGGCGGATAGTCGAGGGTTCGAATCTCCTGAGGTGGTTAGCGCCACATTAAAAATCTCTGGGTTAGGTTCTCACCCTTTGAGTAAGAGTTGTAGTGCACCTCAGGCCGAATCCAGATTAGTCGGTCCGTGTGGGTAATATATATATATATATATTTTTTTTTTTATCAATTAAATTATACTTACATCTCATATCCATATATTGATGTCAGTTATCTAATTTATTATTATAGTCTTTATCAACATTTTATAAAAATAAATATTTATTAACTAGTTGTTTTTAAAAGAAATAAATAATAAGAATTAATATAAAATATCAATTAAAAGAAATTGCGTTTAAACTTATCGTAATACAAGAGTTCTTTTCCATTTTTATTTTTTGTTGCAGAGACATTGCCAGATATACAGTCTAATCCAAAATGATAAGAATATAAGTTCTGCTGATGTGTTATATTTGATGCAAACACTTGATCAGTTATCATGGAAGTCAAGGTTTACTCCTTAACTGTGTGCTTTACACACACATATATATATATATATATATCTATATATAGATAACAAATATAGAGACAAATTCCATTTCACCTCTTTCTGTTTCAACCTATAAACTGTGTGCTGTCTTTAATAAACTGTTAGTTACAGATAATCCCTTTTTATTATCATTATTTTTTTTAATTTTATCTTAATTCCTTTATATATATATATATACAAAATTAAAATTTCGACATTTTACTTATCATGTTTGAGTGACTTCTAATATTTTGATATAATAATGCATATATACATTAATTGAATTTTTACTTTTGGACCTGTTTATCCCACCAGGTTGAGTCCGTCTCCTCACCTAACTCTTTCACATTAGTATGATATTGTTCACTTTGAGATTAAGTCCTCACAATTTTGTTCTTGAAACTTTTTCAAAATGCATCATACTAATGAAATAGGTAGAACACTTTATATATTATGTAACTCTTATATAATCGTCCAATATGAGACTTGGATTCACATCCAAAACCCCAACATTTACATTGACGAGAAAAAAAAGAAAAGAAAAAGGGAACATAAGTTGGTGGTGAGCATGATTGTGGTTTTGAGTCCTTCATGAGGTTAAAGGAAAGAAAAAGCTGTGGATGGAACTCAAAACCTTCGCCAGCTTTTTCATGGCACGCGGAAAAATGTTCTCAGCACACTGACTTTCTATTTTATTCTCACTACTTTTCAATATTTCTCGTTTAAACAATCTTTAAATTCTTATTAGATAAAATTTTAATTTTTTAACTCAATAACACATTTTAAGGCTTATAAAGAACTCATAAAATATATGAGAACCGACAATATCTTCTGATTTGTTTTTATTGTATGTAAGAAGCACATGGAGGGATGGTATGTCCAAGCATAAGAGAAGGGAATAATAAGCTTAATCTTTGACTGATTAATCATTTCCAATCATTGCGTAACTACAAAGAGAATAAATTCCAGCCATATATCTCCTCCATTTTTAAATTTTTGCTAATTATTTTCCCACCAATCATATAATTTTTTTTCCGTGCTACTACATTCAGCTGGTGCGTGGACTCCTAATGCTTTATCTATGGCGGAAAATCGAGATTTCGAATCCCTTGGGATGGTTAGAGTCATGTTAAAAAAGCTCTGGACCAAATCTTCAATCTCGAGTAAGAGTTAAACTCTGCGAGCGCTCCGCAGGCAAAGTCCAGATTAGTCTCACCAAATAAAGTGGAGACATCGAAGGCCGCAAGTGGCTATATTAAAAAAAAAGAAAAAAAAAATACTAAAATAATTTTTTAATTTCAAAGTCATAATAATTAAAGACAGATAATTACGAGGAAAAAAATAAAATAAAAAAAAAAGGAAAAAGGAGAAAGTAACATCAAATAAAGTCATAGAAAAAGAAAATTTACTTTATCAGATTTTAAATACTTTATACAAAGTATTCAGAATCAGGTAAATTTCCATGCAATTTACACAAAGACTTCTATCCATTATTTCTTTAGTGTTTTTTTAGTTTTGGTTTTTATATACATTCCACATGAATATAATATATAAATATGTAAACTTTATTCGAAATTAAATAAAGGCAGCTGTATAAATTATTAGGTTAAGATAGCGAGAAAAGAAGAATACACGGGAATTACGCGTAAATCCCAGAAGTTTGGGTGGATTTTTCAATAATCTCCATTCATTTTCTATACCCAAAAAAAACCAAAAACCCGCATATTTTGTCTAAGATACCATTCTAGTTGGCCATTCAATATTTATAAAATATTACGTGTATTTAAATATTTTTTTTAAAAAAATATATATCCCATAATTTATTTATCACTTTTCTTTTATAGGATATATTTTTATTTTAAATTATTATATTTTTAAAGAAGACTTAGCTCAATTAGTTGGTAGTAGAGCTGTTCGCGAACAAAACTTGTTCTAACTCGTTCGTTTATTAATCGAACCAAACTCGAACAAATTTTTAGGCTCGATTAATTTTTGAGCTTATTCGAACACTGTTCGCGAACATATTATTAATTTTTTTATTATAATTTATATATATATTATTTTTAAAAAAAAATGTCATAGTTCGCAAATTCGAGCTTTATAAACAAATAATCGAACGAACTCGAATAAAATTTTTGGCTCGAATTATTAAACGAGCGAACTCGAACAGTATTCGTACACTTAATCGAATGAGTTCAAATTTTTGATGTTCGATTCTGCTCGGTTCGTTTATAGCTTTAGTTGGTAGTAATTTCATTTATAACTTTATAAAATTTTTGTTTTGAAATTTTAAGTGTATTTTTATCCTGAATATAAGAAATATATATATATAATTTTAAAAAAAGTTGTTTTTGGGGAAAGAGAAAACAGCATATCTTCTTTTCGCGCGTGGAGAAAGTGTGGAAGTTACTATAAAAGGCGGAACAAAAAAAAAGGTTTTTTGTAAAATAGTAAATCTTTTTTGATTCAGTGAGTGAGTCAAGAGACTTTTTGTAATGGTTTAAATTTGAAAGTTAACCAAAATTAGGGGAACTGGAAATCAATCCGGTTAGGTTTTTAGTCTCTTAGATGGAAATTTCATGCAAATTTTGCTTTCTATTTTACACTACAAAACAATAGTAATTGCTTTCGGTGCGCGTCAATATTGGACATGTCATATGCACCCTCAACTAAAAAGTTAGAGAGTTTGAATCTCTCATAATCATTAGTCTATCAATTTCTTTTTTATCTTTTGACTTGTCAAAAAGTAAATGGTTTAAATTTCACCTGAAATTTTACAGTTTAAGATATATTCACAAGTGTAAACATACCCGTACTGTTGAACTTTCTTGGGTTGATTAGTTTGGACCGAAAGGACTTAGAATATCAGCTCACAACATATAAATATATAATTTTTTTGTCCAATTTTTTTTTTTAAAAAATTTAACATTAATTCTTTAATTTGATTATAAAAAGAAAAAAATAAAAGAAAGAAAAAGGGTGAAGTGGAATAGCACTTAGTTTGTAGAGTGGAAAATCGTGGGTAGAGTATTTTATTTATTATTATTTTTTTTTTGGTATGGTGGGAAATGAACCAGGAACATGACATTGTCTACTTATGGTGGGGACCACTGACACAAACATTGGATTTAATGTTGACTATTTCTGTATCCATATTTATTTGTATTGGCTTTTGGTGCTTCATTCAACTCACGTTCTCTCTCTCACCAATACTCTTACCCTACAACTTCATTTTATTTTTTTTTTCCTTATCGCATGCGTGTTTTAGATGAGTCCCGTTAATGAGGAGAGATACATTCAAGTCATTCTATGCTTAGATTAATCCCGCTCGTTGATTTGTAGACACTTCATTAGGTGAGACAGCTGGCCAGAGGATTTAACATTTTTCATATCCAAACCAGAATTTAAAATTTGGATTATTGGTTAAGGGAGGAGGAGCCTCTACCGCTCTACCACATGCTTCAGGTATACAACTTCATTTCTCTTTATATTATTATTATTATTATTTTTTCCGCGATTCAGTATTTTTATCGACTAATTCAAAAATAATTTGTAAGAGAAGACTCCCACGACTACAATATAAAGTCGTCTATGACATATATTGAACTCAAATCTCTTACTTGACAAATCAAATGAGATATTATTATTATTTTTTGTACAATACAAAAGTATAACGAATCGAATAAAAAGAACCATATCAACTAAACTATCATTACTTTCTCATAATTAATATATATATTTTGTAGATATTCAATATATTTATATATTTTAAAGATATTTAAAGATTCTCAAAATATTATAAAGTGATCTATCTAATAAGGTAATTCATATTTTAGGAATTACTATTTTTTAAGTCATAAACTTTTATAAATAGGAGAAGATCCTACAAGATAAGTAAATGAAACTCTTCCTTTCTCTAAAGCTTTAGCATCGGAGGAACTTTTTTTCATTTAACTTTGTCTTTTATAGGAACACGTATTATCGGAATTCAAGCACATCAATATTCAACAATGTTATTATTATTATAATTTGATTGGGATTTTGGTTTATATATATATTTTCGTGGAAATTGAAGTGAAGGCCGAAGAATCAAAATCTGAACAAATAGGCCAAAATGAAAAGCACAGTTCCAAACAGGTCTGCTAGATGGAAACTTCCGACTCATTTCAGTACAAAAGATGCCTTATTAGCTGGATACCTGGAACTTGGTAATAGAGTGGACAATCTACACATGCTATTTTTTTCCTTAGCAAAGGACATAATACATAATTAATTGTTTGTCCTGAAAAAGGGGAATTGTCATTTTCCATCCCCCAACCAAAAAATAATAATAAAGGGCGGATAGTCGATGTTTTAAATTTTTTGGGGTGATTAGTGTCATATTAAAAAGTTATGGATCGGATCCTAATCTTCGAGTAATAATTGGACTTTGCAAGCGCTCCGAGTTCGGATTAGTTTCACCGAAAAGGTGATGATATCGGACGCCCCAAGGGGATAAAAAAAAAAAAAAAAAAAAAGGAAAGGAACTTGTCATAAATTTGTCCACTGTATACCCACGACCGTGCATGCAAATTGAAGAAAACAACAAATTCACCATACATATTTTGCCATTTAGTAGCTTACCTATTCTTAGAGGCAATTTGGAAACACATAAGAAAAGAAAGATAAAAGATTTTACCCTTATAATGAATGAATGTTTAAGTTTTTAATCCCATATCGGAACTCTATACAATTCTCGTAGATATATGTGCTTTATAAAAAAGTTTATCTTTTATAAGTTGATTTTAAATATGAATAACATAGCCCAATGGGCAATAGCTAAATAATTAATCCACATAATATTCATTGAAGAAAAAATGGATTCTTGGGCTCACTTTTGATTCAGGCCCACAACGGGAAAAGGCCGCAAATCTATTTATAGATTTATAAACTTTTTCCTTTTAATTCGATATTCCTTTGTGAACTAATTTAAAAGTTGACAAATCAACAGCTGTAGCCATTTAAGAGTTTCCCTGCGGGAGTAACCCAAGAATTAGATTGCAATGAATTAAATTTAAATTAATTTATGCAAGTTAAATTGAATTCAATTTAGTAAGAATAATAACTTTGAATATACCAGAAAAAAAACCATAAGTTTATATAATATATATACAAATTAATGTAAATAGTAATAATAATAAAAGAATAATTTTCAAATTGAGTTCAGACTCTTGCCTGATATAAAACCATCAGCACAGCACTACAACAAAAATTGAGTTTTTAGCTTCAAGAATTTGTAAAGAATTTCTCTAGTAATGCTGTTGCTAGTATCATCTTTACAAATATTATTATTTACAGGCACCAGTTATCAACATCAATGGGAGAGGATAGCAAAATGTTCATTGTTGTTGATGGCAGAATTCATCATCAGTCCAGACCCGAACCCAAAAAAAAAAAAAAAAAAAAAAAAAAAAAAAAAAAAAAAAAAAAAGGTAAAATGAGGAAAAAAGATTCCTCAATGAAATCACAGAACAGCATATTGCAAGGAGGTTAGTTCTAGGATGCAGGGTTATGGCTTTCGCCATTTTCGCCAAGTTGGTTCTGCTGGCCTTCAGCGGCTTCATGTTCACGATCACGTTCATCGTTATCACTTCCTTCAGGTGTAGTGCCAGGATCCAAATCTCTTCCAGGGATATCAAGTTGCAAGCATTCAGCAACGTTTGAAGTATAAGGAGAAGTATGGTTTGAGTGTATTGTTGTTGTTGTTGTCAAGGCATCTTTTTTCACAACATTCAACAAAATCCCATTGGGATGCTTTTCTGTCTGCAGAAAATCACCTTCAGCTACCATAATGCTTGAACTGATTACTTGATCAAATTCAGCAGAATCTGAATTCCTCCTACTAATACTATTACTATCTGGAACAAGCACGGGCACGGGCACGTCCTCTGTTGATGAGCTTTGATTCGAAGTCTCTGTCCTGATAATTTGGGATCTGTATCTGGAATCAACATTAAAATCTGCATTTTCGAAATACTCAACAACTTTATCAGCTGAGGTTGTCCTCATCAATGGACCACCAGATCTGGTCCAAGAATAATAACCACTACTAGTCTCGGACTCACTGTCACTTCCATCATGAGAGTTTTGTTTGTTTCGCCAATTTCTTCGGGTGGTAGCAACGTGTTCTTCCTCAAGGGAGCCTGTGGAGAGTTCTCGTGCTATACAATTCCAGGAAGGAATTCTTTTAGTGGCATTAAATCTGGTGCCGGTGCCGGTGCCGGTGCCGGTGCTGGTGCTGGGCAAGCCATTTGAAGCAGCAGCAGCTGCTCTTTCAGCGCTTCTTCTAAGCCTACGCATGTGGTTTAGTATGCCAACACACTCATCTAGAGCAAGCTCAATTCCACAGTTGGCCTTAATTGCTGACAGCTTCTCCCAGGTGGATTTCCTGCCCTGTTCTGCTGCTGCCCTAAGTTCCTTCTTAGAAGGGTTCTGTATAATTTTCCGATACTGCAACCATAATTTACAGTTAACAACAGGTTATAAAACTAAAATTAAAGAACTTGATAGATGGTTCACACTCTGATCAGATAAGAATTAGTATTTTTAATTTTTCCACTGTACCTGATTTAGAGTTGCAGACATCACAATGGTCACATCACCTTCCCAGTCCTGAGCAAACAATTTACCAAGTGGGAAACCAAGTTCCAGTATCTGATTGCATCTGTGTTTTATTTCCATCTCAGCTAGATTAGCAAGCTACAGAGTCGAAAAATTGAAAATGTTAGAAATATATGATTTCTTTGTCCATGGTTTATTATTACAACAACATGAAGAAAGAAAGAACAAAAAAGTATGTATATACATACCTTGACAGCAAAATTGCCACCCCAAGATCTGACAAATTCCTTCAACCTCAAAAATGGGGCAATATGAGGATTTGCTTGACTGACAATAAAATGATTAACATTGAAGAGCTCCTTCAACTGCATCATAGGTAAATCAGCCTGCAAACTACCATCTCTCCATAGACGAGCATAAGTAGGAGAAGCGCCATCATCTTGATGTCCGAAATGAAATGGAGGATGATATGGAACAATGTCCCCATTTCTATCTTTTGCCATAAGTTCTTGAGCTTCGAAAAGGCCAGGGAAGGCGCAAGAAGCAGTGACTGCACTCCATATCAAAACATGGGGAGAAGTCAAGTAGTTGAGACACCTGGGAGGTTCATGCTTCCTTGGTGAGCAAACAGTAATCCCCAGAATTCGACCAGTCAAGTCATAGGCTTCTTGAAAGGTTAAATTGTTAGTAAGCTCCCTTAACATCTTCTGCAACTGTCTGATCTCATGAACTGCACCTTGGAACATAATTCTCCTAAAAAGATCATCCATCCTATCAATTTCTTCGAAGAATTTCACAGAACTGTAGAAGTAGACTTGGATCTCAGGCCAAGACATTGTACACAAAACTGAAGCCATTATGGATCCAACACTAGAACCAGCTACAATTCGAGGCAAAAGCTTGTGTTCTACCAATGTCTCCACCACACCTATGTGGAAGGTTCCTAGAGAAGCACCCCCACTTAAAAGCAATGCTGTTCTACCAAAGGCATGCCTTGTCTCATGCATAAAAGCAAACTTCTCCTCTAATGGAAGATCCTCAGAATCAGAATCACAGACCATCCTCAATTGCTTTGAAACTTCATTGATATAATCTTTAATTAATCTGGGAACATGAGGCCTACCCATGTGAAGTTCAGGATTACACATATTTCCCAGATTTCTAATCAAGTCAGCTCTCATACAGAACACAATATCCCTAAGAGAACCCTCTTCGCGACGGTGCCTAAGTTCTTGAAGTTTATTCCTGACGAGTTCTACATCATAAAGATCACCTCTGTTATCTGGGGTTTCTCTTGCAAGCATCTTAGCTGCATGATGCCATTGCTCATAATTCAAAGCAGCCTTCTTTTTGTTCTTCCAAAATTTTACAGAACATGTACCCATTATTAGATGTCTCTTCAAAGTAAAACCAATAAGTGCGAACAATAACAATATTACTTGTGGATTTCGTGGATGAAACGACGAGATGAAGGATATCAATTGGATTCTCAAAGATTCTTTGATTTTGTACCAATAGTAGAATACCACGTAGAGAACTTTATGCTTAAAATGTGTCATTGACTTACAGAACAGGACATTCAAAACAGCGGCCCGACCAATAATAGATGTCGGTCCTATTGAGAAAGGATCAATGCTAGCTTCGTTACTGATTTCCATATTTTCCGATGAACGGAGGAGAAGCTGCTCCTCCCACGGCGGTTTTGTTTGCTCTATAAAAGTTTTTAGCTGATGAGGTGGAATATATGTTCCCCTTCCTTCAAATGAAAAAATTTTGGGTCATTAAAATGAAAATTTTGTTTGATCAACAAATTGGAGAGAATTTTCAAAACCTAATAAGCTCTATAGTATTTCCTCAAACAGAGAGTTTATCCTTTTCTATAGTATTTGGCTGATCGACAAATGAATATAAATATAAAAAAGGTAGGAGAAAAATAGGGTAAGCAATCAAAATGAAGCATTCATCGAAAAAAGTCAGCAGAAACTGAATCAATTCAATAACTCAATTTAAAGAAGGGAAAAGCAAAGGAGGAGCCAACCTCTTGGGATATGAAATTGAGGAAATTCAGCTAAGCTTCACAAATCTGAAAAATCTTAAAAAGAAAAAATTAGATAATTATAAACCAACCGCCCCCAAAATGATCTTCAAAGCACCACCGCCCCTTTACCTAAATAAATCAAACCCCAGAAAAATAAAAATTCCCCTTCGGCAGATACGACGACGACGACGATCAAGATTCAATCTTGAAAAAAAACCCCTTATATAAATAAACATCCAAAGGAGTTCCCAAAATCCAAGAGAAAAATTTTTAAAAAAATAAAAAATTTCCTCAAGTCAGAAAACCAAAGAAGATTTTATATATTCTATTCCAGAAGAAATGGGGAAAATAAAAATAGAGAGAGAAGAAAGAAGTTATGGGAAAAGCAAAAGGAACCAATAAAAGCTCCTGGACAATAATATTAAAGTATTATTGGCAAAAGAAATGGATGGATGAATATAGCGGCATTGGGAATCGGAATGACAGAGAAGATAGAAAGAAGAGAAAAAAAAAAAAAAAAGAGTGTGGATTGGATCAGATAGCGTTGGCGATAAAGATGGCGGGTATGATGACGATCTGTTTGAATCAGCAACGGGATATGCATACCATCTGTATTAATAGAGACTTCCAACATTTGCAAGAATATCGGAATATAAAATAGATAAAACAAACCTTAAGCCCTTGATTTAACACACGTGTTAAAAGTGCATTAATTTGAATCTCGAAAAAATTACAACATTTAGGTATTATTCTTAAAATTAAATTTTTGTCCTAAAAATTATCTTATCTTAATTTTTACTTATTTAATTATTAGTAGAAATGAATAATTTATTTAAAAAAGGAACTGTAAAGCAAGTTTTATCTTACAAGAAATTCTTTCCTCAAAATATAAAAAAAAAATATATATATATATATATATTTGCAAAAAATTCCTGTCCACAAAGGACACATACATATGCCTTTTTATTTTATAATTCATATATATATATTGAGGAAACCATCTTACTAATCATTGATTTTGTAACTTAATCCACTGTATAATTAATTAATATTTTTTTAAAAATTTATTTATGTCCGATAGTCGCTTTTAAGTCCAACTAAGTCGAAGTCGAGTCGTATTACTCCCTATGGGAAGAAACTCTCTTACACTAATCTTTCTATAGATAAATGTTGATAAATTCGAGACCTAAACGTATGAAGAATCAAACTATTTTCATGCATCTATCTCATCATAGATAAATATTAGTAAACTCGAAACCTAACATATATGAGAACCAAACTCTTTGCATTTGAATCAAAACAAGTGTTTGGTAATTTTGTTTCTGTCTCCTCTCTCTTACGGACTAGAGAAAAAACGTTTGGTTGTGTTAGAACAAAGTAGAAAAATATTTTCGATGAAAACCATATTGCTGTTGTTTTACACGTTGATTTAATGTACAAAACAAACAATTTATTGTATGTTTCTTCCGTTTCTTTGGACTGTGTTTCTAGCAGAATGGACGTACGAAGGAAAGTTTTTCAATGTTTTTCTTTCATCTCACATTTTCCCAAGGTTTTCTTTCGTTATATATTATTTGTCTTTACTTCCTCAAAAAACAAAACAAAACAAAACAAAACAAAATACGAAAGGGATTGTTAATGTTTACAGAAACACAAGATTTTGTCGGAAAAAAATGTTGGTTTTCCGAGTAGATGAAACCATTATTTTCAACAAACCAGTTTTATTTTAGGAAAAGTTTCTTTTAACTACCTTAAAAAAAAAATAATTAGAGGACCGAAATTAAAATTAAAATCCTAAAGTTAAGAAGATATGGCAAGAAATACTAGAAAAATCATTAAGTATTTGTTTTATGTAAATTGATTCTGAGGAAAAAGACGACAACGACACTAATGTATTATAAGTTGTTTTTCCGAAAAGAAAAACGTTGGATTTTAGGTTACTATTAATATTCATTGTTTAGGAAAAATAAATATCTTCATCACCAGATTGCCAACTTAAAGACTCTATGGTTTGGTGTTTTATTTTTATTGATCTCGTATTTAATAGCAATAAAATAAGTCAAACTCAAACAGAGTTTTGGATGTGACAGAAGATTTTGAACCCAATCTGACTAAGTCCCATTCATGGGCTCAAAACGATAATCCATTAAAGTAAAAATAGGCCCAAAATCATCAAATAAGCCCAATAATCTGATCTCGTAGTACGATCGGGCCCATAAAATTTTTCAAATCGGAAGCAAAAGAACTGTCAGAATATATATATATATATATTGTTTATTTTTTTCATTTTGGGTTAAAAGAAAAAGAGATGGAAAAGTCAGAAAAAAGAAAAGTCGGTGATTGAGTCAAAGCTGCTGCTGCTGCTGCTGCTGCTGCTGAGATTGCAGAAATATGATCTGGCGCGGGTTACAGCAGATTGCGCGTGGGTCCTCACCAATCATATTTTTCCACGACAACGCCGGTGGCGGTGCCGTTTGGTTTTTCCTCTGACCTACTTTATAATTCTGATCTACAAAAGACCGGAAAATTACCATCCTATCTCAATTAAGTTTATTTTTATTATATTTTTTTTTAATTTTGTTCAATCTGTGGTGGGATTTTTTTTTTTTTTTTAAGGGTAGAGCAGACTTAGCATTTAGTTTTAATTTTTTTAAGAAAATGGACCGTACCAAGCCGCCCCAACAAAAGGAAAAAAAAGTCATAAATATAAATTAATGTTGTAAAATTACTATAATTATAATATAATAAGAACAATATGAATCAAAATAACAATCAAACTTGTATATTTCTTGTTGTTCACAAAACATACAAAACTACCTTCTATTTATAGGGATAACATATATGTAACATATATACACATATACATACAAGTTATGTATATATATATATATATATATATATATAACTTTCCATTATTCATATGAAGATAGTGGAGTTGGTGGAATCTTTTAAAATGGACATTAGAGGTTATGAAGATAGTGGTGGTAGTGAAAGTAGTGGAAGTAGGGACATACAAATATTCATAAAACTTCCTTTTTGGATGTCCATTGTACAAGGAATATGCCTCATTAAAACCTTACTAGAGAAAAACCCAGGGGAAAAAAAACCCTAGTGAAGGAAAAAGAGTACATCGTTCCTTGTACACCCCCGATCATTACATAATATCTTTCAACCGACGCATTCCAATATTACGAACCAATCTTTCAAATATTGAAGTCGGTAATGCCTTTGTGAACAAGTCCGCCAAATTGTTACTTGAACGGATCGTGTACATCAATATCACCATTTTTCTAAGATCATGCGTGAAGAAGAATTTTGGTGAAATATGCTTGTACGATCTTGTTTGATATACCCCTCCTAATTGAGCTATACATGCGGTATTATCTTCATAAATTATTGTCGAGATTCTTTGCCCGAAGATAAACCACATGTCTCTGGATGTGTTGAGACATGGATCTTAACCACACACATTCACGACTTGCTTCATGGATTGCTATAATCTCTGCATGATTTGAAGATGTAGCGGCTAGTGTCGCTTTTGTAGAACGCCATGAAATAGCAGTTCCTCCACATGTAAAAACATAGCCTGGTTTGAGATTTTGCTTTATGTGGATCGGATAAGTAACCAACGAGCATAAACCAACAAGTTGTGGTTTAGTACTATCGACATATAATAATCCCATATCAATTGTACCTTGGAGGTATCGAAAAACATGTTTAATTCCATCCCAATGTCTTCTAGTTGGACATGAACTAAACCTTGCTAATAAATTAACAGGAAAAGCTATATCGGGTCTTGTATTGTTAGCAAGATAAATTAGTGCACCTATTGCACTAAGATATGGTACTTCGGACCAAGAACTTCTTCATTATCCTCACAAGGTCGAAAAATGTCCTTTTTCACATCAAGTGATCGAACAACCATCGGGGTACTCAACGGATGTGCTTTGTCCATGTAAAATGTTTTAAGGACTTTTCAGTATAATTTGATTGATGAACAAAAATTCCACTTTCATCTTTCAAGTGCTCAATCAAGCCGAGACAAAATTTTGTTTTTCCGAGATCTTTCATCTCAAATTCTTTCTTCAAAGAATCTATTGCCTTTTAAAATTTCTTCAGGAGTTCCAATAATATTTAAATCATCAACATAGACAACAATTATAGCAAATCCTAAATTTTCTTTTTTAATGAATACACATGGACAAATTTGGTTATTTTGATAACCTTCTTTCAATAAATATTCACTAAGACGATTGTACCACATTCTTCCAGTTTTTTAAACCATACAAAGATCTTTGTAATTTTATTGAATATAACTCTCGAGAATTTGATTTATATGCTTCAGCTCTAAATCCTTCAGGATTTTCATATAGATATCACTATCAAGTGAGCCATATAAATAGTCAGTAACTACATCCATAAGATGCATATCAAGTTTCTCATTAATGGCCGGACTAAGGAGATAACGAAAAGTAATTGCATCCACCACGGGAGAATAAGTGACCTCATAATCAATTCCCGGTCTTTGAGAAAACCTTGTGCAACAAGGCGTGCTTTATATCTCACAATTTCATTTTTCTCATTTCTTTTCCGCACAAATACCCATTTATACCCTACAGGTTTGACATTTTCAGTGTCCGAATTATGGGTCCAAAAACTTCACGTTTTGCAAGTGAGTTTAATTCTTCTTGAATTGCATCTTTCCATTTCAACCAATCTTTTCTAAGTCTACATTCATCAACAGATGTAGGCTCATTATAATAATTTCCATTCATAACAGTTGATGCTACATTATATACAAAAACACTATCGATAGTTATTTCTTCTCGGTTCAATCGTTTCTCCGTTAAGACATAATTTATTGAGATCTCATCATTCTCTATTTTCCCAGGTTTTTCCTTCTTCAGTACCTGAACCTTCCGGATTTCTTTCATTTATTATGTCTCTTGATTCTTCTAGAGTATCAATCTCGGGCTCATTATTAACATTTGCTCCCTTCCTTTTACGAGGATTTTTATCTTTTGAACCATTGGTCTACCACGTTTCGACGTGCTATAGACTCATTTGCTATTTCATTTCTGATTTTCCTATCGGGATTTCAATCCGTATAGGAGCATTTTCCAGCGGTATATGTGACTTAGTCACTCTCTTTAGATCGGTAAATGCATCGCGCTTGATTTGCTATACTTTGCAAGTGTATTATCTTTTGAACTTCGAGTTCACATTGATTTGTACGAGTATCAAGATGTTGCAAAAGTATTCCATGTAATATTTTTACCAGTCTGTTTTTTTTTTTCCCCCCTAATCCCGGAACATTGATTCATCAAAATGACAATCGGCAAATCGTGCCGTAAAAAGATCTCCCGTCATAGGTTCAAGATATTTTATAATAGAAGGAGAATCAAAACTAACATATATTCCCAATCTTCTTTGAGGTCCCATTTTTGTGCGTTGTGGTGCGGCTATAGGAACATATACCGCACATCCAAAAATTTAAAATGGGAAATATTTGGCTCCCGACCATAAGCCAATTGTAATGGGGAATATTTATGATAACTTGTTGGTCTAACACGTACAAGTGCTCTGCATGCAAAATTGCATGTCCCCAGTGAAACAGTTAGTTTAGTTCTCATAAGTATAGGTCTAGCTATCAATTGAAGTCTTTTAATAAATGACTCGACTAACCCATTTTGTGTGTGAACATGAGCTACGGGATGTTCAACACTTATACCAATTGATTGACAATAATCATTGAAAGTTCGAGATGAAAATTCACCGGAGTATCCGGGCGTATTGATTTAATTGTATAATCTGGAAATTGTGCTCGTAGTCTAATAATTTGAGCAAGTAATCTCGCAAGCGCCAAGTTCCGAGTTGATAATAAACTTACATGAGACCATCTACTGGATGCGTCTATTAGAACCATAAAATATCGAAATGGTCCACATGAAGGGTGGATTGGTCCACATATATCACCCCGAATCCTTTCTAAAAATGCTTGAGATTCAATTCCAACTTTAACCGGGTGATGACTTAATAATCAATTTTCCTTGAGAACAAGCGGACAAGAAAATTCTTTTGATTGAAAAATCTTAAGGTTTTTCAATGAGTGCCCATGCGAATTTTCAATAATTTTTCGCATCATACTTGAACCGGGACGGCCTAACCGATCATGCCAAATAGTAAATGTTTTTGAATCAATAAACTTCCGGTTTATTTGAATGTATTTCAATTGCATTTATTCTTGTGTAGTACAAGCCAGGAAGAAAACATATTTAATTTTTCCAATACTATTTTCTTACCCGAAACAATGCTTGTAATATGAAGGTACTCATCATTTCCTTCATTTATAGTCTCCACATGATATCCGTTAAGGCGAATATCTTTAAAACTTAACAAATTTCTTTGAGACTTTGATGAGAATAAAGCATTGTTTATATTCAACTTTGTTTCATTGGGTAACATTAGAATTGCTCTTCCGGAGCCTTCAATTATTCTTGTACTACCCGAAATTGTAGTAACATATGCATCACTCATCTTTAGTGCAATGAAATATTTTTTTTTTTGAAGAATAGTATGAGTAGTTGCACTATCGATAAGACATATATCTTCATCCATATTCTTTAAAAAAATGTAAAAATAAAAATATTGTAATTAAAGAATAAGAAGATAAATGAAAACACAAGGAATAATAATAATAATAACAATAGCAAAATCATGAAGCAAAATCATTTGTTTATTTCTAAACCAACAACCCCTTCTTTTTCATTACACATTGTATGTCTCTAATAAGTATAATACATGTTACTTTAGATTCTTTTAGTCTCTAATAAATATAATACATGTGACTTTAAATTCTTTTAGTCTCTAATAAATATAATACATGTTACTTTAAATTCTTTTAATCTCTAATAAATATAATACATGTTACTTTAAATTCTTTTAATCTCTAATAAATATAATACATGTGACTTTAAATTCTTTTAGTCTCTAATAAATATAATACATGTTACTTTAAATTCTTTTAATCTCTAATAAATATAATACATGTTACTTTAAATTCTTTTAATCTCTAATAAATATAATACATGTTACTTTAAATTCTTTTAATCTCTAATAAATATAATACATGTTACTTTAAATTCTTTTAAGAGCAAGTTGTATATATATTAAGTATATATATGTTATTCATGTTATATTTTGGACTATGTGAAATTAAAAAAATGAACAAAAGTACAACTCATGAAAATAACAACAATTATTCTTGAAAACGAAATAACAATACTTGAAAACCGAATAACAAGTCTTGAAAACTAAACAACAATTATTCTTGAAATGTAAACAACAATACTTGAAAAACAATGTAAACAACAATACTTGAAAAACAAATCATACTAGGCCAAACGGATTTATGTATTCTCCGTCACTCGGAATATCAATATTTTATTGCGGATCAAAAAAAGGGACATCTAAGTGTGTAGTATCGATAGGATCATTGTCAAGATCATCAAAGAAACTTGCAAAATTTGTTTCCACACCTTTTCCCTTTTCTTGCAATGAAGCTTGATAAAGATCAATAAGGGTGTTTTGCGGACGACAAGTTCTTGACCAATGTCCTTTCATCCCGAACGAAAACATGAAGTTTCATAATTTTTAACAAATTTTTATGTCCACTTGTGTCTACTTGTTTGTCCTCTTTATTATTCCATTTTTGATGGAAAGTAGACACATATTTATTATTACGACCCGTCCACGGCCACGACCACGTCCACGGCCTCGGCCCGTAACCACCGACCTCGCCCTCTTCCATTATTATTCATCATAGTCACATTCACTTGGGGAATGGACACCGAGCTGGGGACGAGTTTCATGATTTTTTAACAATAACTCGTTATTTTGTTCGGCCCCAAGAAGGCATGAGATTAACTGGGTATTTTGTAAAACCTTTTTCTCGATATTGTTGCCAGAGAGCACATTCGAGGCATGAAAAGGAGAGAAAGTTTTCTCTAACATATCATTGTCATTTACATCTTCTCCACATAATTTTAGTTTAGAACTTATACGGAACATAGCGGAGTTATACTCACTAACATTTAAAATCTTGCAAGCGCAAGTGCAACCATTCATAACGAGCCTTTGGAAGAATAGCGGTTTTTGGGTGGTCATACCTTTCCTTTAGATTTTTCCAAAGAACAAGTGGATCTTTTATCGTTAGGTATTCGGACTTTAGTCCTTCATGAAGATGGTGACGAAGGAATATCATCGCCTTTGCGCGATTTTGCATTGATGCAATATTTCCTTCTGTTATGGTGTCTCCAAGACCCATAGCATCAAGATGAATTTCGGATCTAGTATCCATGACAAATAGTTCTTTCGGAAATATCAAGAGCAACAAATTCGAGTTTTGAGAGATTCGACATGATAGAGAATAACGTACCTTGATAGAAAATATCACAAAACAATTCTCTCCCGAAGAGCAAACTCGTGCTGATAACGTGTTGTAAAATTACTATAATTATAATATAATAAGAACAATATGAATCAAAATAACAATCAAACTTGTATATTTCTTGTTGTTCACAAAACATACAAAACTACCTTCTATTTATAGGGATAACATATATGTAACATATATACACATATACATACAAGTTATGTATATATATATATATATATATATAACTTTCCATTATTCATATGAAGATAGTGGAGTTGGTGGAATCTTTAAAGCAATGGACATTAGAGGTTATGAAGATAGTGGTGGTAGTGAAAGTAGTGGAAGTAGGGACATACAAATATTCATAAAAATTAATATATATTTCTCCCCCTCAAATGAGCTCTCCCAATTCTTACCAGCCAAATACTCGTTTTTGGTTTCCCTTTTTTTTTTTTTTTATTTTTTTTTCGGGGTTTAATCATAATATAATCATTTTTTTTTTTTTTTTTTTTTTAAAAAAACAGATCTACCATATATTGGATCTATTCTTCATTATAACTTTTAATCAGTTAAAAAAAAAAAAAAAGGGAAATTATACAGTTTTTTTTTTTTTGATAAGTGAATATTTATTAATAATAAGAAACATTACACATAAATGAATGAATAATCATCATTCATGGTAACAAGAAAACATCCAACCTAAAAAGGTGGAGACAACAAGACTCATCCTAAAAAAATAAGGGAGAGTCGGAAACAACAACAAAAAAAAAAAAAAAACTAAAAACAACGACAACAACAACACTACAACTATTATATCTATAATAATGACATTTCGACCATCGATCATTGGCATCATTTGCAAGAAGAGCTCGAGTTTATCTTCTTCCTTCATCAACGATCTTTGCTCTCCAGGGCGAATCATAGATCTCAAAGATAATCTGTAAAAAAGAGAAACATCGAGAAAATGGCCCAAGTAAAAACTGGGTTTAAAAGATAATTCTTCAAAAAGAAGAAAAATAGCTTGATCAACTAAGATCAAATAGATATCTTGCATATGAAAAATAAAAGATGATAAAAAATATCAAAAAATAGACAAAATAGTAATAAAAGAACAAAAAAGAAGAAGAAAACAAAAACAGAAGAAGGAAATGGAAAATTTGAAAATTTCTGGCCAAGAGAGAAGCTTAACCGGAGCCAAGCTTCTCTCTTGGCCGGAGGAAATGGAGGAGAGGGAGGGCTGCTGTCGGCTGAGGCTGAGAGAAAGAGAGTAGAGAGAGAATTTTGCTAGGGCTATCAAATCCTATTAACTTTTAGCTCAAGGGAAATTATACAGTTAAAAGTTATTATTAATGGAATAATTTAAATGAAGGCATCTCAACCAAATGAGTCTAAGTCAGCTTATAAGTTAGAACAGGTCAAGAACTCTGACCATATTCAATCAGCAACTGCATTTACGGCTTTGATTGATTTCAAGAACAAATTCCAATTCTCTTTTTTTTTTTTATGATAGGTTAAGATTTTAGGAGGATCAAGATTTTCTGTACAAAATAAAAATGCAATCTTTCTTTTCCTTTTTTCTGAAATTTCCCACCTTCATTGTACTAAGATAGGACGACGGGATTGACACTTTCTATGCAAATTTTTTTTTTTTTTTTTTTCTTTCAAAAATTCTCCCAGATCAGCAGAAGAAAGGATTTTTTTTTGCAGTTTTAGTTGATCTTTCGAAAAGAAGGGATGGCGGCTGAATCAACCTTTTCTGAGAATCTTGATTGCAGAAACAGAGGAAGAACAGAACCCATGAAGAAACTCAAGAAGAGGAGATCGATCAGGGTTTCAAGAATGCCCATCTTGAAGCTAAGGTCAACAAAATCTCCATTTGATGATTCCTCACCTAGTCTCCTCCTCCTGCACCAAGCAAATTCAATATCAGATTCAACTCCTAATTATATGAAATCAACCAGCAGCTTTATTGCTAAGAAAGAAAGTCATCTGGTAAGTAAGTTCCTCCTTATAATTCTGATATAACTCTATGATTCTTTTTTCATTTACTGATAGTGGAAAAGATAGATATACAGAAACAGAATATATATATATATATACATATATATATATATATATATATATATATAAAATATGAAGAATGAACTGTTGAAAAGATCCAAATAGTTGGTTTGTGTGTTCAGGGAGGAAGTGAATGTGATGATGTAAGTTCAGTTATTTCTTCATCTTGTGGATCATCAGACAGAGTTGTGCATCCATTCACAAGCAGCATGTCTGATGAAACTGCAACTCCTCAACATCCATCTTCCATAGTAGAACAAGGCCAAAAATGTCAGAAGGGCCATTTCCAGGCAAGTCCTTTTGATTCTGAATCTAGCTTTGACAGCACCGATAGAGTAAAGAGTTCTCCTGCTTCAGAATCCTATTATGCTAGAAAATCTTTGTGTAACCCGTTAAGGACATCTAGTAACAGTACTAGAAATGTGAGAGTTTTGGTCAAGAAAGCTAGTTTAAAAACCAAGAGGAATCCATTGAAATCCACTCAAATTGCTGCAGACAAAGCAACATGTTCTTCCATGATAAAGCAGTCGAGGTTCCACCGACATGTAGAACTTCAGGCTGCACAAACAGAAGCTGAGAGAATTTCACTGCTGAAAGTTTGTCCATATCATCACTGTTCTCTAAACGGACATAGCCACCATCCTCCTTCCAAAGAGCATCATTATCATCATTCATCACATGCAAAGACGCAATCAGTGAAACAACAGATTAGTAAGAAACCAAGGACTTTTTTGAGCAAATCCAAAGAGAAAACTACCAGTGGCAAAAAGGCAAGCAGTAAAAGGCAGCAGATGAACTCTAGTAAAGAAGCATCCATCGAGCAAGTTGTTCTTGTGCAGAGGGAAACTGTCAAGGCATTTTATACAGAAAAAGGAATCGTTTTAGAAACTCATTTGGGTAGCTATAATATGAAAATGGATGTGGATCAATCCATTTCTCCAGATGTAGTAGCAAAACAAGATGGTGATGAAAATACTGTATCAGGCAGCAGTGCTCATGAAAATACTGATTTTCCTAGCACTGATCAATCGGAGATGCTGGACAATAACCCTGCAGACACCAGTTGTGAGAGTGATGCCACTTTACCAGGTGAAAATGTTCCATTTGAAATGGAGGGGAATTCAACCACAAGGAGCATTAGTGAACAAGCAGCAGCAGATGAGAAGGAGATTTCCCCAGTTTCAGATTCCCATACTTCAGAGGAAGAAACAAACAGGAATTTGAAGCTTGACATGGCAATTGCTGCAGGGTCTACTCCAGATGGAGGTTCAGAATATGAGCTCCAGAATCCAGATAGAGATTCTGAAACCCCACCACCGATAGAAGTGCACAACCTTCGTTTCAACAAAGGTGGGCATATCAGCATGTGGCATCTGATTCAAAAGCATATGGCATCAGAAAATACCAAAAAGACATGTCAAGGAGCAAATGATGATAAGGAAGTGGAAAATGCTAAGACAGACCCTGCAAATATAGTTGTTGAAAATCAGGAACCAGCAAATCAAGAAATAGAAGTGCGCAAGCTTTTTGCCATAAAGCTGGTGCGCAATGCAATTGAGAAAATTCTTCTTCCCGAAGTACAGGACCAGTTGTCTGAGAGCCAATCATTTACTAGCGACATTGTTGAGGACCAGGAGATTCCAGGAAAAGATCAACAAGGTGCGCTGAAAATTTTTTCTTTCTGTTTCTTTATGTTCTTTCTTTTCCAGTTTCTTTAGCATAAGGGTGGTTTTAACGCTCAAGCTCTACAGCTCCTAGCGAAGGCTGCCATGAAGGAAATGACAACAGCAGTACAGGTGGCAACACAGCAGCTGATCCGAGAGCACTAGATCACACTGGAGATAGTAGCTTAAGTGAACCGGATGGAAAGAAGCTGCAAACAAATTCAGACAAGAATCCTGATAAAAAATCACCAAGCAACTGGAGTAACCTCAAAAGGTGGATTCTTCTTCAGAGGTTTGTCAAGGAATTAGAAAAGGTGAGAAAATTCAATCCTTCAAAACCAAGGCCTGTGCAGTTGGAGACTGGCCCTGAATCAGAAAAAGTGAACTTGCGACATCAGACAGTTGACGAAAGAAGAAGGGCAGAGGAGTGGATGCTTGACTATGCACTTCAACAGGTGGTCGGTGAACTTGCTCCCAAACAGAAGAAAAAGGTGGCACTGCTTGTAAAGGCATTTGAAACAGTTGTTCCTCCCCAAGAAGACCGTAATATTCAGATTGCACTTCCTAAGATGAAAGATGAGGACCATGAGGATGCACTTAATAGAAAGGATGGAGATTTATCTTCTACTGAAGTGAAAGATAAGAATTCACCTGCTAAGAAGAATAATATGGGTAACCCTGATGACTGCGATAGCATCTCAGTTTCTGAAGGACAGGGTACTGCAAAGGATCATGATAGGCCTTTGGATGCTGACAAACAGTCTTCCACCAACTCTTGCTTGAAGTCGGACAGTATCATAAACTCTTCTGAGGAAGTTCCTGGGGATGCAGAAACCGAGCAAAATTCTACAGCAAATCTTATTGGTGATTCTAAACCAATTAGCGTATCCCAGCACACTGTGACAGGTACCACTGCCCAAAACATAGAGCATTTTGCTAATTCAAATTTGGAGCAACAAGCCCCAGAAGTAGATCATCGAGAATCTCCATCAATGGATTTGAAGATTACTGACAAGAAAAATGAGTCTAGTCAATCCCAGTTGGACAAAGAAAATTACATCAGAATGTGGCACACAGTATATCAGCATGTGGCATCAGCAATTGCCACAAAAGTTGGAAGCCAGCTGCTTGGTGGGGAATGTGAAGAAGTAGAAGATCCCAACTGTTTGTCAGAAAGGGATACTTCTGCACTCAATGATAATACTGCCAATAGAAGCCATGATCAGTTCAAGGAAGATCATGAAGCACCAAGCCATTTACAAAGTGAATTCAGCAAAATTGATGCTGTAAAGCTTGTGCAAGAGGCTGTCAGTGAGATTCTGGAGGATACTTCTGATACACAATCAATCACCAGTGAAACTTCTTTGGACCCTGATTTGCCAGAAAATGAGAACCGGGAAGTAGAGAAAGAAAAAATCTATAGTTCCACTAGCCTGAACAAGGAAAATATCGACAAATTTGAGGATGAAGGTGGGGTTTCCTTGGATGAAGGAGTGTCTAACTCAGATATTGTTAGCACTCAAGAAGACAAAAGTGCAGCATCAACTGACAAAACCAAGCCTTATACTCAGAAGGTGAAAAACTGGAGCAAGCTGAAAAAACTAATGCTTCTCAGAAGATCTATTAAAGCAATGGAAAAAGCCAGGGAACTCAAGTCACAATCGCAACTGCTTCTTTCTCTGCCATCAGATCCTCAACCAGAAAAAATCAATTTAAGGCAACAAATGATCGATGAGAGACAAAAAGCTGAACAATGGATGCTTGATTATGCAGTTCAACATATCGTCACAAAACTAACTCCAGCACGTAAAAGAAGGGTAGCCATGCTTGTTGAAGCTTTTGAAGCTGTTGTTCCACTACCAGCAGTATAAAATTGAACAAGAAGATCTATGCCATGCTGCTCAAAGCTCTGAGAGATAAAAAAAAGGTAACATCACTACCTATATATGAAACGAGAGTCAAAAAAAAAAAAAAAATGCACCCAAAAGAAAGAAGAACGCCAGAGAAAGACCAATTCTTCTATGTGTTTTTCTTCAGTGAAGTGAACTAATTCTTGCTACTAATCAATAATAGAGTCAGAAGTGACTATAATGGATCTATTGTGAATTACATGTTCAGATAAAGAGCTATATTTTGCATAATGCAACTAATATTTCAAGAACTAATCTATGCATTCCATCACTGCAGATAGTCTCCTAAAGTACTCTGGAAGTCAAGCTCAAGATGTGGGCAAGGAGGTGGCTAAAGGATATATGAGTGCCAGCAGTGTGAAGCAAAAGATCAGAATTTTGTAAAAGAATCCACAGGCCTTTTTTGCTCTCTTTCACAGCATAGATTGTGTACAGTGTATTACTTGGAAAAAAAAAAAAAAAAAAAAACAAGGAATTTGTTGTGTGTATCAGCAAGTTGGTATGTACAGAGTTTTTCACACCTTATGATATATCATCATATGTTCATTCTATTGTATGGCGTAAATTATAAATTAGTGATGCGTGTTTGCACAACTATTTTCATTTTGTTTTACTGTGCTATAATTGTAAAGTATACATCCCTCTTCATGATTTTTTTTGTAGCCAACAGCTAAAACATATGTAGGGAGATGGACTATATCTACAGTAAATCTCACATTAACACCAGCTTGGATATGACAACATCTAGTACAGAAGTTCAAACACATGAGACCTGTTTTATCTAGAATCGTTTACTTTTTATCAGTCATTCAAATTCAAGACAAGTCTAATTCAAGAAGTTTCTACATACAAGTCCATAAGAAGCTTCTAATGCACAGTGGTTTTTTCCTCCCAGAATTAGACTTGGATACAATTCATTATTCTGCCACAAGATGGAGACTTTCAAACACAGCCCGATAAGCGTAGCGCCCAAGTCAGAGAAGAATATTCCGGGGTTTCTTTTCACCCAAAAACCCATAAATAGAAGCAAAATGGGTAGAAATTTACAAGAAATTCATACCTGAAAAGATCATTCGCCTAGTGTTCTTTTGTTTATCTCATAATTTTTTGGTGATGGCCGGCCTTCTTCAATACTATTTTTTCCCAACCGATTTCTTTTACCCCAAGCCTCAATCTGTTATTCAAGAAAGTAGCCTCCAGCAAGCAGTTCCTCTCGGCATCCAAACACAAAATCCGAAGCAAGATTTGAAGATGAATGATGATGTTGTGAAGAAGACTAATTCATTGACTGTTCGACAAACCCACCGAAATGTCAAGCTAATAAAAAATTCAACTTTCTCGCTTAAGCTGCGAAAACCTCTGCACCCAAAACCACCTGCAGATTCAGTGCCCAACTAAGGAGCACTTTATTTATTTATTTTTTCTGTTGAAGTACGAACCTTCCTGTTCCCGCCACGGGGAGCAGAAAAAAAAATCACGATTGCTATGTAAATGCGTTCTTTTAAATATCTTTCCTTTTTCTTGTAAGTTTCAATCATATGGAATAAATCTTTTATGTTTTTGTTCTTATAAGTTTTAAATATAAAATTAGGGGTTTAGGCTTAAAAGAAAAAAAAAAAAAAAAATCTGTTCAGCTAATAAATTATAATATCTATATTACATTTCCCATTTTCGACTGGCACTATCATCTGCTTCAGCGCGCAATAAAAATTCAGAAGTCCAATTTTCAATTTCTTCATTGGAGACGGTGAAGAAATTAAGCGAGGAAAGAGAGAACGAGGATGGAGGCATTTTTTAACAGATACTCTGATAGCATTGCCTATTTTTTTGACGATGCTGATAATCATGGAGAAGGTGCTCGGCTCCCTCGGGTAGAACCTCATAAGATTCTTGTAAGCATGCTTAATTGCCCATGTCCTCCATGCATTTAGAATGTATAATTCTTCCTTCTTCTTTGTTCATTTGTTTGTTTCTTGTTCTTATAAATTGTGTTAGTAGTTTTTCGTTTGTAATTTCTTGAAATAATAGTCCATATTCTTCTGGGAACCTAAAGTAAGACTGTTTACGTATATCATTTTCTCAAGAATTTGATTCATTATTGCCCGTTGAACTTATATATTCTTTAGGATTTTTTTTATTTCCCAAGATACCCCTTTCATTGATTTTCTCTTCTTCAATTCTTTATTGATTTATTGAAGTAGCTCTTGTATAAATCTTTTGGTTGCCTGTAGAAATATGAGAAAGAAATTAACTTAGCAATAAGGAATGGTGTTGATCAACAAAATAATGAAAGTATTAAGGTGTGGATCAGGGCTCTTGTTCATTCAACAGTACCCGACCAAGTAAAAGAAGGCATCGATGTAGTTACAAGTGAGTTTTTGTAAATTTATTTGTCTGTATTTTTGATAATTAATTAAGGTTTAATTATGAATTAACCTCCATTTATAGTTGCTGTTGTGATTATTTTGTTACTTACAATTCCTCTCTGAATACTTTATAACTGTTATCTATTATATATATATATATAGATATAGTTAGTTCTTGTGAACATCCTCTCTGTTTTGTTTATGTTCTCCTGCCCATCCACATGGAATCAACATTTTTTTGGGGGGGGGGAATTGTTTTCTTCAATCAAATATTTCTTCAGTTATTATATGTATATATATATATATATATATATGCTTCTTTTGGAGATAAATTCACATATATAATGATGGAAACAGCCTTGTGTCATGCATGTTATCCCATTAGTTTGATGGATGGATGGATAGATAGATATTATAACAAGTCGATATTGATGATGATGGTATTTCATTCACCAAATGAAAGCATAATGTTGCAAATCAATGGGATGTTTTTTCTTTTCTTTGATAATTAATGTTCTTCTCCAAAAGCATTTTGTCAAATTTGATTATATATCTTTTCCATGTTTGCAGGTGTTCATGAATTTGAAGGTAAAAGATGGGTTATAATTAAAGATGTCCTGATGGAATCTCCATTGAATGACAGAGAAAAGTATTACTATTCTGCTGTTGGCCATTACAGAAGTGGTTACTATTTACAGACCATGGGATTGTTAAAAAAATGCTTAGAGGTTGATTTTCTACTTTCCCCCACTTGAATGTTTGCTCATATATATATATATATATATATATATATATATGTATATTCTTGATATGATATGATGCATTATTATTCTTAAGTCTTTCTGTCTAATTATATGAAATGGTGGATATTTTTTTCAGATTGACAATGGTTGTAGGGAGGCTTTGTTCCTTAAGAAATTAACTGAAAGGAAAATGAGAAAAGGTGATTTGATAAAAAAGATTATCTATGTTGTTTAACTAGTGTTTCTTTGATTTGATTTAGTAGTAGAAACAACAACAACCATCTCCTTATGTTTTGGGTGCAGATGCTGTCAAACTAATGTCGGTTGCAAGTTTTTCTTTGGGGCTCGTAGCTTTTGGAACTATAGTTGCACTCATTAAAAAGAAAAAGTAAACTTTTGATTCCTGTGATTTTTTGATTAATTGAGAAATAGAGGTTTATCCTCAATAAATGTACCAAAAACAGAGTTACGATGTTGGTGAAAGATTCAGACTTTCTTAGCTCTCTGTTTGATTTTTTTCTTTATTCAATGTAAAGATGTCAGCAACCCTTGAAAGGATCCTTTACAATACAATGCCTGTGTTTTTTTACCTATATAAATCAATGTCAATTAGTCCCAACTTTTCCAATCCTAAGGTAAACAGGGAAAGTGACGATCTTTTCCGGTTTGCCATCTTCCTCCCAAGCACTGGTAAAATCTTTAACTACGTCTTCCTTCAACAGCTCCACTCCCTTCTGTTTCGCAGTCTGGTAAGCTGACCATGACCTTATGTACGTGAAAAACCCTCCTAAATCCATGGCTTTCTCGGCTTTGAATTGGACTATCGGCCCCGTGTCGTCAAGTCCATCCACCGGCTCAAATGGGAAATCGACGGTTCGGTATTCTTGGTCCACGAATCTGCGCTGTGGTTCCCAGAAAGGATCAGTATCCACGGAGTAAAACTTATCGAAAATTGAGTCGACTCGGTGGTTGACTCGGGGCACCGTGTAGCACCATGCCGCAATCACTCCGCCGGGTTTCTTGAGCACCCATTTCACTTGTTTGTAAAAGGACGGAAGATCAAACCAGTGTAAAGCTTGAGCAACGGTGACTAAATCAACAGAACCGGATCCGGATCTTCCTGCAATCTTCTCCTCAAGCTCTGCCATGGACATCATGGCCGAGGTGCATTCGTACCTAACATTCGGAAGCTTGACCGCAAATTCTAGTTGCTTTGGGCTAGTATCTGTCGCTACTACGCTCTTGTACAACTCACTCAACTATATGTATATATATCAAGACCAAGCAAAAAATTAAATCAGTACATATATGATATCGAAAGGAAAAAGGGGGAAAAAGAAATTTAATTTAGGGGAAATTAAATTAAGAATAATGGGAGGACTGACTGCATATGACTTACCGGTAGAGCAGCCTGGCCAGTTCCGGTACCCACATCCCATGCGAGATCGTGGGACGTTGTCTTTGAAGCAATGAATCGAAAAAGTTCATCTGGGTAATTCGGCCTGGAAACTGAATACTGCTTTGCTTGCTTGATAAACAATTTTGCTGCCATTTCTCGTAAGAGATCCTTACTTAAATTACTTCCATACGTCTTCTCTGGATCGTCTATTTATTAGGAGATGATTGATGGCTTTTAGGAGTGCAGAACCAGAAAAAGCAAAAATAAAGATTAAATTACAGAAATAACCCGCCGTATGGAATTTGAACTTGAACGCCTGCCATGTATTACATCAGCGATGACATTTATGTGAATCGTTAGATATACCTTCTCTTTTCCGGTTTTATCTGTGAAAATTGAATCTCGTCGGACTTGCCAATCACCATCAACGACCAACCAACCCACTTAGGGCTGCTCGAATTTTTTCTCTATTTGAGGAGGGCGAAAATTTAAGGGGACTGACTGATTACACATAGAGAAATGTCGGAGTTACCAGAGTATCAGGGGAAGGATTATGCCGAAGGTCGCCCAACCTACCCGGAGGATTTGTTCCAGTTTATTGCGTCCAAGACCCCCTCTCACGATCTAGCATGGGATGCCGGCACCGGTACTGGCCAGGCTGCTAGATCTGTAAGACCTTTTTCTTCCCATTTTCCTCTGCGATTCTTCTGCATTTTTTTTTTAAATTTTTTTCAAACTAATAAAAGAAAGCACAGATTGATTTATTTACGGTATTACATCTGTTATTGAAATTGATCGTAATTCATTTTAAACATCTTGATTTTGCTTGGGAAATGGGAATCTGCTGGCTGTCTTTGATTTCTTCCAGTTCCAGATAAGAATACCAATATTAATTTTGAGAGGAATTAATTTTGTTTGGCAGTTGGCTGGGATCTACAAGAATGTAGTAGCCACAGATATTAGCCAAGAGCAACTGGATTTCGCAGAGAAGCTTCCAAATATTCGATATGAATGTAACCCTCCAATAATGTCCAATGCAGAGGTAGAGCAAATTGTTGGAGCAGAGTCCAGTGTTGATTTAGTGACCAGTGCTGAAGCAATGCACTGGTTTGATCTTCCGAATTTCTACAAAAACGTGAATTGGGTACTGAAAAAGCCCAACGGAGTAATTGCTGTATGGTGCTACACCTTGCCAAAGATCACCCCCAGCATTGATTCTCTTCTCCAGAAACTGTACCGCGGAATGGCGGATCCATACTTCAAACCCCAAAGTAAGCTGGTATTGGAAGGGAAGTATAAAACCATCGAATTCCCATTCGAGGCAGTGGATGGACTTGAACACAACGGACCTTTTGAGTTCAAAATGGAAAAAACCATGGTTTTGGATAATTTGTTTTCACTGGTGAAGTCGTGGTCGGCATACAAAGCTGCAAAGGGAGATGGCGTTGAGTTCTTGTCTGATGATGTTGTTAAAGAGTTCACATCTGCTTGGAACGAAGATGGCAAATCCCAAAAGCTTGCTACTTTTCCCATTTATTTAAGGATTGGAAAGGTTGCTGTTGGCAAGTAAAATATGAACCAACTGATTGCTAGTGGTGTTTTGTAGAAGGATTCTCAATATATATATATATATATAAATATAAATAAACAATATCATCATATGCAATGAATTGATTGCTTTGCTTCCTTGAAAGGATAATAAATCCAAAAGTAAAAATCCAGACATAAAAACAAACATAATATTTGATCATTCTGAGGAAGCAAGGGCAGACTGCAAGACATCTTCAAGTTGTTTCTCGGCAGCAGCATATTGCCTCTTCTTGTCCTCAATGGCTAAGGCAGCCAATGCTTTATCCTGTAAGAAAATGAGAATAAAAAATAAATATCTCTCATCTAGTTTTAGAAAGAAATATCATAAATGACAGAGAGCAATATATACATACAGGAGGCAAGTCTTGGTAACTTCTTAAAGTGTCGAGGATAGGTTTTGTTTTCTTCTCTAATTCCTTTCTGTGCTCTGCCATTTCAACCAATACTCCATGACTAATTTCTGGGCTGTATCCAACACGATTCAGCATTGCCTGTGCAAAAAAAAAAAAAAAAAAAAAAATAAATGGCCTAATCACTTCTCCTATAGTTAGTTACTTGGTTCCTCCTGAGAAAAAAGTGACTAAACCTTCCTACTATAGAGCAAAGAGAAATATGGAAAATAAAAAAAATTAAAAGAAAAAAGAAAAAAAAAAAAAAAAACATGCATTCTCATTCAAACAGCTCCCCATCCATTAAATCAATTGATACTGCATTGTTAAGGCCTAGAAAGCATCACCTTCAGAGAAGGAAACCAGTGACTCAATGTGCTGAGGGATGGATGATGAGCCTGAACTAACAGTCAGCTCATCATCCATTAACACCATCCTCATCTGTACAAGCACAATAAGCCAAAAGATCTCTATTCTCCGAAAGATGTCACCCATTATAACATCACACAAAGCTTCCAAGGAGTAAACTTAAATTTATTAGGTATATGGTAATTTCACATCTCTACTTGTGGAATGACTTATTACTGTATCACCTCAAATACCACTGTAAAAAGATTCAACAAGATGCTATTCTTGTTATGGGTCCATCCTAAGATGAGCGAAATTTCTTTCTGATAACAATATGAGAAACAAGGAAAAATGCCAAGATCATTACCATTCTTGCATATTTAACTACATGACCAGCACAACAAAAATTGCAATTTTGCTAATCAACGGAAATGGGAATGCCAACAAGAAAAGATAGAAATATGATATCTTCAGTGAGAAACAAATAGGACAAATAGTTACCTTTCCCCAGATCCTTTCAACAAATTAATAAGGAATCATACAAAAACTAGTGTATGTTATCAGTTCATATTGTTTACAGCTAAAATTGTTGATGGATAAATGATCTAAAGCAAGTGTTCGGGGGAAAAAAATCTTACTTCTCTTCGTAGCAAAGCAAGAAAATTTTCAGAAAAACATAAGTAGTTAATACTTTCTTTTGAAGTAAGTTTACACAACCTATAACTGAGTATAGTTCAAGATGAATTGATTTAGACTCTTGGAACTATCAGCATCATCAAGAATGCATTCCCAAGCAAATAATGGGCAAAATAATAGGGTTGACCATATTAGCAAGATTTTGATCAACAACAGAAGGAAATTAGATGTCCAGAAGTTTATAAATATTCCTTGAGATAGATAATACCTTGTAATTGGAGAATTGTTGGACATACTGGCGCTCCTTGGAGTCCATAATTGCTAAATTTGTTTTTCGGCTTTCTGTTTCTGTTTCACATGGAGCTATATCGTCTTCCAGTTGTGCAAGTGTTCTAACAAAAAGGAAGGAATGAAAAGAACTAAATTAGCTTGTTTCCAAAACTCAGCAACTGTGGAGTGCTTCAATCAACATGACTATAATAGTTTTTCACTTTTTGCACAAGGAAGAAACAGTGATAAAATATTTTTACCTTTTCAAATAGGTCAATCTGGAAATTGCTTTGCGAGTGTAATCAAGAAGTTCTTTTGATTCCTGCTGCACTTGAGATTTCTTCTCCTCTACAGAAGTTTTTCTTAATGAAAGATCCACCATTGCTACAAGGAAACTGACACATTTTCTCCGGGTAAGCACATTGAAATTGAATTCACTATCACAGACATAGACAAAGGAATTAAAGTACACACAGCAAAGGCTAACCTGCTTAATTCAGTATCTCTAATGTTTAATAGATTAGCTACACTGGCAAGAACTTGAGCTGATGCAACAACATTTGAAGGTAAACTCTCTTGAGCCAATCCGACATGCTCTAATATCTCCCTTATTCTTGCAGCTATATTTATATTAATTTATCAACCATACAATAATCAGACTACAGCACAGATATAGATCATTCAATTCATATCATAAAGACAAATACAACATGGAAATGGGGATAATGAAGATAATGTGCAAAAGAGGACCATCCCCCATTCATTGTATTACACAGACTTGAGCTTAAAAAAATGCATTTGAACCAAATACAGCATAGGAAATATATAGATCAAGATAGACAACCTTGTGCACGATACTCAATTTCTTTTTGCCGAAAATCATTGGCAACAATTGAAGCAGCTTGAGTTTTTGCTTGGGAGATTGTTGCAATACTGTGTAAATGGGAAATGCTCCTAGGTGTGTACTCAAAATCAGGTACATCTTTTCCAACTGCAGTAAATTGGGATTCAAGCCAAGCTTTCACTTCTGCAATTCGGTTGGCATCAAAACCACTGCTACTTTTTGACGCATCAGATATTAGTGATGGTGAAGGATCTCCTCCTCCACCTACCAGTTCGCTCATTCTCTTTCTTCTTTACCCTCACGTCTGAACCTTCAACTACTACCTCCTATCTGTCTAAAAATAATTGGCTTTATGGACCTAATAATCATAATAGCAATAAAAATTAAACTTCTAATAGTAACAAGAAGAATAATCGCAGAAAAATTGTGTAAGCATTTGATTTTTTCTCCTGATATTGTGCATCGTAATCTATTTTCCACAGAGATTACCACCCTTTCTTTAGATTCAAAAGATCCGGGTAAAATGAACTCAGAAAAATAATTAAAATAATCAAGACTATTCTTCCGTTCCCCTTCAATTGCATTTTCAATAATTAAACACCCAAAGGTTTCAAGAACTTAAACCCAGAAAAAAAAAAAAAAAAAGATCGAAATTTGGAAATTGTGCTGGAATTGGGATAATTGAAGATGAAGCAAACTTCTTAAAATGGTCCCGAAATTCAAATTCAAAAAATGTGTACGCACATCATAAAATTTTAATAGAAACACACAGAATTAGCAGTAAAACTAACAGGAATTAAACATGAATCCACAAAGTTTCTAAGCAACTTACGCGTAACAAGAATGTCCGAGAGATGGTTAGAAGATCAGTTGAGTGGAGTGGAAGAATAAGGGATGAGCACAACCAACAAGCATTTTTGCCGGTCTTCAGATGGTTTGGAAAATTTTCTGTCTTAATCCCTGAATTTCTGTATAATCTTAGTTTGGTCCTTATCATATTCCATTAGACAATTTTTACCCTTCACCTTATAATTTATGAAATCTAGTCTACATTTTGAGAGAAACTTTTTTAGGAAATCCCAAAAATTACCGTCATTTTAGAAATAGTTCCCTGTAAATTATGATTTTTACATATAATAATAATCATTTAATATCATAGTTTTGTAAGTTTTATATTTTTTAAATCTTTAAATATTTTTAGTGTCCCTTATTATCTAATTGTTTATATATATATATATATGTATATTATATATTGTTAATAATAAGGGAAAATTCATGTTTAGGTTTAAATAAAAGAATCATTAACAGGGGCGAGTTCTTCAACCAAAGATCATTGGTTACTTGACATTTGTCCGTCTTGTCTATACTAACACTGGGAAGTTGTTCAGCCATGGTAAATGAACTTAGCTGTTCTTTTGCATGTAAAAAGATTGATCTTTTGGCTTGATTTTTAACTAGGAAGAAGAAGGTGAGACAAGTGTTCTAGAATCTGCTCGAAACTACCCAAAAGGGGAGGAAAATGGTGCTAATTTGTAACAAAAAGTACCCTGCTTTCATCAAGCCTTACTACCCACCCAACAGCAGAAAAAGCTTGGTCAGTTTTATCTATCTGTTTTCCTTTTTCTGAACATCTTTGCCTCATTTTATCCTTTCACAAAAATTTTTTTTTTTATTTTGTATTAATGGAAATGTCTGAGTCTTGTTTTGCCATAATGTTTTTCTTGACGTTATGTTTGTAATAGACATTCTTGAGAAGAGGGCTTTGCTTCAAACTGATCTATTAGTTTATACTATATATGTATATATATTCTCAGAAATGAAGATTGATATATGTAGAAAAGGGTTGTCAAGAACCACGTACATAGGTTTTTGGGTTGTCTCTCTCTCTCTCTCTCTTGTGTATCAAAGTTTGAAGTTTGATTTGTGTTGATGGAAAAAAAATTCCCTTTTTTTGTGTTCTTTTGGTGATAGAAACTACCCCAACCTTTCACGTCATTTATTAAAGAAATGTTGCCGATCAAGAGAGTGCTTCTCAAGGATCATTACCATGGGAATTTTTGGGCTGTTGAAGTGGCAAAAATTGGGGGTGACTTCTTTTTCCAAGCTGGTTGGACAAAATTTCTTGAAGATAATTGCTTGGAATATGGCGATTTCTTAGTCTTTCAATACAATGGGGATGATGAATTCCGTTTCAAAATACTGAGATCAACTTCAGAAAGTATACATATAAATATAATGGGTGCCATGGACTTCAGTCCAAATGAGTGCTTACAGGAAATTGAGAACATGGAGGAAGTAATGTGTCAAGGGACTTTACTTGAACAAAAGAATAATATCTCGGAGGGAGAGAAACAAGAAGAAAAAAGAAGAAGTGGTGGCGGTGCAGGAGGAGGAGGAGGAGTTTGAAGATGGAATCTCATTCAAGAATTCAGGAAAGAGAAAGGTTAGCAGTTCTAGTGCAATGACTGCAAAGATTGAACAAAACACTACTTCTTGTAAGTTTCCGATTAAAAGTAATATACATTTTCCTCCGGTCCAGCATTGTTATGAGAGATTTTCTTGATTTAGTTGCAGGGATGGCTAACCCTAACCCTAACCCTGCTGTTGAAGGGGAGAACATTGTAGTTCAGGGCAAGAACAAGAGCAACAAGCATGAGGACTTGAGATCAAACGTTAATGCTCCTCAAAATCCATACTTCGTCGCAAATTATGGAAAAAACCAGACAAATCAAGTGGTAAGTAGTATTAGTTGTGTTTTACCTTCTGCAAAATTTCTTTCCTATCGTGAGTGTACTTCAATTGATCTTCCATCCATTCCTTGCTTTACAGTATGTTCCAAGAGATTTTGTAACCGCCTTTCGTGCTAGACTGCTTCCTCCTGAAATGATCATCCTTGATCCCCATGGAAGACCAGCTTCTACAAAATTCCATATCCGGAAAGACAAAACAATGTGGATGATTGGTGGCTGGCGACAGCTTGCTTTACAAAATAATGTGCATTATGATGACTACTTAGCCTTTGAGCTTGTTCCCATGGAAGAAGACCAACAGGGTTCTTACATACAGCTACACGTTTTCAAGGCAAATTCCTTAGGTTAATGAAGTCCAGTAAACTGAAAATCAAGAACCTTTACTTCTTGATTGAATAGTGTTTTCTTGCTTTCTATTCCTTTCACTCTGGTGTACTTATTTCTTTTTTTTTTTGTGGTAAATAGGTGTACTTATTTCTTAGTTTATGCCGAAATACAGCTTTCTTTTGTTACCAATGTTAAGGTACCATGACAACCAGAAGAATGTTAAGGGAAAAATAAAATTATCATCATCTGAACAATATTTCAGTAACAGAATGGAGAAATTGAGTATGAACAGGGAAAAGAGGATATACCAAGCAAAGCAAACTGCATCACTGACGTGAAGAGGGGATGGTAAACTTTTAACCAGTTTTACCACTACAATCATTCTAATCTAGTTAAGAAAGAAGTACAAACTCCACGGAGGAACTAGTTATAGTATGGTACAAAAGATCACCAAACACAACGGTAAGTAACATGTTGCTCTGTGATATCACTATTGTAAGTAACCTTCAACACCTGCCCTTTCTCGAACCCATAGTAGCGTGCAATTGCATCTTTTTCCAACATTCGTGGAAGCTGAGAGAAATGTTACACAATCAGTGTACATCAGCTAAATTTGAAACACAAATACTGCTAAAACAACAATTCAAGTTTATAAAATCCCACAGGCCACTGCATGGAAATTGAACACTAGCATTACATTGAATCGAACAATGAGGACAGATACAACAGAAACTTTTAAGACTTGGTTAGCTGTAAGGCTGAGATGAGTTTTAACGTTTAAGTTTAGTTTCCTAAGTACAAACCTGTTTCTCCTCGATGCTATATTTCTTGAGCAACCTTTGCTTTTCTTCAGCTGTAAGCAGTTGATGCTGTGGCTTCAGTACATGCTTTGTGATGTTGACCAGCAAATCAGTTATCTGAGGGCAGGGGCTAACAATTAGAAATATGAAATTGATCATTTGCTTGGAATTCCAAACACTTTCTTCCATTTCTAAGATCTTCTGCAAAAATAAGAGATGCTATTTCTACAGAACAGAAGTTTTTCAACTTTTTTCCTTTTTTCTTCCTATTTATTTTCCCTGAAACTTCAACAAAGATGGACATACATTGAGCCAATGAAAAGTGTGGCAAATTGGGTTGAGGGTTCTTCATGTTGAGTGAGAATCTTAGTAATGTCCCCAAAAAACTAAATGCTAAACACAAAATACACTATATATACTATTACTGAGTGGAAACCATGAGAAACCATGTAAGCAAGAGTGTTCAAAACAAAGCCTGGAGGGCAGTGTTTCTCATTTTAAACAATTTAAAGTCGCTAAAGCAGAAAATAGACCTGGAAAATCTCAACTTTGAACTTAAAGAGCTCCAAAGTTTTCATAGCTTGGCTGGTAATTTGATTATGGATTATCAATATCAGCCGACTCAAAGTATCTCCATCAATTATCTCTGTTGCAATAACACGGATCCTATTCACCTTTACCACGTCAGGCCCAGAATAAATAACTCGAACCTGCAATTAAGATTTAGAATACCTTAGAAACAGAAACACTTTTCCGACAATGGGGCATAATAGTAGAACCAACAAATAATTAAAACACCATATCAAGCCCCTTATTACAGGTGTTGAACAACCATATGAACTGAGTAATGTAAATGAGGCAAAGCATATTGACACAAAAGATTAAATGTTTTAACTTCAAATTTCCGTCTACTGAATTTTTCAGAATATAACTACAATAAAACACTGTGGCAACACATCTTTATTGGGCTTAAAACATTCAAAATCACAATATAAATTGCAGCTCAATTACAGAGTAATATAGGGAATGGATATGATTGTAATAATAAAGCAGGATTGAGTACCGTTGCTCATAATTTAGCAAGTTCATTCACAAAAATGAGAGGGTCTGGAGATTGCCTTATAGTTTAAGTAAGCAAAGCTATAAACAGGTAAATTAGCAAGAAAACATTTTCAGATAGTAAATGAATAGAAACATTAAGAACACAAAGAAGAAGAAGAAGAAAAATTCATAAAAGGTAGTGCAAAGGAGCAAACAAAACAGACTTTCTTAAGAATATTTCAAAACTGAAACAAATTCTGGTATCCAACCAGTTAAAGAACAAAAGCATATATATATTCTTCGTTTGGCCTTAGTGCAGCCCTTGAGCTAATATAGTTCAGTCTTAGCCTATCTTGTTCTTAGGCCGAAGGTTTTAGACCTAGATTCCATCAACACTCCCCCAAAAATGCCCAAAAGAATTTTGATTACGGTGCTACATTTTCTCTTGAACTAAAATAATTCATAAAATTTCAAAGGGGCTCACCGAGAACCTCCAAAACTAGGTAAAGTTCAACAAAAATTTCATAGACCATAAAATCTATCAACTTCAGTCCATTGAAAATTCCGATATGAAAGGACTGAGAGCACATTACCAGAAAAAAACTTAACAGACAGAACAAGGTGATGTAACTGAAAAGAGGGGTTAAAAGTTCGGCGTAATTGACCTTATCGGACGGATCATCCTTGTGAAGCGAAGAGATACTGAGGCGCTTATAGTCAGGATCTTGGGTATATTTACTACGGAAATCTTCAAGGGATAGTTCAATCTCCGAGTCCGGTACCAAATAGCCACGGTCTTTGATCATTTCCAGAACAGTTCTGCGAGACAAGTAGTATCTGAGAGAATCAACGCTGCCCTGGTCCACAAAGCTGCTTAAACAACTCCCATGATTCTCCCTGTTTTCATCCACCTCCATCGCCGACCACTCCATCGTCTTCCCGAGAACTCTCCACTGAAAACCCCCTGACCTTTTAGTTGCGAGGGAGGGATTTTGGAGGAACGCCCAAACAAACTGTGTCAGTCAGTGAGAGCAGATGTTTTAATAATATTTCGGAAATTTTCGTGTTTAATCCCTGGAACTTTGGATATTGTCTTAACTTGGTCCCTGTAATCCTTAAATTAGTCGTAATTTTACCTTTTTAACTTTTTTAAATTGATGAGTATCCTTAAATTAAGATAATTCTCAATTTCAGGTGGAGAATAATGTTATTACAATGGTATTAACAACATTATTCTTTTAATGATAAATCTTGATACAACCAATTTTTGATAAAAAGATTAAAATATTTTTCGATTTGTTTCTAGATTAGCCAGCTGAATCCAATATGTGAAGATTTATTATTAACAAACCAATAAGCAGAAACAGAAAGGAGATATCACGACATATGATGATCTCCAGATTTCCCTAATAAAAAGGAAAAAAATAGTCATTATGAATATCATAGAAAATCATAAGTTCGACACTTGTTGTAAGCAAGCAATGTAAGAGATAGATCATACAGTTCAATAACAAGACATGATTTTTCATCAGGAATCATTGTTTTGAATGCAGGAATACCATTTTAGCAATGAAAAGTTTCCAATTTCTTTGTCATAATAGAGAGGCACAATGACATCTCTCAGATGTCAAGTAGTAAAGAACACACTGTGCAAATTAAACTGCTAGTTCTCAGCCAAAAAGGTCATTCTTGTATCTTAAGATTTCTGGTCACCACTGAAAGAGTAGAGATGGAAGAACCTTTTTATTTGCAAAAAAAGCTGCTCTTATAAGTTATAACCAAAAGAAGGACCATATGATGTTACCTAACTGAAAAGGATCCACTCACCAATAAAGCAGAGAAGAAACAACAGAAACTTCATCATCCAATACCCTCTCTGATTATTCTATCATCCCTCAGATTATGAAATCTTGCCTTCTACCTGATCTACTGGCATAAAAAAATGGAATAGAATGCTCAACACACTCAATTAACAAACTAAATTCTTCTGCTTATTTGTTTTGCCAAGAGATTCTGTTTATTCATGAAGTAAGTAGATGAATTCCAACTCTTGATATAGAATACAAACAAAGCTATACAATTTATAACAGGGAGGATAATCTTTTTTCATCAGTACCAAACTATATCTAATCTCCTAGTGAAAAAGCACAAATATTCAAAGGGCAGAAGGGAAATTCAAGCTTTAGTATCACAGTTAGTCTATCACTTTCAAATGTGCTTTCTACTTTTTGCCTTGCTTAAAAGTTAGATGATTATGCCATAGTTTCCATGACCACACATACAGCAATTTTTTGCATCTCTGATAAAGACAGCAATTAGTTATATGATTCCCTTCTGTTCAGAAACAATCAATTGATAAGAGCCAAAAAGGAAGACAAAACTCAGAAAAATGATAAAAAAGATAACATTTTGCAGTTAAGTGGGCATATAAGGAATGAACAGAAAGAAAGCAACCAATGTTTCTCATTAGTTAAATAACACCATTCATGGAAGTCAATGAACAAGAATATTGCAAGAACTAAAGCATAATATTGATAGATATCTTTTACGAGATGTAAAGTCTAGAATATGATCCTACAGACATAGATATAATACAATTCAGTGACATCACAGTTCTTCCAATAGCCTAACAAATACTGAACCATAAATTGCATATAGGCTGCATTTTGCATTTACTCTTAAGAAAACAGGTGAAAGACCTTAGAAAACCCCAAGAATAACATTTAGGAACAGCAACTTGGACATCGAATCAATCCATTCTCATTGCAATGAGTACACCTCCTCAATTTCCCTTCTTCCTGTTCAAAGATCTTTCGACTTCCATTACAATTTGAGCATGGCACGAACCTAGCATCGCCACAACTTCCACAAACCAAAGTACACTCATTCATAGGAATACCTTCCAAAAGCTTGGCTAATTCCCCTGCTTCATGCAGTTGTTTGATTTCTTCTGCGCCACCAATATACCTCCCCCTAACAAAGACTTGTGGCAAGCCAACCACCTTCCCTTTCAGGGCATCTTGCAACTCCTTCCTATATGATGAGTCCATAGATATATCTCTCTCATCTACTAACACTCCAAAGCCCTTAAAGATCATCCGAACTGTACAGCACTCTTCATAAGTCTTCCTAATTCCTCTCAAAGAAGTAAAATACAACACAACCCTGTCCTCAGGCTCCTCAGGCTCAAGGCAAGGTACAGAAAACTCACGCTCAGGATGTAGAGAACTTTTGTTACTGGACAACTCTACGCCTTGAGCGGCCATGGGTTCTGATGATAATTCTTGAACTTCTTTTTCACCAGATTGCTTGGCTAACAAGGCTTTCCGATAGCTAGAAACCACATTGATGTCTAACTTAGCCAGCAAAGACTCCTCAGATAAATGCTGCCACAATGGCTTGGAATCAGAATGCTCAACAATCTCGTAACTTTTAACCAACTCGGTATCATCAAAATCTTTGTCCAGAGACCCATAATCAAAAGTTTTGGACTTATTGTACAGAATGGGTTTTTTTTTAGGGGATTCAATGGCTTCAAAATCGAGGTCATCGAGACCTTCCATGAGCTCCCAAGTGTTGATAACGGAGTCTGGGGATAAAGGGTCACCGCTGGAATCAGCCATATTTTGACCTTTCATGACCTTGGCGGCCGACGAACTCATAAAATCTTGACCCTTCAAATTAGGCTTTGGTGGGTGGTCAATGAGGACGAGAGAACCATAAGTGGTGGATGTGAGGGAGACCAAGTGATTAGTATCCCCTTTGCAAAGCGGTGGATGATGGATTAATGGATTGGGTAAAGAAAGAGTTCTAGAAACTGGAGCAGGAGATAAAATCGAAAAGGGAGATTGTAAATGGGAAGAAGAAGAGGAAACGTTGGAGGGTTGAGCTTGTTCTTGATCTCTAGAGATGAAATCCTGAGAACGAGAAGCAGAACAACCCATATCCGATCCTGTACCAAGAAAACTACAACTAAAAGCTAAAGAGATTCTAGCAAGATTCAAGAAAGTACCAAAATTGACTCTTTTAACACAACTAAAATGCAATCAAGATAGTAACTTTTCACCACACTAACAACTTGAGAGTACAACTTAGCTTTATTTCTCAATCAAGAAAACGCCAACACCATTGCACTATAATTGCCCCCTTTATTTCTCTTACCCTTTTTTCCCTTTTTCTTGGCGTACAGATACTCTTAGGCCAATTGGTTAATCGTACTTCAGAAATAGATATTTGTATTTTGGCAGGCAGTTTTTCCGTCCGTGGAACGAAAGGCGATTGTGAAAGAAAAGAAGAAGAAAAAAAAAAAAGGGTTGTTTTGGGGAAGAAGAAGAAAAGAGTTGCTAATAAATGCAGTGTATAAAGAGAAAAGGGGCAAACGCAGTTTGAGAAAGACAATGTGATGAAGACAGCGTACTAAATGGGTTTGCTCATTGGTAGTTTTAGGAAAGTAACATCTCTTTTACAATCTTTGATGGCCTATAATCTCTAATTGCTGAGATTGCAATAAGATTTATAATGATATGATTTTTCAATAGAATAGATTTTTAATTGATTAAAGAATTTATATTTATTATTGAATAAATATTAAGATATAAAATATAATTTATAGGAAATAAATATTATGATATCTACTTATACCTTTAAAAAATAAAACGAAAAGCTTATTTTTTCTTATCTTTATTTTCGTTTTTCTCCACATACATCAAAATGTCTTCTAGTTTATCTTCTATGGGGGATAGTGTTTCTGTCTTGAGGATTGCAAAAGAGTCGATCGAAGAAGAATCGTTTAAAATGGATGTATCAGTATCTTCAAAGGTTATGAGTGAAGATGATTGTGAAGATAAAGATGTAGGATTGTTTAGTATAGAAACATAAGGTAAATCTAGTGAGAAAGAAGAGGTGGGTTTGGAATCGTCTGGTGTTCATGTGAGTGGTTATTTTATTGATGAAGATTCTCGATTTCCTAAAGGTGAGAGGAAAAATTATGATTTGGACGATACCAAAGTAGTAAGGTTAGGGTTTAAGCGTAACAAAGATAAGAAAGCTTATAGAACAGTCTATAGGTGTAGAGGTGAGGAATTATCTTTCCCTTATGTGGATCCGTCTGAGGAAAATTTGTTGGAAAAATACGCCCCTCCATGTGTGAATGAAGTCGTGGATACTCCAAATATACATTTATCTAAGAAGCGGGAGAGAGAGTTAGGTGAACATTGATGATTTCACCATCCCTTGGGGACGCAAGTAGAGGAGGTTTGTTGAGATATTCCTTCAAGTGATTAAAAGCTTGTTGGCATTCATTCGTCCATTGAAAATTGTTAGCTTTGAGGTTTCATAATACCCGTGGATTAAATGTTAGTGCATAAAAATGAAAGAGTTTGAGAATGAGATATTATGTAACTTGTACTAACTCGATAAAAAGGATAAGATTTATCTCCGGCTTTGTCCAATAATCTATTTTGGGTTGTGATTCGTCCAGTAAGTTGTTGTACCTCCTTTAATATTGTTGGTGGCTTCATATCAAGTAGAGCTTGTATTTTTTGGGGATTAGCTTCAATGCCTTTAGGTGAAACAACATATCCTAAAAATTTTCCTGTCTCTACTCCAAAAGAACATTTTTTAGGATTCAACTTCAACCCATGTTGTCGAATTGTCATCAACGTTTCTCGTACGTCCGCAATAAAATTAGATGCGTCTCGAGTCTTGATGAGGATATCATCAACATACACTTCAATGTTTTTGCCCATCTGTTTTGTAAATACTTTATTCATCATATTCCGAAATTTGGCACCCGCATTTTTAAAACTAAATGGCATATGTTGGTAACAATAAAGTCCCAAAGGTATCACAAAAGACGTCTTCTCCTCATCTTCAGCTGCCATTAAAATCCGATGATATCCCTTGTGTGCGTCTAAAAAACACAATAAGTCTTGGCTTGCGGTTGCGTCCACAAGCCGATCAACTTTAGGCAATGGGAAAGGTCTTTTGGGTATATGCTTGTTGATAGATGTAAAATCTATACACATCCTCCATGATCCGTCAGGTTTTGGTACGAGCACTGGATTAGACACCCATGTGGGATATTCAACACTTGATGATACCTGCGTCCAATAAATCATTAACTTCTTTCTTTATGGCAGCTTGTCGATCTGTTGCCAAGAAACGTCTCTTTTGAATTATTGGTTTTACAAAATCTGGTATACCCAAGCGATGTTTTACTAGTTGTCGAGATATCATGCCAAGATCTTTCGTCTGTCAAGCAAATACGTCGTGAAACTCATTCAACATGTGAACTAACTCTTCCTGTAATTGAGGAGACAAACATCTGCCGATGTGAATGATCTTATCCCCTTGTTCCTGTATCCGACAATCAATAAGCTCCGATAAAGGTGTCGTTTGTGCATCCATCTGTCTTAATACCTTCCTAATTTACTATGTCTGCTTGAATTGCACTTCTTTCCGCCACAAAGCATGTTTGGGCTTGTTGAACATCTCATGAAATACTATGAACAAACCTATTAATCATCATATAAACTTTGTTATGAAAAGTGCTAACTTGTGCTTCCATCATATTCAACCTTGGCCTTCCCCAAATTGCATTGTAGGCTGATGGTGCGTCTACAACGTAAAAATCCACCAAATGTGTGATTTTATTACTATCGTCTCCCCAAGTTGTACGTAATTGTACAATTCCTTCAAAGCATGAATGACGTTTCCAGCAAAACCAACCGAAGGTACCTTATTCATATGATGAGTATGTGGTGTTATACCCATTGCTTTCAATTCATCTTGATAGATAATGTTTATTGAACTATCTGTATCCACCAAAATTCGTCTTCCCACAAAATCTTCAATGTGCATTGAAATAATTAACGGAACATCATCATTCATCTTCTGCTTTTCCCTGAAAGTGTAGCAAAAGTTCTGTCAACAATCATGTTGATCACACGTGGCGGATAATTATCTCGTGAAGCTCGAGCATCGTCCATGGTGACAAACTCTTTTAAAAAACCCATTTTGAATAGCTTTCTCAATGTTCCTTTTCAAACTGTAACAATCATCCGTCTGATGTCCAATGTCCTTGTGATATGCACAATACTTATCACTACTCCGTTTTTCTCTTGGCGCTATCATAGGTCTTGGTGTTGGGAGGATTTTTGGATCCTTTATTGCTCCAAGGATGTGACTTAAACTGGCATTCAATGGTGTGAAATTTTCTGAAATAGGTCGAGCGGAATCATGTGGACCTTGGGATCGTCCATCACCTGGACTCTTACGTTTTGGCATGTCAACATTGTAAGTATTACGAGGGAAACGTCTATGAGGATCTTGCGGCCGTTGCTACCAACATGGTCGTGACGAACGGTCGCGATATTTTGAATCATACGACCTATCATAAGGTTTGGATTGGTATCGTCTATTATCCTTTCGTGGCTTTTCATCATCCTCTCGCTTTTCTCCTTTCTTTCTTTGCTTCTTCCGCATCTTCTCCTTTAATCCATTTACTAATCTTATAAAAAAGTTCTTTCATTGTTGTTGGCTCTATGTGATTTAACTTCTCCGAGTATTTACTGGGTTGCATCCCTTCACAAAAAGATTCAACATATCCTTCTTCTGTGAGATTCTTAATATTAAGTGTCTCTTTGTTAAACCTTGTTAAGTAGGAAGATAACAATTCTACGGGTCTTTGCTTTATGGTGAGCAAGTGTCGCTTAGATTTCTTTAGGCATCGGCTACCTGCAAAATTTTGAAGAAAAAGAGCACATAATTGGGTAAAAGAGGAAATAGTATTGTGAGGTAAAGCAATGAACCAGTCTAAAGCAACTTCATCCAAGGTACTTGCAAAACATTTGCAAAGTGTGATATCGTCTGCAGAATGTATCTTCATGACCGTGGTGTAGTGCTTAAGGTGACGTTCTGGATCGGATTCTCATGTGTATGGTTTGAACACAGGAACCTTAAAATCCTTTGGGAGACGGGCTTTACGATACTCTTCTCTAAAAGGATTAGATTCTTTGGCATTCCAATTGACAAAAAGACGTCTTGAAGGTGCAAGCATCTGTTGAACCTGGTTGAGGTATGAGATGAGAGTGGCGTTGGTATTCTCTTCTTCATAAGAAATTTTCTTTACCCTTTTTCTTCTTTTCCTTTTTACTAAGTCGATGGTATTTAAACAAAAGATAAATTACATAAAATTTAGATAGAAAGAAGTTGGGTTTGAGAGAAAGTGATGAATAATTTACTTCATTTTTTTAGTTATAGTTAAATTTTGTTTGGTAACCAACCGACAAAATTAGGGTTGATATTAAACTCTCTTTTTTCCATCTACGAGGATTTAAACTATTATACTTTTTTTTAAATTTCAGGATAAATCGTTAATAGAAGGAGTTACAGTTAGCACGTGAAAGAAATAAAGAAAAGCGGACTCAATGATTGTTTTTGTTCAGTGCGTAACAGCCTTCCCTTCAATTCAGTTAGTACACAACTGTTTTAATAAATGGCAATTAGAATTGGTAATAATTATATATAATTAATACACTTCACAGAGGAAAAGTCTTTATTTTCTTTTTATGGTGGATTATCACATACAACATTAGAATTTGGAAAATGTACATAAATATTGTTTGAAATACATTTCGTAATTAGTTATTTATTTTTTATTTATAAACATGAAATATATTTCACGTTGTTTACCTAAATAAAAAAGATTAATGACCATTATTAATAATAAATACCTTAGTTTCATCAAATATATATATATTTAAAAGAAAGGATAATGGTAAGATTATGTACACAAAAATTTATCTAGAAACGAGTTATAGTCGCACATGATTTTCGTAAAATTTGTGTATATTTGGTCTATTTAAAAGAAGAAGAAAAAAATTGGTGAGTGGCCACGAGTAATAGTAGATTATGGAGAAGGTATAAGTTTATAGTCATATAATTCCCAGGATTTTGGTATATATATATATGTATATACAATATGTAAGAAAAGTAAAACTGAACAAAAAAAAAAAAACAAAAAAAAAAAAAAAAAATGGAATTTGCATGGATTATTTATTCAGTGGTGGTTTTTTTTAATCTGATTCATAATGCTAACTCTGAAGGAACATGTACCGTTCAATCCTTGTATCAGTTCGGAGATTCAACTTCAGATACAGGAAATCTCTTTAGAGTTGCCCCCGTCGGTGCTGGACTTCCATCTGCTCGTCTCCCCTACGGCGAAACTTTTCCCGGCCGACCAACTGGCCGATGGTGTGATGGACTTTTGATTACTGATTACATAGGTAAAACAAATAAATTTGACAGATTTTAAAAAATAATAATAATAACTTTACATATTTGAATAATCTTCTGAAAGACTTGTTTATAATGATTTTCAATTTATATAGCTAAGGCTTTCAAACTCCCGCTGGTGAATCCTTACCTTGATAGAAATGCTTCATTCCAAAACGGTGCAAACTTTGCAGTAGCCGGAAGTACAGCCCTTGATTTTCCTTTCCTTGCTGCAAGAGGTGTTCAAGCCCCAAATTTTACTACTCCATTAAACCTCCAGCTCAATTGGTTTAAACAGCATCTCAATTCCATTTGTTCCACCCCAACTGGTAATTAATACCCAAAAATCTTGTCAATTTCTTCTATAATCAATAATATTCCATATAAAATGAATCAATTTGATTAGTTTTCTCTTTGTTTAGAATGTAAAGATAAGCTTAAGGGGGCTCTTATCATCGTGGGTGATAATGGGAACAATGACATTACCTATGGTTTTAACCAAGGCAGAAGTCTACAAGAAGTTGAAGCTTACATACCTTTCATAGTTGAAGCCATTGCCAATGGTACCATAGTAAGTAACTTCTTCTGTGTTCGTTCCTCTGATCAACATAACACATTCTGGGGTTAACTTGACCACTTGGGGTGTGCCGGTGCTGCAGGAAGCTATACAGCTGGGGGGCAGAAGATTTGTGGTTCCTGGAGCTTTTCCACTTGGATGCTTACCATTGTTCTTAACTTCATTCCAAGACCGAGGTTTAGATGAAATGGGTTGTGTCCGTTTCTTGAATGATCTTTCTGTATCTCTTAACAAGAAAATCCAAACTCGTTTGGATTCTTTAAGGAAGGAATACCCTAATGTTCTTATACATTATGCTGACAACTACAATGCCTTCTTATCAGTGTTTCATCAAGCATCATCTCTGGGTGAGTTAACATGATATATAAATATACAAAAAAAACCTTATATAGATTATGAGTGTGGTAGTTTCTAATTAACTATAGTGTTATTATTGTTCTTTTTTGCATAAGGTTTTGATCAAAGTACATTGCTAAAATCTTGTTGTGGAGTTGGAGGCAAGTATAACTTTGATTCAGAGAGATTCTGTGGATCACAAGGAGTACCAGTTTGTCCAAACCCTGCTAAATTCATAAACTGGGACGGAACACATTACACTCAAGAGGCTCATCAACATTTCTCAAAAATTCTCATTCAAGATCTACAGAAGAAAATTCCCTGCTCTTCTTAATTCTAGGGGTAGACTGTAATATTATCATTATCCCTAATGATTCAGACAAAATCATATAAATATAAAGGAGAACTAAAATAGAGCATAAGATGATGTAGTAAGACATTGAAAAGCTCTAACAAATAGTGTATTTAATTTTGACGAAATTACAATTACGTGTATACAACCTTTTTAGATAAATATACAATCAACAAAGTGAAAAGGAGATTACCCAGAAAAAATGATTTGACATTGTTGGACTACTGAACCAATTTAAACATGAGAAGTTGTCCATCCTCAATACGATTCAGATTAAAATATCATCTAAAAGATTATATACTGATTCTATGAACCTTTTTTTTTTTTGTTAGAACAAACCTGATAAATCGGATCACCCGACATGGAAAGGACCAATATCACCGGTTCTGAGAGCGTTAGCAATCTCATCAGCCGTGGACAATAGAGCCACAACCCAACCACTGATCGCTAACCACACCATCTTTCCTATCCAAAGCGTCATACTCCACGGCACTGCCATAGCCCTCTCTTACCAATTCAGTCTCAACTTCTCGAAAACTGACTGACTGATTCCCACAATCGATGGAGAAATCCAAAAGGTTCAAAACTTTTCCTCGCCGGAGAAGGTCCCAAAATGAAATGCCCCTTCGCCGCGACTTCAATTTTTCATCTGATATCTGAAATTTTTTGACAAATTTACACAAAGAAAACCCAATCCATTTCTGAAATGACAGACAACAAACAAAAAATATATATTCTTAAAATCCGGTGTCTTTTTCACCTCGATTTGAAAGAATCCAAATCTCAATACAAATTGCCACGAATTAATTCAATAAAAAAAAAAAAAGGGCCAACCAAAATTTTCGGACCCAGAAATACAGCCGAAGTTTTACGACAGTAGAATTTTCATAAACCCTCTAGAAGCGACGAAGGTTAACAGTTATTAAAAAGATAACTAAAGGATATGCTTTTCAGTACTAATGACAGATCTGCCAGTTTCCATAAAGATGTGTACTGATTTCAATAATTATATTGGATGCTTTAAGTCTTCCTTTTTTTTTTTCTTTTTTTTTCTCCCATACTCATTTACTTAAAAGATAAATCAAGTATAATAGTAAAACAATTAAATAAATAATAATATTTTAATATATATTAGTCGACGTAATCCTTAAATTATTACTTACTAAAATATTTAAACCTATAAATTAAATTTTATAAATTTTCTCCCTTCATTTTATTTGTCAAATCATCAAAGAGAAGATTTTATATTCAATGAGCTGGCAGCAAAACTGTGCTAATTGACTTAAATAAGTTGGACATTTTGAAATGATATCAGTATTTTTTCATCCAGGCTGAACACTTCAAACTTAGGTACAACAACAACTGAATATCACAAGGATAACTTCTTTTTATCAATACAAAACACTTACGTTCTTTCAACCAACTTCCAAGGTTCTCCTAAGAAGAACCAGAGGCCACAACTTGCCAGAATTTCTTCCTTTACTATTTTTTTTTTTCTTTTTTTCTTTTAAAAATATAAAACAAGGACGACAAAAATTACAGAGAAAACAGCAGTTTTTGTTATCTTACTATACTGATTTCTTCTTAAGTAAAAACAGTGGCTAACTTAGGCAAAACACAAACAAACAAATTGTAGATCATGGTTCTAACTTTAGAGAAACCACTCTTGATTGCCTATTCCTCCTTGCCACTTTCACAAAAACCACAGAGAAGCATGATGGTGCCCACCATGGTCTACGAACCTTCTGCTCTCCTTTCAAGCAAGCCACTAAAACAAGGATATATTGTAAGTCAGAAAGACGTTGAGGTATGGACTTGAAGAGGTACTGGGAGAGCATGCTCACTAAATCTCATGACACTAGAGAAAGTCAACGCAACTATGAGAATCTGCTTTCATCGTTATACCAAACCAACATGTTCCACTTAACAAGTGAGAAAGGCCATATGCAATTAATGGTTGCAATAGAACATACGATACAGCACATTTAGTAGTAAAAAAAGGTCAACATTCCATTGCCTCCAGATCTGGTTTAGGACACCATTCTGACATTATGCAAAACTTCAAGGCAAAAAGATGCCTAATGAACTACATGAACTTAACAGTTGAAGTAACCCATGTTTTTCTCTAACTGTTGGGGAAACTTTAATTTGATTTTCATAGTAACTATCAGACTGATTGTGATGCAATCTTTTATTATCATTCTCTCTGCATGGTATACATAACTCAAGCAAACTAAAAATTAAAATTAATAAGGATATTAAAAATAATTTAGCATATGCAGATAAAATATTCAACATCCGAAAAGAGCTGCTCAAAATTGAAAGCAAATGACTAAATGGGGTTCAAGAAGTTACATATCTTGGCAAGAGCAGACAATTGATAAGGGGTACCTTTTATTCGCCTCAGCTCCTTGCATAATGTGATGAAGTCCCCCCATTTCATGTGGCACCTTCTTATGAACCGAAGAATTTGTTCGGTGGTAAACATAGACATGCCTTCCAAATACTCCCCATTCACACCGTTTTCTTTAAAGATTTGTCGGTAACTTCCAAGATTTATCTCTTCTAACCACAAACCAACATCCTAAACAACAAAGAAATTGAGAGAGAAGATTTTTTATCATTTTAGTTTTTTAAAAAAGGGTGTCTTCAGACTGTTTGGCAGCATTTTGAAAAATCAGACCAGATATCAAATAGATTTGCAAAAGTACTCGAGATCTAGAATCTAAAACAAAACAAAGAAAATTTACACTTTGAGACATTTAAACATACCTCAACAGTCCATATGAAGAAATCAAGAGGCTCTGGTGGCCTGCTTTTGCTCATCTCAGAAATTGTATATCTTCCTCTCACTCTCCAAATCAAAACCTAAAATAATATGGAATCCCTCCTTTTAGATCAAAATTTAAAAATAAAATATATACATGCACAAAATCAAGCAATTTCACATTTCAAACTAACTCTTAATCATATAGGACACCTCTATTCAGCAGTAAAATTTTTTGCCACTCTCCGCCTTATGAGTCCCTGACAGGATATAAGCAAAAGGATGGTTGGATGGGTTTTGCCTCTTGAGTTATAGTTTCTTGCTTTAGTTTATCCATGTCTTACGAGTCTCAACTACTACATTAGACTTATTTTTTCCTTTCAACTGTTGTAGAAGGTAGATGAAAGAATTTTGCTTCACCATGGTTAGACCATCATTTTATATTTTATTTCTGGATTTCTAGACATGTTTTCTCAGCTCAATTTTTTTTTTTCCTGGGGGGAGGGGGGTGTGGTGGTCTGTGTAGATTGAAGTGGGACTTTGATATTGGAGCAGACCCTGACTAAGACACTGCACATTGAAAAGATTATAGAGTACTTCAATGCCTCATACCAACACAAAATTTAAAGTGAGACAATATGAAGGCATGCACGCTCCCAACAGATGTAGAATACATTTTAGAGAGTAATTAATGTATAGGGAAAAACTTACTTGTATATTCAGCTTATGTTTTCTAGTACTTCCCCCGGAAATTCCTCATTTTCAAATCCAATAAGATAGGCCAATCTACAAGAGAAAAGAACAAAAATCAAAGGCTGTAAAAGCTTCATTATCATACAAATAATAAAATAAAAAATAATCCTCATCAGAGAAAATCCATGAGATAAACACAAATTAAACTTTTCAATTTAGTGGATAGAGAATGCAGCAAAACAACAGTAGGACTTCTGTGAAACGAAATGAGGGAGAAAATAAAGCTTAATATTACTCCCGTTGCTCGCAAAGTGTGTGGAAGACCTTAGAATTTAATAGTCCATCAACACTTCCTCATCAAATTTCCTTTTTTTTTTTTTTTTTTTTTTCCTCTTGACACATTCATCTTCCTATAAGTATCTTCCTTATAAGCATCCCTCACCAGTATCACAAGGTATATCTATGTGATTAACGTGTAAAACCATATGCATTTCCATATAAAGATAGTACAATTAGACAAAAATGTGAAGCATCCTAGTAACAAAAAGGAGGGTAAAAGGAGATCAATTTTTGGTGAATTAATTAATAAAAAACGGGACTCATAGATGATCCAACAAAATCAGCAAACAACGCACAATCTAATTTTCTCAGGTTTATCTGTCAAAATGAATAATCACAAACATAATAATTGTAGAATTCAACAAAATAATACAAACCCAGAAGGGTAGGTGTTCTACCCAGGTGACAGATTAATAATTATGGTAGTTAATCATAGAACCACAACAAAGATTCCATGGAGAAACATGCTAATAAACAAAGATAAACGACTAAAATAAAAGAGAGAGCCGCAAATATAGAGTAGGTTGAGGAACTATTTTAAGTGTCAGAAAGAGAGCACCCAGATATGTTTGAAAGCAGTGATACCCAGATTTACTTGCTAGAAGATATTACATAAGAACAACAAAATGGAATAAATAACGAGAAGATATTATGAAACAAATAGTTAAAATTTTCCAAGGACAACCAATAATTGAATAATTCTTCTGTTTGAGAATTGCCTTCAAGCTCGAGTTAAATAAATTCATGAAGAATTAGTAGCTAGAAACATAAAAAAACTCCATCCATGAATACTTCTTAAAAGAGGGGGTAAAAGTTTAATACCGTGAATGGCTAAAGACGAAGTAGATACCGGAAGCAGTAGTCTGAGTAGGAGAAGGGTTGATTATGACCGGAGGTGATGCCGTCGGCGGTATAAGTCGAAGCGATACTGACGCCGGAGTAAAAGGGAAGAAGCAGCGGGAGCGGGAGGGTTTTGATCAGTTAGCCGATCCGGCAAAATTTCGTAGATAGTGCCATCAATTACTCGGTTGCCTTTTGCTATTCTATTGTAGGGGTAGAATTGTACTCCTCATTTTATATTTTTATTTATTTTTATCTTTTTTAAAATATATTGAAACTATTATCGATGATTTGTAATGATTTGATTGGTGAATTATTAGAACCACAAAACCCTTAGCATTTTTTTTTCTTTTTTCTTCCCTCTCTTGGTGCATTATTAATTTTGCGTCTCAATTTATTTGTTTTATTTATATATAAAAAAATGTAATTCAAAATGTCAAATAAAATAAATGAAATTGAAAACCAAAATTTTAATTAATCAACTAGAAAAAATCAGATTAGCTTAAGACAAGTAAATTAGGACAAACTTAAAACAAGGCCAATTTACTTATTTATTTATTTATTTTCTTTCAATGATTTAATGCTATTATTATTTTTTATTTGAAAAGAATAATTAATTAACTTAATCATTTAGATTTTAGTCTAAATAATGACATTTTATAAATTAAGTCATTAAAAATAAAATTGAAAAATAATAATCCTTAATTAGAAAATAAGTAATAACGTGAAACCAAAGTAGTAGTTTTTTTTTTTTTTTTTAAAGGGAAAACGAATTTAATCTTGTAAAGGAAATTGCCTAAATCCATACAAACAGATAGTACCGATCACATTTAAAAAAAAAAAAAAAAAAAAAACCCCCTAACTATTAAATATATTTTCCTAAATTTATATACCATGCAATAATTTGCAAGTTTGGTCCACATTTTAAACCCCCAAAACTGGACGAAACCTGAACAGGTAGTAATCCCGCCCAAGGACTCAAAAGAACATCTAAAGAAAAAAAAAAAAAAAAAAAAACCCTAACAGAAAATGGAAAAAGGTAATCTTCTTCTTAAAGATTCAACGGAGAGGTCCCTCGTGTAGCAAAATTACCCGATCCTGCAAATAAAGTAACCCCTTTTGAAGTATAATACAATAACCCATCTGGACCTTTTGTGTCCAATGATTGTGAAATAACGCAAAGTGATTGAGTACCCACCGTGCTGTGATTTATTTACAGAGCTATTATTGCTAATAAGATTTCAAATTAGGCCCTTCTTCAAACCAACCTCACTCTCTCTTTCTTTCCTTTTTTTTTTTTTGTTGGAGGGTGGGGGGTTGGGGGAAGGAGGAGGGAGGGGGGGGGAGGGGTTGGGGTCACGATTATAAATTCTATCTCACAACCCAAGAACCAAAAACAAAAGAAAAAGGAGAAGATACATAACTCTTCCCAAATCTTGTTACCTCTTTCTTTTCAGGTTCCCCTCTCCAACAGACTACAACAACTTCCATCCAAAAATAGTAGGTATTGTATACGCAGCTGATCATAATTGTTGCAAATGGCATTACATTGAAAGCCTCAGAAACCCTGAAGAGGCAATGAAACCACCAAGCTGCTTGGCGTTAACTACCATCCAAACATTTCTATTTTGTTCATCTCCCCCTTCCCCCCCAACCCCACCCCCGCTTTTATTTTTTTAAACTTTTTTATCCAAAATATGAGTATAGAAGTTCGAACAAATATCTTAAGGTAATTAAAGAAAAATCTTGAGGTACTATTGGCAACTAATAGATAAGCTCAAACTTCTTTTCTCCTATGTCAAGTCATGGAACCACATATGTAAATGATTTGACACTATCATTTGGCCAAGACCCTGCGGGCCTAGATTAAATAACTTGATTCCATGAATGCAAAACAAGTTGCATAAAACCTATGGATGGCAAATAAGTCCAAGACACAAAACAACCATAGATTTACCTGGCAGCACACTGTACATCAGAAACAACAAGAAGCTAGAACCATAATGAGAGCGCATAGCATTGGAATTGGATATGGCAAAATTCATATGATTTGTCACTAGTGATTGATGAAAAATGAAGTTCCTGAAAGACTTTGATTAGAGAAAAGAGGTGGAAAAAACAAACTGTATTTTTACATAGTGTTATCTATTTTGATCCTTCTATGATGTAAAATCCCTTATAACAAACTTGGAACAGTAAAGCAAACTTAAATTCTATATATGAAGAGGCTCGAGGAGAAAAGAAAGGTTCTCTGGAAACGAACACATGGTAGCACCATCATAATAGGCAACCAGTGTGATCCACACTTTCCTGATTTTCTTAAGAGATCTAAGATGATGTACGTACATATTTACAAATCTACATCATGGCTCTAATTTTAAAGAAACCACTCTTGATTGTTGATTCCTCTTTGCCACTTTGAAAAAGACTACTGAAAGACATGATGGAGCCCACCATGGCCGATGAACCTTCTGCTCTCCTTTCAAACAGGCAACTAAAGAAGCAAAATATAGTATAAGGAGGTTGAATAAAGGTTATGGGAAAAGAACAAGAGAGAAATGGCTACTTTAAAAGGACAAGTACACAAAAACATAATAAGAATAGCACTCTCTCCCATCATTTAAATTCAAAGGAAACGGCACAGGAGAGTGAAATTTGATTGGGCAATGAAAAGTCATGATTATAAAGCTCATTTGCCACGAACAAGAACCTGAAAACTACATATCTACGTAGCAATAGCCTGACAAGATGGAAACTTTAGTGGGGAGAGGAGATCCTTTGAAGAATATTGCACTCACAACTTTCATGGAGCCATTGGATATAATGGAGAATGATTGGCCCAACTAACCTTCAAATCCCCCGCCCCCCTTTTGAGAAAAGCCTCAAGCACTATAAAGACTGGCATCTAACTGATACAAAACAAAGCAGCTATATACAGCCATAAGTCAACAAGGAAAATTAAGAGTTTAACAGCCATGGAGATCCAATAATTCCTGCAATTATGTAACAAAGGTACAGCATAGACTGAAAGTAATGCAACAATTTTCGCATCTAAAAGCAAAAAAGGAGAACAATGCCCATAATAAGAGGAGTACCAATAATAGTTCAGAAAATATCCCAAGAAATACGTACCAATTAAATTATACCTCCACCAATATACGGCATGGTGAGACAAGAGAAATACCTTTTATTCGCCTGAGTTCCTTGCATAATGTGATAAAGTCCCCCCATTTCATGTGACACCTTCTTATGAACCGGAGTATTTGTTCAGTAGTAAACATCGACATCCCCTCCAAGTACTCTCCATTGATACCGTTTTCTTTAAAAATGTCACAATAGCTGCCAAGATTTATCTCCTCTAACCATAAACCAACATCCTAAATAAGAAAGGAACTCAAACAGAAGATTAATGATCTCTTTCTTTTTTAATTTTTTTTACCCTAAAAATTTGTGTGTTTGTGGGTAAATATTGATTTTTCTAATTCGTTTTGTAAAGATTTCTGTTACGACACGAAAAGGGATTTTATTCCTTCTTCCGACACCCAAAACACATCAAGTAGTAGAAATAATAATAATAATCATAACAACAACGACAACAATAACAACAATAAGTAAAAGAAGAAGAAAGAAGAAGAAGAGGAGCACCTCAATGCTGGAATTTTAAAATTTTAAAACTTAATTGATTGGCAAGTAAAATTCTAAATCCTACTAAAGATTTTCTCAAACGCTCAAAAACCATTAACTTATGAAGAAAAAGGAGACCATCAAATCTTGCTGCCTTTGTGGACTTACTAAACTATAGTGACAATATCCAACATCAAGAATAACCAAGCCCAAAAGATAACCAGAAACTACTTAGTGTCATGGAAACTTAACTCAACCACTATCTCAAGAGTATATAGAAGATATCAGAAACCATAATCCGGGAAAAATGTAAGTAAGCTAATACCTCAACAGTCCAAATGAAGAAATCAAGAGGCTCAGGAGGGCTGATCTTGCTCATTTTCCCAGATTGTATTACAATTCCTTTTCCTTCTTGAAATAGCCAGAACTTATTAAACGACAATCCACCTTTAAAAAAACAACAATATGATAAATATACTTCAAATTATTTTGCTGATGTATTAAACTTCAAATTTCTGTATTGACCACAATTGATGTCTGTGCATGAGGACATTATCAAGACAATGAAGGGGTGGAGTCTGTTGGGTTTACTTTTTAACTTTGACCTTTTTAGTTTACAGATTCCTTCAGATTATTGATTACTGCACTATTTATTCTTCTGTTTTTTCATTTGGAGTAGTTGTAACAAGCATGGTTCTAGACATCAGTCCATTTGCTTCACTACTGTTAGATACTTTACTTTTTACTTTGAATTCCACTTGACGCTCCTTCACCTATGTGGTTTTTAATTAAAATTCACTTGAATTAATTGCTAGTGAGGAAGGACTAAATTATTTATTGTATACAATTAAAAAATTTGTTGTACAATGAATCATAGATCAAAATGAGAAAGGATTCCAGAAAACTTTATTGCCCATAATTAGTAAGGCTTATCTCACCTGAACATTAGATCAGAATTTTTTTATTATATTTCTGACAAATTCTTCATCTTCTAGATCAAGTAGGCCAACCTACAAAGAGTGAAAGAATGCTATAAAAAGAAAACCATCAAGCTATGCATCAAAAGAAGCTATTAGAAGAAGGATTTTTCGCCTCTTCCAAGTATGATGTATAGATTCAATCACAGAGAGCTGATCATTTCCATCATATAAGAACATGTAGCATTAATAGCAGAAGTTCATTTAGAAAAAAAGCCCCTTCAGGAACAATGCATACTCTTTATTACTATTAAGTAATAAAAATTGTAAATCCAATTCAAATTACAAAGTGATATGGCAGAATAATTAAAAAATTTCATAAGTAACGTATCCAAAACGATGAGGACAAAAATCAAGCACAGCTTGCTGAATCAATTGATACTGAATACTTTATAGATGATCTCAAGACAGTGACACAGAAAGTGATTATTTGCGTGCAAATATATTAATAACTGCTTGAGATTGAAGGGGAAAAAAAAATCAGAAATAAAGCACAAGAGGTAAGATCAAAATAATTCTTTCCATTAAATGGACAGAAACACAACAAAATCCTACATAGCTACCAGTAATTGCATATCCATCTCTGCACGAAAAAATAAGATTGACATAGAGAATTCAATAAGTAGCCAAAAGCAGAAAAATACTCCATCACTAATTTATCAAATTAAAGAGGAGAAAAAAAAAAAAAAAAAACTACCATATAAAACTACCAGAGCTGACGGAGCTTTCGCCAGTGCTGATGCTGGAACTAAAATAGAATACGACCGCCGATGCGGAGCTGAGCTTTGAGAAACGATCGTGATGCCGGAGCGAGATGAGTGCCGATTGATCGGGCAGAATTTTGATCAATTTGCTTTTGATAACTGGACTATGGAATTCCACTCTTGGCTGTTAGTGCTTCTCTCTTAAAGGGATAATTACATTTGTCTACTCGAGGTTTACCCAAAATACGAAACAACCCCTAATATTATAAGAAACATAACAATTAAACCCTTTGTCTGTCTGTGTGGTGATTGTCAGATCCAACACCTCAAATTGTGCACAGAAAATGGAAAATTCTTGGGTTGAGGATATATTTTGTATTTTACATATAAAAATAACACATAATTACTAATCCTATTTTTATTTCTTATGTAAATATATAAAGTAAAGAAACAAGACCTTTTTTTAAGTTTTCTTTGAATGAGTTTACCCCACATTTCCAACTTCAACACCCTTCATTTTGCTCTCAGAATACTTTCCCAGAGCACTTGGACACTATATTTGCATAGTTCCTAAAACAGCATCAGCAAAGCTTAACTCTTGCTAAATCTTACATTTTGACACGAGGAACGAATTTGTAATCTTGTATAAGATTAAGAATGAACTTTCACAATATGAGAAAGAGATGATTTTTGAATAAAATGGATCCTGAAGAAACAACTAAAATTGTTGTAACATAAGATCACCAGAAAAAAGAAGATTGCATATCTTTTCCTCCATCAGTTCATTCTGAAAACAGCCTTTAGCTTGCAAAATTTTTTTCTGCTTCCTGTAAGTTTCCCATTCTTGTAATCTGCCAGTTTTCTGAAGACCAGATAAGAGCACACAGTATGTCCCCAGGGCAACTTTTATTCCTTGATTTCTCATGGTTACAAATGTTTCCAACCCCTTGTCAGATTCTCCAGACTCAAAATAAGCAGTCATTACAGCAGTATATGTTGCTGTATTCTTCTCTTCTTTAGGCAATATACTAAACACTTCCACAGCAGAAACAAGATCTCTTGTACTACCAAGTCGATATACAAGAAGAGCACTTTGGTAGGTTCCTAAAGATACTCCTGTCCTGATCATTTCCTGCACAATATCCACAACCTTTGGAAATTTATTTGTTCGCATGAGTGCACCTAACAGAGCAAGATATGCAGCTCTATCCACAATTATGTCCAGTTTTACACTGTATTCAAAAGCTAATAATGCAACATCCTGTCTGCAACAAGAACAATTTATTTCAATAATCATCGATATTACTCCAGGATCTAATTTTATAACCTTATCTATGAAGTCTTGTAGTAAGCAATCAATAGCAATGAGACTTTGCTTACTCATCAAGTGCAAAACAAGTCCTCGACTTACAGTAGATAAGCTGTCATGAATGGATGTCTGAACTTTATTATCTAATTTCTCTTGAGATAAGTGGGGATTAACTTGTCTGAGAAGGGCATCACTCTCTCCAGCTGTTCTCAAAGTTTCAAGAGCCTTTAGATATATGGGATAACGAAGTACAAGGCGCTTTTCTCTCATGTATCCAAGAACTTTCATTATTACTTGAATTTCACCTGTTTTGCAGCATTTCTCAACAAAAATGTTACATGTAGCTTTATCAGGTTCTACCCCTGCTACCTGCATTTTGCTAAAGATCTCCATAGCTTCTTTAAACTTCCCTGAAATTAATAACAAAGAAATCAATCAACATTCATATAAGGAACAGAAAGTTTTGTAAAAGAGGGAAAAAAGCAGGAAAAAAGAGATGATTTGTAACAAAATCCCACCAGAAGTAGCAAGATAATCCATTAACACAGTGTATGTGAAGCAATTAGGCGAAAAGCCCATTTCGAGCATTTCCTTGTACACTTCAATACCCTCTTCCACTCTCTTGTGATTGAACAAAATTTTCATGTATGCAGTATAAGACACAATTGTAGGACTGCAACCCTTAGCTACCATTTCCTGCCATAAATTAATTGCTCCTTCTATATCTCCATCATTAGATAGCCAATGCATAAGAGAAGTGTAAGTCACTGCATCTATCTTTATCCCTTTTGCTTGCATTTGCTGAAAAACATACTTCATTGATGAAATCCTCCTTGCTTCCCCAAAAATATCCAACATGGTAGTGTAAGTAAACTGGTCGTGCTTAAAGCCCCTGAGATTGGAAGCCCAATTGAAAAACAACCAAGACTTCTCCATAGGTGGATGAGTCTTGAGAACTTTGTTCACAGTGAAAGAATCCCATTTTATGGGAAGCTTCTCTAACTGTTCTTGAGCGGAATCCCAAGTCGAATACCTCAATATATTATATATTTTAGTGATAGTGTCCCTCATGTAAACTTCAGGCTCAAAACTTACTTTCTTAGAAAATTTTGAAGATTTATTTTTCTGCTGGTTAATTCGTCGAACACCTCTCGTGCATTTTGATCCATGGAGAGAATGCCAAGTACTGACGGTGAGCTTCCTATACCGGAGGCAGTTATAGACGTTACACAAACCAAAAGACTGAAACTTTCGAAGAAAATGGCGTGCCCCAAGTGAGGTACACATTGAGAACTACTACTGCCGCGAAAACTCTTCAATCTTCATCAGAAAAAGGAAAAACTGAAAATCACATAAACCCAAGAACGTAGAAACTAGTTCCAAATCGTCAGATCTGCCCAAAAAATGAGATCTTGGAAATCCATCAGCACTGTCAGTCTTCCTTTCCTTTTGCTCTGCTTCCTTTGCACGCCCTCTCTCCGTGCATCACATCCTTCCCAGCAAAGTTTCAAAGGATTTTATACAAGGAATGAAAAATTTGCTAGCATTATAAATTATTGTGATAGTGCACCACCACATGTTCTTTCCAAGAAAAATATTCTTGATTCTGTCATTGAAATAAATTATTAAATATTCATTTTACCCAGAAATTTATATATATATATATATCCATTGCTCTATTGAATGTGATTTTGCTCCTTCTTGGCAAAAATAAGTAAAACAAAAATAAAAATGTAAAGTTGCTCATTGAAGCCAGCTTGAACAGATTATCCGCATGCCAACAGGCATCAGGAGCTATAAATCATTTGTTTATCATCCGGAACAAAGATCCAAAGCATATTAAAAAGTGCCAGACTTTTTTCTTGTGCTGCTAGTAAATCAAGTAATCCAGAAACAGTATATGAATCATGGGAGAAGCCTTTCTTGACCATTTTCTCAATATGTAAGGATGCATCATCATATTTTCCCCACCTAAGGAATCCTCGGATCATTACACTATATGTGATGTTATCAGGACGATAGCCACTATCTTCCATTTTCACTAAAAGTTCCTTAGCTTCTGCTAATAACCCATTTTCACAAAATCCATTAATCATTGCATTGTATGTCATAGCATTAGGATAAAATCCTTTCAGGGGAAGTCTGCTGAAGAAGCCACGTGCTAAACGGAGTTTATTTGCTTTGCATAATCTGGCAATTATGATACTGTAGAAACCTAAACGAAGATCAGATTCCGTATTTTCCATTGTATGTAACAATAACAATGCTTCTTCATCTTGTCCACTCTTACACAAGCCATCCAAAAGGATACAATGTGTGTGAAAATTAGGACATGTGCCAGCAGCTAACATCTCATTAAAAATTTCTTTTGCAGTCTGAAACTTATCCATCCTGAATAACCCCTGAAGAACAGCATTATATGTACTAGTTGTAGGCTGGATACCTTTAATGGACATTTCTTGAATGAGACGAACAGCCTCATTCATTTCCATCTTCTTGCAATATCCATTAATCAAGATACTATAGCAGGAGACACAGGATACCAAACCTGCAGCAATCATGGAATCAAAAACTTTTCTTGCTTCAGTCATTCGGCCCTGCAAACAATATCCATCGACTAATGCAGTATATGTTACAACATCAGGGTTGACACCTTGCCTAGTCATGGTTTGGAGTATAACCTCTGCATCTTCAACCCTTCCTTTCTTGCACAAAGCATCCATCAAAATACTAAAAGTAATCAAATTGGGAGCAATATTAGAAGCCACCATCTCAGCAATAAGATTATTAGCTTCCTTCCATTTCCCCAAATTACAGAGTCCACTAATCAATGAATTATAAGTGACAACAGTTGGGGAAACCCCCTTTTCAATCATCTCATGCAGAAGGCCAAAAGCTTCATCTACTAGTTTATTCTTACACAACCCATCAATGATAGTGTTATATACTACATTATCAGGTCTACATTTTCCTCTTTCCATAACTCTAAGCAAATCAATGGCTGCACCAGTATTCCCTATCTTGCACAGGCCATCAATTACAGTGCCATACATTACCTCATTAGGTTCACATAAGTTTTCACGGACTATCTTCTTGAACAGTTTTTGTGCCTCCCCTATCCTATCTTCCCGAAAAAGACCCTTGAGCAAAGTGGTAAAAGTGGTTACATTGGGCAAAAATCCGCGCTTGAAGAAGGCTCCCAATATAGAAAACCCAAAATCCACCCGATACATAAGGCAAAAACAATTAATTACTACAGTCATTGTATATGCATCAACTGCAGCACCCAAAATACACATATTTCTGAAAACAGAAAGAGCATCTGAATACTTTCCCATTTTGACAAGACAACCAAGCAACTGAGTAAATTGAATAACAGAAGGCAGAGGCCTCATTAGAATCATCTGCTTGTATAGTTGCATAGCATCTTCAGGACTGTTTATATCATTTGTAGAAAACAAATATTTGCTTCTGTGATTCAAAGACTCAATCTTTGAATCAGAGTGAAATTCAGAAGTGAAAATAAGTGAAGTACCAGAATCGCAATTTGAACTCCACCGCCGGCTCTTGGATATCGGAAGAGCAAGAACTCTTCTTTTCATCTCCAATTCGAAACTATGCAACAACTTTTCACAGTTAATTTCATGATTCGCAAGAAAGTCGGCTTCTTCGCCTGTAATAAATCCCTCTGCACTTTTAAATTTTTTTTTTCCTTAAATAAAATAATAAGAATAATCTAGGAGTCTTCATTTTCTTAACAGAAATTAAAAAAAAAAAAAAAAAAAAATCTAGGAGTTATCGTACATTTTTAAACATATTTTTCCTATATTCCTAAATAATAATAAAAATCACTTACTACTTACCAAAAAAAAAAAAAAAATGCTTGCCCGTCAAGTCATTTGACCGTTGCTTTGCCCCACCCGTTTAAATATCTTGGATCCGAGACGAATGCAAATTGGATTTAACGCTCATTTTCCCGCTCCCCTACAGTTGGATTTCATTTCAAACTCAATTGAAAATGGCACCACCTTTTCAGTTCCCCCAGTCACTTCGCTCTCTGGAAGAAGAAGAAGATGGTAATTGCAACCGCCTATCTGTTCAAAATCCGGTTTCTCTGTCATCACTCCGGCCATCACAACTTGAAGAGTTCGTTAAGGGTTTGTTCTATTTTTATTTCCATTAAAATTTTCAGTTTTGATGAACTTTCATTTTCTTTCTTTCTTTTCTTTTCTTTTCTTGTCTTTTTTTTTGAAACTCAAAATTCAAGCGCTTATCGGCTGTTTTTTCTTCAAATTTTATTTTTTTGAAAAAGGGATTTCCTTCGATTTATCGGATAAAGAGCTATTCTGCATCGAGGAGCAAGAAATTTTCGACAGAGTATACTCGCTGGTAAAGGGTTTTGCAAGTCTTAACCCACCCTGCAAGTTGAATTTGGTGGAGACACTGAGGTCCAATCTTAGCGTTTTGCTTCCTAACGCGGATTTGTTGTCGCGAAATTCTTTAAGTCGGGGTGACAAAAGTGATAATGGCAGCGACGGTGAGAGTGGGGGTGAGGATGATGGTGAAAATGGTGATGCAAATTTTGGGGATCGAATGGCATCGCATCGAAATGCATTTAAAATATACACATTCTTTCTCGTCCATATTGTACGTATTGAGGAATCCTCTTCTGCTTCGGCTGCCAATACAACCACTAGAGTAATACAAAATTTTCTGTGCCTACTTCATTATCCTAGTATGAATATATATATATATATATGCTGTATTTACTACTTTCTCATTGCAACCAATTATTTGCATTCTTTAATCATATCAGGGTGGTCTTTATCTGATTACTGTCATAATGGGCTATACGAAGTTCTACTAGTTGATGAACAGCGTACAATACCCTGCAATATTGAATGCAAGATTTGTGCCTTTCATGTAACTGTAGTAAGTAATGCAAGTTATTTGTTTTAGGTGGCAGCTAGTGGCCGGAAGAAATCACCTGTACATGCATGGAATTGGGGACCACAAAGGGGGAGGATACTGACTTTGATAGCTAACTCATTGGAATTCAATCTCTCGTTACTTTTTGGGTCATCTGATCCTGATGAAAATTACCTATCTTTTATTGTAAAGTAAGCTCAACATATTTCTTTCCAGCAAATTGAAATTGGAACTTCTCTGTTTTTATACTAATGATCTTTTAATTTGTTGATTATGCGTTTCTGTAGAAATGCTTTCTTAATGTTTGAGAATGCAGCTCTTCTGAAGGATTCAGACACCAAAGATGCTTTATGCCGTATAATAGGAACATGTGCGACCAAATACAAATACCTTGCTCAATCATGTGCTTCAATCTTGCACTTAATTCACAAATATGATTTTGTTGTGATACACATGGCTGATGCGGTTGCTGGTGCTGAAAAGAAATATTCTGATGGAAGCCTTGCCACTTCCCTCCTTAGGGAGATTGGAAGAACAAATCCAAAGGACTATGTGAAGGACACTGTTGGGGCTGAAAATATTGGGCGATTTCTTGTAGAGATTGCTGATCGATTGCCAAAATTGATTTCAACTAATATTGGATTGTTTGTCCCTCACTTTGCGGGAGAGTCCTACAAAATAAGAAATGCTCTTGTTGGTGTATTAGGGAAGCTGGTTGCAAAGGCCTTTAATGATGATGATGGTGTTGAAGTGAGTTCTAAATCCATGCGTCTTCGAACTAAGCAGGCCATGTTGGAAATTTTGTTGGAGCGCTGCAGAGATGTCTCAGCATACACTAGAAGTCGTGTGCTTCAGGTTTGGGCAGAACTATGTGAAGAGCATTCAGTTTCAGTTGGTTTATGGAATGAAGTTGCAGCGGTGGCTGCTGGAAGGTTGGAAGATAAGAGTGCAATTGTTAGAAAATCTTCTCTGAATTTGCTTATCACCATGTTGCAGCACAACCCTTTTGGTCCACAACTACGAGCAACTTCTTTTGAAGCAACTTTAGATCAATATAAGAAGAGATTAAATGAGCTTGAACCAAAATCTGCATCAGAGAGTGTCCTGGATGGGTTATCATCTGTTGGTGAGATCCCCAATGGTGATGGGGAGGTCCTTGAAGAAGACATGGAAAAGGGGCCTAGTGATCAGATCGACAGTTTGCCTGATAGCTGTTTGCCTCAAGGAGTAGATGAAAGTAGTCAGAAGGAGAATTCTGTACCGGATATTGGCAATCTGGAGCAAACCAGGACTTTAGTTGCATCACTAGAGGCAGGCTTGAGATTTTCCAAGTGTGTGTCTGCTGCTATGCCCATCCTTGTCCAATTAATGGCCTCATCTTCTGCCAGTGACGTGGAAAATACTATCCTATTGCTAATGAGATGCAGGCAATTCCAGATTGATGGCTCAGAAGCATGCCTTCGGAAGATGTTGCCTCTGGTAATGCTTTATTTTCTTCACATGTTAGGAATTTCTGGGCATTTCTATATGTACAATGTTTGGATCTGATATTCAATGTTTGACCATATTGCTACACTATTTATCCTTGATGTCTACAGGTGTTTTCCCAGGATAAGTCAATTTATGAAGCTGTTGAAAATGCTTTTATCACAATTTATCTAAGGAGAAACCCCATTGAAACTGCAAAGAATCTTCTGACTCTTGCTATAGATTCAAATATTGGAGATCTTGCAGCATTGGAGTTCATAGTTGGGGCCCTGGTCACCAAAGGAGATTTAACAACCAGTATGGTATGATTTTTTTGTCATTGAATTGCCATTATCCTGGATTTGTATCTAATAATTTCTATGTATAATATATCAGATAAGGAATGTGGTTCTAAACCCATATTAATTATCATTATCTTCTCTGTATCCTTTTGTTTTCTGAGTTTTAACATGACCGTGCCTGGCTTGCCAGTTTATTGCTTGAGACTTTAGTCCTTACACTAACTTTAGGTCAGATTATCTTATTGCTGTTCCATCTTATAGAGCCATATTTTTGTGGAGGAACTTTTAATTTTACTCTTTTGTGTTCTTGTCAATCTGCGGCATTCATTTGTGCAGTTATGTGCACTATGGGATTTCTTTTGCTTCAATATCAATGGAACCACAGCTGAGCAAAGTCGTGGTGCTTTATCCATCCTGTGTATGGCAGCAAAATCATCTGCTGGAGTTCTCAGCTCTCACCTACAGGACATTATTGATATAGGGTTTGGTCGATGGGCAAAAGTGGAGCCTTTGCTTGCTAGGACAGCATGTATAGCACTTAAGAGGTTGTCTGAAGAGGACAAGAAAAAGTTGTTATCCACCAATGGCAGCCGGGTATTTGGAAATTTAGATAATTTGGTCACTAGTTTTTGTCTTCCAGAACAAATATGGTATTCTGCTGCTGATCAAGCAATAGCTACCATTTATGCTATTCATCCAACTCCTGAGATAGCTGCTGCAGAGCTGGTTAAGAAATCTCTCAATTCTGTATTTAATTTCTGCAGAGGAGATGAGGTGCAATGTAATATTGACAATGGTAGCACAAACTTACTTACCACAGTTCAAGTGACCAAACTCGCTAGATTTCTCTTTGTCGCAAGTCATGTAGCCATGAACCAATTAGTGTACATTGAGTCTTCTGTACGGAATATTCAGAAAGAAAAGGCAAAGAGAGACAGAATTATGACTGAGGACCAGAATTCTGAAGTTACAGATTCAAATTCTGCAGTGCAAAAGGTGAAGGAAACGATGCTTTTTTTTTTTTTTTTTTTTCTTATTTTAATGGAAATCTGTGCTGTGATTATAAATGCTAATCTAATATGGAACTCTTTTTTATCCCTTTTTGTGCTTCCTTGCTTTTCTTTCAGGATAACAGTATCAATGCAGAGTTAGGTCTTGCAGCATCTGATGATGCAATACTTGACACTCTGTCTCAAAAAGCAGAGAAAGAGATTATTTCTGGTGGTTCTGCTGAAAAGAACTTGATTGGATATTGTGCATCTTTCGTCTCGAAATTATGTAGAAATTTTAATTTGATGCAAAAGGTGATTGCTTTACTTCTTATGGTGAATGCCATATAAATATCTTTAAATCTTAGTTGGCATGAATGTGTTTTCATTAAGTCCTTGACCATGATAAACACCTAGAGTATAATGCCAGACTGAAAGGTGCATTCCTGGGATGTTTTGCACAATTGACTAATAACCAGTTCTTGTTTTCGATTGTAAATATATCTTCTGGATCTTATGAACATAAATGTCCAAGATACTAAGAAACAAATAACAACTCTTTCAGTATAAGCCATGGAATTTATATATGTTGCTATTTTCATTAGAAACATTCTGTTCCTATTTCAACTTGATTTACCGGTAAATGGAGTGTTGTTTTTACTACGACAGTTATCTTTTTGATGTTTTACCTCTTGGAAGTTCTCAGCATTTAAAATATGCCTACGAGACTGATATGGCTTTCTTTATTTTCTGTAGCATCCTGAGCTGCAGACTTCTGGGATGCTTGCTTTATGTCGATTTATGATAATAGATGCTGAATTCTGGTAAGCTTTACTTAGTGTGTGAGCACTTGCATCTTTTTATTTTGGTAAAGAAAACAGGATTTTAAAATATAATTATTTGGTTTCACAGTGAAGCAAATCTCCAGCTTCTCTTCACTGTTGTGGAGAGTGCACCATCAGCAGTTGTTCGCTCAAATTGCACTATTGCTTTGGGAGACTTAGCTGTTCGCTTTCCTAATCTATTAGAACCATGGACAGAGAACATGTATGCACGTCTAAGAGATCCATCAGTCTCTGTCAGAAAGAATGCAATATTGGTTCTTTCTCATCTTATTCTGAATGACATGATGAAGGTTAGAGATTTTCCGGAAATTACTCAATATTCTTAAACTTCAAATTATTTGATATTCAGACCTTGATATTCAAATTATTTTGTAGGTCAAAGGCTATATAAATGAAATGACCATCTGCCTTGAAGATGAAGAAGAAAGGATATCAAATCTTGCGAAACTTTTCTTTCATGAGCTATCTAAGAAAGGTAATTTTTCTGGCTCTTTGTGAGGGCCATTTTGTGTCTACTAAATTATCACTGTGGGTTTTTATTCAAACATTTAATTCTGTTGCAGGGTCAAATCCTATATATAATCTACTTCCAGATATTCTCAGCAAATTGTCCAGCCAGGACTTGGCAGGGGAATCTTTCTGTAATATCATGCAATTTTTGATTGGTTCAATTAAGAAGGTATCTTTGGTCCAAAGTTGCTTGTTCACTGCTGTTATATTATTTGTTTTGGATCTGCTTAACAACTATGGATTCTATTCAGGACAAACAAATGGAATCTCTTGTTGAGAAACTTTGCCACAGACTCAGTGGAGTCACAGGTATGGCTGTTGAGTACAGTAGAAAATTTCTGGAATCTTGACTTTTGCTGGACAGATCCTTATTTTATTTTCAAAAATAATACTGAGATGGTTTTTAACAAATAATCCACTCGAGGGGGTTCGTTTTCTATACAAAATTTCTATTAATCAATCTACTCTCTTATAAACACGCACATTTTCCTTGTTACTTGTGAACCTTGCATGACAAAAGCTCGAGATAACTTCAATCTGATGTCCTTGTATCATTTTTAAGTATCTTTTTATTTTTACTAAGTAATGTGATGACATGGGACTTCTACTACAGAATTGAAGCATATGGAGTGCATTTCTTACTGCCTCTCTCAGCTGACATATACCGAGAAGAGCATGAGAAAGTTAACAGAATCAATTAAGATATATGAACATGTATTATCCAAGGACTCTGTGATGGATCATTTTAGAAGCATAATCAGCAAGGTATTGCACATTATTTTGTTCATGCAGCTCCCTTCTATTTTCTCACTGCCTCTATTGGTTTATAAGTTAGCTATTTCCTCTCTCTCTGGTCACCCTTTGAAATCAATTTCTAATGCATTTCAAGACATATTTCTTGTTTTGATTTTCATTCAGGGAAAGAAGTTTGTTAAACCAGAGCTTAAATCATGCATTGAGGAGTTCGAGGAGAAAATTACTAAATTGCACATTGAAAAGAAGGATCAAGAACTTACTGCAGATAATGCACAAGCTCATAAACAGAGAATTGAAAGCTTTGCGAACCACGTGGTACCTGACAGTGGAGAAGAAAGTGGGGATTCAAAAATTAGTGAAGGTAATCAAAATTATTTGAATTGAATTGCGTGCAACTTCCTCTCATTATGCTTTTTTTTTTTTTTTCCTTTTTGAATCTTGTGATTATTCCTGACAATGTCAGGGACAGCAGTAACAGGTTATAGTCATGACTAGGAAGATACTTTTTCATCATGTTGCTAAGCTTCTACCTTTGCTTATCTCCAATGTGTCAAGAGGTGTCATGCTTTTGGTTTCCAATTACAAATACTTTACATGATTTCTTTTTCTTTTTTTTAAAGATGGAACAGGTAGTGAAGGTTCTAGCGCAGAGACTAAGTTTTCCAGATCAAGAATCAAGCATGAAGAATCAGACTCAAGCTCTCGTGTTTCGAGTGAGGTGACAGAGGAGGAATTGCATAGGGATGAAATTCAATCTCCTTTGGACAGTACGAGAAGAGGTGTTAAGAGTTCTAGAATCTCTATTTATGTGAATTCAAAAGCAATATGTAATCACAATATGTTGCTCCATTGCAGCCACAAAATCCAAGCTCAAGAAAATCAGCAAAAAGAATCAAACCAGTGGAAAACGTACCTCCACAAGAAGAAAAATATCAGAGCAACTAGAAGGTATTTCTGCTCTATCACAAATTGCATTCAACCACTTTTTTCAATTGATATGCATCTAATTGGTTTCTTTTTCTATAGATATTATCATCTCTTAGAGTTCCTTAGCCTTCCTGCACTGTAGGTCTAATTAACTTTCAAAAGAACTAACAAAAGTTAACGAATTTATTATGCCAGGAAGATAAGAGGACAATAATCTGGTTGAGCTTCCAGCAAGAAATCTTGACAGAAAGCGATGATGATGTTTGTTATAGTTGATTTAGCTTTTACTCTGATGGCAAGTTCTTTCCCCGTGAACTGCTGCTGCCTCCATACTCCTTTTTACCACAACTGTGCTTTGGCTTTTGTACAAAACAATATATGTGTATACAAAACAAGGGGTATCAAGAATGATGATTGGTTAGCTGACTCCATTGTGACCAACCAGACTCCACTGTTACTTCCTTTTGCTGCCAATCAACTCAAAAGGTTTACATGCAAGAATGCCTTTCTTAGCTATATAACTAAATTTCTTATCAAAAAATATTCATTTGTTAAAATTCTCTCTTTAAAAAAAGAGCAAATTTTTCTTTTAAAAAAAGACCATGAAACTAACCCTCAATACATAGCACCTACTGCTACACTGTACAATTTTCATAATTCTATTACTTCTTTCAATTTTATTTTGTAAATATGTATGTAAATATTTATTTAAAGGTAATTAAATAAAATATTTGGGTAAAAAATAAATATAATTGTTAATTTCTTAAAAATATTGAGTAAAAATAAGTTGTTACAAAGTTTTTTTAAATATATATAATTTTGAGGTTATCAAAATTATCGGTATACGTTTCTAATACTTCTTGCATGGCGGATTATCGAAGTTTCGAATTCCGAGGTGGTTAATGTCATATTAAAAGGCTCAGACTTTACCTCTTCGAGTAAGAGTTGTTTAACCTTTATGAACGCCGGCGAGCCGAGGTCCTGAGTCTCACCGAAAAAGAAATAAAAATAATAATAATAAAATTACCAACATACGTATGACAACTTTATTTTACACAAAATAATAGAGATATCCAATAGAAAATTGATCTATGATGTCCGTCCAAAAGCCTGGCTGCTTTTCGGCAGTTCCAACTGAAACATTACAAAGCAAAAGAAAGAAATGGCTGCTGCCGGTTCCTCTTCGTTGTCTCTCCGATCAATTCTCGGTTTTCTTTCGGCTGACCCAGATGTAATTTCTTCTTAACTATAACTCTACTTTGCATTTTTCTTTGTGCACAAACTCGCTGAATGCCTTATGATGAACATATGTTTCTTTTTGGGACAAAAAATGGTAACCCAGAAGGAACATGCTCAGTGATTTGGGGGGATTTATTGGTTTAGAGAAATAAGGGTCAATGGTTTTGGAGTTGAGGGTTCTGGTTAAATTGAAAGAAAGGTATTTAGGAAATACACAAAAGTTTCAAACTTTATTTGCAAATTTAGAGTTGGGCAAGAAGGGATTTTGTTGTTTTAACCCAAAATAGTGCATGTAATGCTTGAGTGTTTAAACTTCATTGTTGGATAAATCTTACCTTTAACGGGTATGCATTTAGTTGTTGCATTTGGTCCAAAGATGCTGTTGGGTACTAACAAAGAGAACAACGAAGAACTTGAGCAATTCCCATTTTTCTTCTTCTTCTTTTTGTTTCATTTCATCCATAGCAAGGGGATTACGAGACCTTAAAGATTGTTTTTGGAATTCTTTTCTCGAAAATTAGTCCCAATTTAGGCTTAAACAAAATTCTCTCTTTTGCCCCTTTTTGTGCCTAAAAAAAAAAAAATTATCATTCCTTTGTTTTCCCCTCTCGAGCTTCTTAGCCATTCAACACTTGTCTTCTGATTAAAATTATGTTCATTTTCAGGGTGCAGTGACTGGAAATCACCCTTTGAGTTTGGGGTATAAAACATCAGTTTTTAGAAGGGGTTATAACTCATTGAGTTTGAAGAAATCTGAGTTGAATTGCATGAGAGACAAGGACATGGATTTCAGTGTTTCTGCTTTAGTTGAATCTGATACCTTTGCTGAACGCGTGGACAGTCCGCATAGTTCTTTGGCAGCTTTGGAATTAAGAGATGAGGAGCCAAATGTCTCAACAATGTTGCTGAACTTTACCAATGAGTTTGATACTTTTGAGGCATTAAGTACACCTCTGTATCAGACAGCAACTTTCAAGCAGGTATATGTTTATGGATGGTTTCATTAAGTGGTAATCACTATACACAGTTGGGGAGCCATTGATGAATTCTTGTTTTTTCTTTATTTTTATGGTAGTAAAAAAATGAAAAACCAGGGCAGCCTGTATTTCTCTATCATTTGCTACTTTGCAAGTCAGAAATAGCTTCTTCCTGAATATTTTAAAACTTCTTACACCTAGCATTTTTAGTCTCATATATAATAGATGTATATCTGATTTACTTTCTATACATACTGATATATGTTTAATATATTCCTTGTTAGAAATTTAACTTTTTCAACTGATATATCAACTACAATTTGTCTTTTCTGAAGCCTTCAGCTACAGAAGGTGGTCCCTATGATTATACAAGAAGTGGGAATCCAACAAGAGATGTGCTAGAAAGGTTTTTTACCTCTTTCTTGACTTATGCTATTATATAGCTAAGGCAGTTATTTTTGTAGTTATCTGTACTTTCTTGGTATTCAGACTCTTGGCAAAGCTTGACAAAGCAGATCGAGCGTTATGCTTCACAAGTGGAATGGCTGCTCTGTCAGCTGTAACTCATCTTGTCAGCACTGGTATCCTTCATCTTTCTTCTCTGTACACATCCGTTGCTATCTTAGTGAAGAAAGTGATATCCTGATCATGTTCCATGTACTATAGTATGTTTGCTTATTGGTTGAAATCATTATCCTTTGGAGGTGTTCTTGTATTTATGTTGCTTTAGTTGGTTATTGGAAAATTGGAACAAATTTTCATTTTGTACTTTTCTGCCTTAACTGAATTGCAGGTGAGGAAATTGTAGCTGGAGATGATATATATGGTGGCTCTGATAGATTGTTGTCACAAGTAATTCCAAGGACTGGAATTGTGGTTAAGTTAGTATCTCATTTCTTGAAATAACCTAATTTTCCAGAAATTGGTCAAACTAGTCTGATTATTTCTGGTGTGCAGGCGAATAGACACAACAAACTTGGAAGAGGTTGCTTCGGCTATTGGCCCCCGCACAAAGCTTGTCTGGCTGGAAAGCCCAACTAATCCTCGTCAACAAGTATCTGATATTCGGGTGGGTGATTTTTGTTTCCCTGATATGATTTACTTATTTTTTAAGCTTTTCTTTTTTAGTTTAAATAGTTTGATTTGGCCTTTATATGCATAGATATTAATACTGTCAAACATCTTTTGGTCTTCTGATTTTCATTTCAGAAAATAGCTGAGATGGCTCATGCTCACGGGGCTATTTTATTGGTGGATAATAGCATTATGTCTCCTGTCTTATCTCAACCTTTGGAGCTTGGAGCAGGTGCTAAATGCTTTTATCGAGCATGAAAATACAATTTCTCTCCAGTAGAATGAATGACTAACCAATGTTCTTTGTTTTCTCAGATATCGTGATGCATTCTGCGACTAAATTTATAGCAGGACATAGTGATCTAATGGCAGGTGTTCTTGCAGTCAAAGGAGAAAGGTTAATCACATTTGTTTCCATAAGAAAAGTCATTTCCTGGTTATGTGATAGCAAATAACTTTTGTTGGTTTTGCTTTACCTTTTGTATGTGCAACAAGATAGATTTGTTCCTTGAACTATTTCCTATCCATAATGTTTCGCCATAATATTCTCTGGGTGGCATTATGAATCTAAGTTTCTGTCCTACATCTTTCTTGTCCCTAGCTTAGTATGATATCGAAAAATAGAAAAGGGTAAGGAGTTTGTCTCTAATTTTGATGAAGTGAAAGGGTTTAGTAGTTTGGTTTTCTTTCTTTTGGGATGAAATTGAGACCAATTATTTGTTGCTGTAAACCAGCTTGGCAAAGGACCTTTATTTTCTACAAAATGCTGAAGGCTCAGGATTAGCTCCGTTCGACTGTTGGCTGTGTCTACGAGGCATAAAGACCATGGCTTTGCGGGTTGAGAAGCAACAGGTAAAGAATGCTCTATATTTGTCTTCTGCACTCGCTATCTGGTGGTTAGTTCCAGGTTGATACAAATATCTTCTGTTCTTCCAGTTATCAATCTTGTATCCCATGTCAATATGCAACATGGATATGCAGTTTAAAAGTTTCTGTAATCAGTATACTTCACACTGATGGAGCTGTAATAAAACAATGTAGTTGAAACTTATATACATATATATATATATATCATGTAATAAGCTCTACTTGTTCATTTTGTTGTTTAATGTATCCTGATGAACTTTCTCTTCTCCAAAATCAATCTGCAGGACAATGCACAGAAAATAGCAGAGTTTCTCTCCTCCCATCCACGGGTTAAGAAGGTCAACTATGCAGGTCTAAAAAGCCATCCTGGACATGAACTACACTATTCTCAGGTGATACCATACTAAAAAACAATCATATAGCTTCATTCCATTATTACCACTACGACATCTAAAATTCCCATCTATTATACTCTCTGTCTCTCCCATCTAAAATTCCCATCTAAAATTCCCATCTATTATACAGGCAAGGGGTGCAGGTTCTGTTCTCAGTTTCCTGACAGGATCGGTGGCACTATCGAAGCACGTAGTTGAGACTACAAAATATTTCAGCATTACCGTCAGTTTTGGTAAAAGTTCTGTTTTTTTTAATTTTATTTTGGATTGTCCGGTAAGGGAGGATGCAAAAACTTGCTCTCAATTCAATTTTGTTCATTGCAAATTTTGACAGGAAGCGTCAAGTCCCTTATAAGCTTACCTTGCTTTATGTCACATGCAAGCATACCAGCTGCTGTTCGGGATGCCAGGGGTTTAACTGAAGATCTTGTTCGAATTTCTGTAGGTATTGAAGATGTCAACGATTTGATCGCCGATCTAGATAATGCACTTAAGTCTGGGCCTCCTGCCTGAGAAGTGAGAAGTGAGAAGTTTAGAAATGGAATTACAGTATGAGTTTGGCATCTAAAAGCCTCCCTTGTCACCCCAATAGCAGTCTGCATTGGTACTAATGAATTTTTGTACTCTTTTTTTTTTATATATATATAGTGGACTTATACTATCCAATTTATTAAAAATAACTATTATTTAAGTGTAAAATATAATAAATGTGGGTCAAAATTAAAGATAATTTACTCAAATAATGAGAAAAATATTTAATATTTAGTTGTACAACCAATGAGATTCTGTAACAGTTCTTTTATGGTTTAAGCAAACTTTAACCATACAATTTACAAAAGGGTATTTGAGACAGGAGAGCAAAACTTCTTCACCCCCTCATTTTCTTTTATTTCCTTGTAAGTTCCGCTAAAAATCAGAGTTTATCTAATCCAATTAAAAATGATCCTATCGAAAGGAAACATACACCAACGTCAGATTTCTAGAAAAATCCTAATGGAGGACAAAATCATCCCTGAAAAGCCTATGAAAACCACCCTACCTTCAATGTCTACAGCACTTCCTATAATCAAAAGCCTTGTCAGCTGCACAATTGAGCAGTATTTCTGCTTCAACACACAACAATACCTACAACAAAATTCTGATGAAATATCTTCACTTCAAGAAACTATGTACACAACTTCTGTTCTACGGAAATGGGCCTGTAAAAAGGGGGAAAAAGAAAAAGAAAAAGAAAAATTAGAATTGAAAGCAATTCTTAAGAACAAAGATCAGAGAATGCAAATCCAGTACCACCAAAAGGGCATTCTACTTTCTAGGTCGTATAAAACAGAGATACAAATGTTTCCTTAGCCTAAATCAATTCTAAGCAGCAACTGGCAAGCAATCATTCATATGATATGAAATACATCTAGAGACCTTACAAACTCATTTATCATATTAAATTGCAGGGCCTATGCAGTGAATGGTTACAGGAGAAATTCAATACCCTCTGCAAATAGTCAATCAAATAATTGTGAAAACCTTCATAAACAGGCCTTCTAATATGGACCTGGTGTACAAAAATTAGGCATAACAGTAAAGACTGCAGTGCTACTTCTTTAGCTGTTGAGGCTGATTTAGGATCATAAAGACCATATGGACCTGGTCAATACAGTGTCTAACATCTTAATGCCCCTTGGCAGGAACCACATAAATCAGTTTTCAGCCTGGCTAAAATACCTCACCTTGATGATCTCCCCTTGCACGGGGATCCAGGAAGTCAGGATCTGCAGCTAGGAAGGGTGACTTGGAGTAGCTCTCAAGTATATCTGGATGGAGTAGAACATTCAAGGGTAAATATATGTACACAAAGATGTATTATAAATTTTTATCTATCGGAAAATATCCATCTCAGCACCCATACTAGTAGTAGAGTAACAAATGTGTGAATTGATCCCTCTTGTTCAAATAATGATTTAGAAACTTTTTTCAGAAAAATAAAAAATGTAGCAAAGTTGATACTCTTGAGTTTACAAAATGATAACGTACTTTTTGTTTTCCAAAAGAAAAAAGGGAGAAACAGAATAACATTCTTGTTATGGGTAAAAAACAACAACATCACCCCAGCATGCAAATGAAAAGCACGCAAGTATGTAATTCTGAGTGTGTTTTTGTGTAAATGGAGTGTGTAAGAAAGAGATATTGACAGATAAGAGATAGAACCAGAGCTACTTGAGAAATCTGTTGTCAGATCTGACAAACTGAAGTTTCGAGGTATCTGGCCCAAGAATCCGAAGGAAGAAGTATCTGCATCCAAAATGGTCTCATTCAATGGATGAGTGTTGGACTCAACACTACTGAAGGATGAAACAGTTGCATCCCTAGCTGTAGGTCGAGGATCCAGAACAGTGCCATCAGTGCTGAACATAAAGGCAGTATTTCCTACATAACCAGTTTCAGGTTTGACAATTCCACCATTCATTCCTTGCATCATTCCAACATTAGATCTCTGAGCCAATAACATGTTTGATGCTGAATCAATCCTACTGGGATGTGAAGACATAGCAATGTTGCTTTGCATGCATGGTTGGAATGAGGACCCACCATTGTTATATGCAGGTAAAGTAGGATTAACATCTTGGGGCATTGTTTCGGCCTTTATGGAAGCACCGTTCCCTGAGGGATGACATACTATATTGTGGTGCACTGTAAAAATTATTACTGATTAATACTTAATATCTGATACTAATATCAAATGCTAGTTAACATGCAAGTTATTGTTGAGATAATTGTGAAATATCACAAGGCAGGTAGAAACACAAATACAAATGACAAACAAAAAGAGGAAAACTTATAGATTGATACATTATGCTAGTTGAGTTGAAAAGAATAGCAAAGATATATGCAGATAAAGTACTAGTACATATCCGACATCCGCATAGGAAATTCACTCAAAATCAAGCTTAGGTAACACAACTAGGTCAAAATATTAAACTACTTTTATAACTAGATATTAGTTCCACACACATAACACTAAAAGAATAAAATAAAATGTTACATCCATATAATGTATTTGCTAATTAAGCGGTTAGATACTTTTCACATGAACACAGCATATCCAAATCTTATTTTTAGATAAAAGCATTAAACCCTTATACAGATTAAGTGCCTTAGGTTAGTATTCTCTCTAAACCAGATGTGTGTGGCATGCCACACTGGGACCAAACTCAGCAGCAAAGTAATAAATCCAAACACCCACCAGCTACTTACCTTTAAGTTATAGGAGAGAGATTTTATTCAAACCAATTCAGTACCTCATAAACATTTTCCAGTCCAATCTCCCATTTTTAGCTAAAACATTTCTCTATTTTCTTAAATTCAAGGAGGATGCCTTGAGAATTATCTATGAGCAATTTAATTAACAGTGAAGACCTTAACAGAAATAACTTAAAGAAACATCAAGAATATAGGTAGTCAACTGGAAGGATTAAGAAAGAAAAAATAAAGCTTTAATTGGAAAATGCTGAAGATGTTCAATTTAAGATTGAGAGACTACTAAGATACTATAAAAGACATGAGTTGTGTCCTTCCAGAGACACACTATCAATTAGTTGGAATTCCTCTTGAGATAATTATGTGATAATGTAGGTCAAATTGATATCAAGATATCCAAGAAAAAAGTGTTCTTACTTGACGGAAACTGTGATCCATTAGGCATGGAGACCCCAGCAATTCCATTAGGACAGATTTGGCGCATAAGCTCGGCCTGTTGTTCCAATAATTGATTAAATCTTATAATCTGGTCCTTCACAATCAGCCTCAAATGATATTCCCTAAAAAATTCCTGATTTTCTTCCTCAAGCTTTTGCCACACTGGAACAAAATCTATATGTTATATTCAAGAAATAAAACTTATAAAGAGAGGCGGGGATGCACACTGAATAGGAAACTGAAAATCAGAATTAGAGCAATAAAAGTAAGTACAGTTTTAAACTTGGGAAGTTATAGAAGATGATTTAGCACCAATGTTTCATAGATTACTAAGATTACATTCACCTTTCACAGATTGGGAGTGGTTATCGAAACCATGGATAATGTAATGGTGCCAGTTTTATCTAGCTGGACCATAAAATGGTAAGTAAACAGAATTGCCGAAGCAGTTCAGTCATGCTAATCAAAATGATTTCTATATGTTCCTTTGTTGAACACCTGACATCATTTTCAGACAAAAAAAGATTATTAAACTAAAAGCTGTTTCAATGAAGAGATTCTCTAAGTTTGACTCCAGAATATAACTACAAAATCCACGAATAATGTTCAACCCAATTAAACATGTCTAAGGATATAAAAAAAAAAAAAAAAAAAAAAAAAACAAATATATATATATGAAAAGATCTGATGAAAGACCACCAGAGGGGAAAATATACTTCAGAGAACAATTAAAGTGCAATAAAAACTGTATCATATAGATACATCTCACATGAGTTCCAGATTAGAAGCACAACTATTTCCAGAGTTCCATGCTGGTTACCCATACAAGTAGGTAGATCATGTACGTACCCCTAAACACAATCCTCCAACATAAAGATAATACTCTAATAAGAGAATTGAAACAGCTACACTTTTGTAACGTTCAATTCTCATCCTCCAGACAGTAAACAGAGACACTGGATAATAAACTACATATAAACACACGTGGCCACGTGAATACAAAATAGAGCCTGGAATCTACCGAGAAGAAGCATGGAAATAAGTTTTATAATCTTCAGACAGAGCATCAGAATTTCTTGAAAAGTCTCTACAAGGCAACGGAGTTTAAAGGACCTCAGCCTAAATTTCAGAATCCAATTCAATGATGTTAACAGTAACAAAGGCAACCCTCAACTAGAAACAACCTTTATCACGTAAGATGGTGGAAGCATTCTGTCCTAAAACAGGGAAATAATAGATCATTATATTCCTTCATAATTTTTTCAAAGTTTTCAAGGCAGTAAGCTAGGAAGTAGGAAAATTTTAGATTGACATCCAAATATGAATAACCCACACCAAATCCAGAAATATTTAAGTACAGAAGCAGGGAAGTACATCAGTGAACGAAAAGCTCAAGCAAAACGTCATATTATTCACCGAGCAATAAGATGTATATACCTAATTCAGTAAAACCAGGTTCAATTTTAGCCTGATGCTGAAGCATGCTTACAACATCCATTCGGCTCATGTAGAGCTGAAGACATCTCTCTATTAGATTTTGCACCTGACAGAAGATAAGAGAAATAACAGAAAAATATTTGACTTCTAAAATAAGGATTAGCAAAGGCAACTGGTAAATGTTCAGTTTTCATGCATAAAATCATAGGATCAAAAGTATACCATGCATTTTGAGGTACTTCTTTTAAATTTAAAAACATTTTCACAATTCAAAGAATGCATAAAGTCAGAGAACTTCAACCATCGTAATAGGCTATGGAAATATTTCAGCCCTCAAAGAAAGGCATAAAAGAGTCTAAATCTATAGACTATTTCCTACCAACTTCATCTATAGCATGCAGATAAAAACATAAATTCCTAAAACAATTTTCATCATCAAGATGACCTAAAATCCAGAACTAGATAGCATTCCTTACTTCTAATGGGACTGATGATCCAATCAACCTCATTAAAAATAAAAAATAAAACCTTGACAGTTACCAACTGTATATCTTTTCGTGAAACCTTTCTAACTTCTTCACTGGACATGGTTCAAAACCCAGCCTGACGCACACCTTCACAAGATCTTAATGTTGACCTCTCTTCATGCATGAGTATTCAGCCAGTCAATTTTCTGTTGTAACACTCCTTGAGAAGTCTTCATGTAAATTCTGCACCTAGTCAAGCAAATTGTAGGATAAGAATAATCTAAATTGCAGGGAGATGGAATTTGTGAATTTTGAATCTAGGTAAAAACTTATGCATTTTAGCCAAAAAGGCAATGTAATTGTTCAGCTCATTATTACAAATTTTTCCCTAAGTAACTATTAAAGAAAGTGGAGCCTTCAACACTTTTTTTTTTTTTTTTATAATTCTCCTTTCCTCCTCTTATTTTTTAGAGCCAATTTCTGTTGCCAATCTCCAGGTTTTCTTTTCTGCTTCAGAAAAATAAATAAATAAATAACATCTAACGAACATCATCTAAACGGATCAACAGAAGTAACAAAACGACGACCACTACCTTATCTCATTACAACTAAAGCTCCTGAACTACAGTACAATCATATGATAATTTTACGCATTTGTGGGGATTAATCAAAGAAATACAAAAACCCCTATTGATCAGGAATCAAAATAGTTAAGTCGAAGAGTTAAGCACCAACGGGTTATCTTACAACGAATTCTAAACAGGAAGGCAATTAGAACACCCCCAGCATTAATGAAACTCTGGATCGCAACAAAGAAAAGGTAAATTCCCGCAGTCATGAAAAAAAAAAAAACTGAAATGAAATAAAATAAATAAACAAAACCCTAGAATCACCAACCAAAATTCCTCCGACATAAAGAACACCAAAATCACGAGGAGAATTTGTATGAATTGAGGCATGCATACGTATACATATCCACAGGTATGTATATATATCTATATCGTACAAAAATTCAAAAAATTTCTAACGTCATGAAAACAATTCGAATGATAGGTTTCAGAAATTTACCTCAGGAATTGGATTGGGGAAAGCGTTTTTTTTGTTCAAGAGAATTTGGGTAGAGAATGTTTTTTAAAAATAAAAAATAAAATGAAATAATAATAATAATAATAATAATATAGCAGAGAGAAAGTGATGGGCGTGCAAAGCAACTTTATGGATATTTTATGAATTATAATGGAATATATCAATATATCCAAATAATTGAACCACCAAAAATTCAAAAATAATGGGCTTTAATCGATTGGTTTATATGGGGCTCAACTTTTTTTTTTTTTTTTTTTTATTAAATATCCACTTAGGGCGTCCGGTGTTTCCATCTTATTTGTTAAGACTAATTCGGATTCGTTTTACAGAATGTTGCAAAAGTTCAACTATTACTCGAGGGTGAAAGGCGGATCTAAAGCTTTTTTTTTTACGCTAAACACCAAAGAAACCAACCAGGACTCATTTATCATTGAAGCTACCGGGTTAGAGCCCAATAAACTTTAAAAGCTTTAATTTTTCTTTTTTTTTTTTTTTTAAAAAAAAGTTTTTAGGTTATTATCCACTAAATTAAACTTTTTGATTAAATCTTTAAATTTTGAATATAAGTGTGAACACACGTCTGTAAAAATAGTATTAAAAAAGGACAAACGTACTAAAATATATAAACAAATAATATATATATATATACCCGTTTAAAATTAGGGTTATAGTTTTTTCTCATAAAATGAATAATTCTGCTCGAACGGAATTAGTTTGATTGTAGATTTGACTTAAAAGTGTTTCTTATAGTTTGAGATTTATTTAAGACACTTTGTGCCCATAATTTGAAACTTATCTAAGACACATCGAACATTTAACCAAAAAAAATACATATATCACAAATATATATATCTTTTAAACATTTTACTCGTTGCATTTGATTTCTCAGAGAACTTTATCTCTCGATCCATCCTATTTAATTTCAAAGGTTGCTTCTAAACTATTGACACTCAAATAATTTGGTAGTAATATAATATTATCTGATTGATTGAGATATTTATTTACTTTTTACTTGTTGAATTTATCAATTTTATTACACATTTTCATAATATTAAGTTAAATAGTTCAATTAATAATAGTCTATTTACATGAAATTCATAAGTTTTAGACACACTAAAATTACTAAGAAAAAATAAAAAGTTAAATAGAAATTTATTATATATTTAATTAATTTAAATAATTTTAAATTAAAATATATATATAAAAAAATCATATTTTAATTTTATCATAACTTCTGAAAATTATTGATATTAAAATTACACAATTTGTCAAAAATTTAATTCCTAGAAGCTTTTCATCTAATTTTCTTTTTTCATTTTTTGGATAAATATTTTTTCCAAAAAAAAAAAAAAAAAAGTCACTGAATTCCATACGAGGACAACATTACTCATAAATGACACCATCTTTCATGGAACGTGTGAAAATCAGGACAGCTGACAAACAATTGAAATCAAAATTCAATTAGCCATAAAGACTAGAAACAGAAAAAAAAAATTAAATAAACAAATAAAAGCCCATAAATACGATAGACAAAACAAATATTGATATGTCTGTAAAATAATTTTAACTTTTTTTTTATCTTAAAAAAGTAATTAATAAATATTACTGTAATTATAATATTTTTTATTTTTAGGGTGATTTTCTATTCTCAGGTCAGGTCAGGAAAACAAAATTGGATTCACATTCACTGTTTTCATACAAAGATGTATACAGATCTTCTTCCATCATCATGATGGTGATATATCTAGCTTTCTTTTTTTTTTTTCTTTTTTTCATTTTTTTTGCCTCTACATGCTATCTATTTGGTAGTATTAATTAATTCTATTACTAGAAATTGTTTTTTTTTTTTTGAAAAAAAAAAAAAACTAAACAAAGAGAAAAGAAAAAAAAATAAATTATGATATTAGATTTTTAGATGCAGGAAAAAGAGGATGGTAGGATGGTGCTATTTGGTGTTTAATTAGACATCACTGTGAGGCCATTGAATCTGGGTCGTGTTCTTTCCGGTGATAAACCTTCTTCTACTGGCTTCCTTTTGTTGTTACTGTTGGGTTGTGTTTCTTCTTTTTCTTCTCCTTCTTGTTCTTGATCGGGTTGAGTTTCAATATCAAATTTTTCTATTGATGATGGTGATGGTGATGGTGATAAAGATGATGATGATGATGATGTTTCCGGCGATGAGGTGGTTTCAGATGACTCCACTGATTCTCCCATTTCTTGTTCTTGTTTTTCAGGAATGTCTTCGTGATCTTGATTCTTGGATTTGGTTTTCATCATATGGGGTTTAAGTTTATTGACATCAGCTAATCTCACTGGTTTTAGGAAAAATTCCTCGGCACCTTCTTCCAAGCATCTGTTTGTTATAATGTAGTAGTAATAACAATGGAGGATTAGTTTAGTTTCATTGGGATTGAAAAAAAATCCAAATTTAGATTTCCTAACACAAAAGTTTCAATTTTTACCTGCTGATTCTTGAAGGTACATTCTCAGATGACATTATCACCACAGGTATGTTTCTCAGAGATGAAGATTCCTGTACAAAATTGGTAATTCCCATCATTATTACCACCATTGATGCTCAATCAAACTTGGAGCAAAGATAAATAAAAAGGGTTGCTCGCAATCTAGAATCTGCCCACAACTTTTCAGAAAGATTGGATTTTGGGGATATTAAAGAAAAGGTTGAAATATTTTTCATGGGGAAATGCGAGAAGTGGGCAGGATTTACCAGATCAGACGCACAATCCTATAATGTTCTAAAATAAACTTGGTAAGGAAATTATTGGCAGCAGGTGAAAGGAATATTTTCCAGGAAAGGAAAAATGATGTAAAGGTAGAAAAGATATGCAACAAACAAATAACCCAGAAAGAAAAAGGACAAAAGGAATAAAAGTGCATCATCATCATCATCATTATCATCAGAGCGCCATACCTTAATTTTCTTAAGCAAATCATATCCTGTCATCCCAGGCATACAGTAGTCTGTAATAACAAGATTTACTTCCACCTCCTGGAAAAAGCAAGCCAAAAAAAAAGAAAAATTATTCAGCATACTGCTAATTAAGGAAACTTAGCAACTTCCATAGAAAATTCTTTAATTAATAATCATTCTCGAAACTGAAAATTTAAAACCCAAAATCTGAAAAAGGAAAAAGGGAATTTACCTGATGATGGTGGTGGTTGTGGTGGTTATCAGGAGAAACAGAGTGATTGGTAGTTAGGTTTTCTTCATGTAAACCCAGAAATTCCAAAGCCTTACTACCGGAATCCACTGTTGTAACTGCTTAAAAATGAAATGCAAGAAAATTTTGAGATCAAAACAAATTGGGCGAAGAAGAGCAAGAAAAACAATAAACCCATGACAGAGATTCGTTTCTTCCCCAATCTTACCTTGATAGGAAGACGTCTTGAGTAGTCTCTCAATCAGTTTTCTGTCTATAATGCTATCATCAACAGCTAAAACATGAAACTGGGATTCTGTAGCTGCCATAACCATTGCAATTCCTCCCTCTAAACCCCCAACAAAAAAGGGAAAAAAATCCAATTTAACAATACCAGTAGAAAAGGAAAGGAGGAGAAAAGTTGGTTTATCTTTTTCTTGTTTTTTTTTTTTTTTTTTTTTTTTTTTGGGGCTCTAATTAAGAACAGGGAGGAGAAGGAGAAGGAGAAGGAAGAAAGGATGGAGAAGATGGAGGAAAGGATGGAAAAGAAATGGAGAGTTATGTATTGAAATAAGACCCACCAAAATCCACAACCCACAAAGCAAGATCTGACCAGATATCATCCAAAGATTTCCACAAGAAATTTTTATTTCCAAGTTGATTTTGAATTACAAGGCAAGCAAAGCAATGCAAAAATAAAATAAAAATAGACAAATTAAAATGAAAAGAAAAAAAGAGGTAATGAATAAATAAAGTCTGTCTAGAACATGGTCTTTGTGTTAGTGAGTTTTGATTCTTAAGAGGCATGGGGTTGCGGGGGTAGAGGGTAGGGGTTGGGTTGGTATTTTATTATATTATTATTATTATTATTATTATTATGGAGAAGAGAAAGTATAAGGGGGGTGGTGGGGCCTAGCAAAATCCTCTCAAAAGATACAGGTGATGTCAGCAATGGTGCCTTTTTCTTGGTGTGAAATCATGTGCGCTTACCATATCTTGAGCAGGTGGGGTGAAGTGGTGCAAAGAGAGGGCAATTTCATTTGATTCCCTTTTAAGATTTGCTTCCCATGGCCATGGCCATCTCCATGTCCATGTCTACACCCCCCATCATCCCATGTTATGCATGTCCCCTCTCCCCCTTTTTTTATTTATTTTAAGATATCCGAAATTACTACTAATATAGTTTCGATCTTAGTTACATTCGTTAAATTTAATTATTGTTCAAGAAAATGTTGCATCCCTAAAGTAGAACTATTGTTCAAAAAAATGTTTGACCCGAGCCCATATTGCATCCATAGGATCCTACTCCTATTTAGAAGAAGGTTTTACTATAACTTTAACTTCATATGTCGAATTCGTGATCTCGTATAATATATTTTTATTATTATTATTATTACTACTACTATACCCCTCCTTTTTTCCTAATGAATATTTCCATCAATTTAATTACACATTTACTAGATTTTAAATATGACTTTTAGTGCAACCACATGTTTTGACAGTCGATTTTTGGGGTTAGAAAACATCCTTTGCAATTTAATGCAAAATTCATGTATTCGAAAAATAAACTGTTTCTTTTAATGTAACTAAATTGAACCATTTAAGTTTCCTTTAAATTTTTGCATTTATGTTTTTGACTAATAGTACATCTATTCTATCTTTCTTTATTCATTTTTTATTAGGTAGCGTTATGGAAGAAAAATAATTTATTAAAATACAATTTTTTGAAAATAAATTCGAAACAAAAAATAATGTTTTTTCTTGGAATATTTATATATATATATTTTTGGGGGAACCTGACAATTAATTATAAGATTAAATGCACATCAATTCATATTTGGTTGGTTTGCAATTTAGAATTTAATAAGAAAAAAAAAAAAGAAACATCAAATTTATGAATATTTAATGAAACGCCACACCATGCATTGGAACTTCTTCACCCATCATCTTTATTCCAAAAAAAAAAAAAAATGACAATTTTATTTCTAACAAAATAAATAATAATAATAATAATAATAATTTTCATTTTTTATAATTATTTATAAATTATATACCAGAAACTAAATATCAATTTATTCATTTAAAAAATGTTTTAAAAAAAAAAAACCGTCCAGATTAATTATACACATTTAGAATGGCATTTATTACAACAGTTCCGTAACTCTAAATGCTCACAAGAAAACCGTGCCGTGTGAGAATTATTATTCTCCCATATCTCTTCCAAAACTATTGTAAATTATTTATTTTTTTTTTTTTTTTTAATCTTAACTTTAAATGTGTCTCGAACTCATGATCTTCGGATCATAAATAAGAATATTTACCAACTGAGATACAACTTCTTGACAAAATATTTAAATTTTTAAATAAAAAAATATATATATATTTACAGTTTTATTTTTTAATTAAAAAAAAGGGAAAAAGTAAAAGTTTTTTTTTTTTTTTTACTATGGGTGATAAAAAGCGTGTGGGATTAAACACGAGTTTTTACTGTGTGTTTAGTGCGTGTGTGAAAGTTAGCTTGTTTTTCATATTTGTCCAACTTTGATTAGTTTGGAGAGCGGAAAGAAGACAACGTCGTTGACCCATAAAGAAAGAAGAAAAATATTGGAAGGTGGGGCCCGTTTGGATTTTGTAATCAAGATTAAGTCCTCTCATTTCAACGTTTGCTAAACTCATGGAAACATTGGAGAAAATCAGTCATATAATTTGACCAAACATACATACATATATATATATATATATATTATTGGTTTAATATTCAAAGATTTTACTGTTATCTTTTGTAAGTATATACTAAAAAAAATTGATGATCAAAAGTATTTAGAAAGTATAAAGATCTTTTTTTTTCTTCTATTGAAAATAATATGTGATTAATGTCACTATTTTATATATATATATAAATTAAATAAATTTAACAGCACTAATTTCACTAATTTATGTTTTTATTGATGGAAAATTGACTAAAAAGGTCTCTTACATTATAATATTTTTACGATTTCTTCTCTCTTCTTTTTTTTTGGAAAATTTCATCCATTATATTATAAATTTTGGTCAATTTCATCCTTTCCGTTAATTTTTTTTTTGTCAACTGTTATATTTAAAAAAATTTATTTTTCAGGGGTAAAAATGTTATTTCACTGTTTTAAAAAAAAAAAACCAAAACCAAAACCAGAAATCAATCGATCCAATTCAATTCCGGAAATCAACCATACTTCCACCGTCTCCCAACCATCTCCATCATCCTTACTCTTCTCCACCATCTCCAACCATCTTCCACTTCCCTCCTCCCCCAATTCCACTTCCCTCCTCACAGTTTGAATGTCTCGGTGTCGGCCCTCTTGATCCCGACAGACTTCCATAAACATCATTAGCACTGAAGTTTGTTTCTTCCGCCGGCAACCATGAAGTAAAAATTTGTATTATTAAAACTAATATACGGTAAGCGATATATATATATACATATATATATATTTTTTTTTGCTGTGGATGAAACCCAACAGTGATTTTGGGGTTTTTGTGATAGTTGGGGCTTTTGTTAATGGAAGATGGTTGGAGATGGTGGAGAAGAGTAAGGATGATGAAGATGGTTGGGAGATGGTGGAAGTATGGTTGATTTCTGGAATTTGAATTGGATCGATTGATTTCTAAATTTCGGGTTTTTGGTTTTTTTTTTTTAAATAGTGAAATGACATTTTTACCCCTAAAAAATAAATTTTTTAAAATATAACAATTGACTAACTGTTGACAAAAAAAATTAACAGAAAAGATGAAATTGGTCAAAATTTATAATATAAGAGATGAAATTTTCCAAAAAAAAAATGGATAAAATCGCAAAAAAATTATAATATAAGAGACTTTTTTGGCCAATTTGCCTTGATACTATGAGATTAAATTTGTGATTATACACATATATTTAGAGATTGAATTTAATCTTTTTTATCTACTTAATAGTAAGTTATTTCAATTTAACAACTAAAAAAACAAAAAACCCCAAAAAAAAAAAGGTAAATCCTTGAATATTTTTCTTTCAAGAAATGAAGAAATATATATATATATATATATATATCTATGTGGGTGCATAAGAAAGAAGAAGGAAAATAGCTACAAGATCACAAGTAATCCGGAGGCGTTGTCTTTGTTGTTAGCAAAGATTCCCGACAGACCATAATATCTCGTACAACCTGTCACACTTAATCCACGCTGCAAAGATTATAAGACTTGTGTCTGTGAATGAAGAAGAGACCCATTCTAATGGATCTGCACACCATCATTGTTGATCACTGCGCCTTCCACCATATCCCCCAATATATACATATACATATATATATATATATATATATATATATATCTGCTCCACCCTCGTCTCAACCCACCCCCACCTCCCCTACTACATAAGGTATGTTAAGATTAAAATTAAATTTGAAAGCATTGGTGAATTAGTATTGAGTTATCATGTCTAAAATGAAGTTGGGGTTCGAACCCAACTCGTGTATGCAATTATTTAAAATTTAGAGTCGGAGTTTCTTTTTGTAAGAGACTAACTCGACTCAAATGAGATTAGTCCGAATGTGAATTTGGTTTAAATGTGTTATCTCATAGTTTAAGACTTATCTAAAACATTTCGTACTTAAAAAAAAATAAAAATAAAATTTACGTGCCAACAATTTTGTTAAATGAGCAAAATAAATAATAATAAGAATGATTATAGTATTATGTGTTAGAGGGCACATGATTTGATTTAGTACTTACTTACAATATATTACAATATATTGGTTGTAAAAAATTTGTAATAATCTTGATTACCCAAATCTTTTTTGTTTGTTTGTTTGTTTCATTACTAAGCTATTTTATATATTTATAACCATTTAATTATTTTCGCCACCCAATCAAATATTAGTATTTTTTTTCCCTTTTTAGCTCATCTCTAATGATTTTTTAACGTGATCAAATAAAGTTAATCAGTTGCACCAAACTTGACAAATCTCTCTCGCCAAACTTTTATTATTAATGCACACATTATATATATATATAAAGTTAGGGTGAAAAAAAAAATGGAAATTATCAGTAGTCCCTATCTAAAACACATAGTGAATAGACAACATAGAAAGTTTAGAGATCAGACAGTTAAGGCCTGAGTTGTTTTGTCTCAATAAAAAATAATAAAAATGGTAAGGAATGTGGACCGCTGCCGGCATCTATTCTCTCTATTCATATACACCTTTCGCTGTTTTCACCACAACAAACAAACTCCATCAGCCCCATCCAACACTTAGATTCCCGCTATTTTTTTTTTTTTTTCCTTTTCTTTTTTTTTTTTTTTAAAGAAAAAATATGATTTCTTTACATATGTTAATTAATCTTGTTATAGCTTCCTTTATAGTTGGATTAATCTAATTCAATTCATCGAAATGAAAAAGTGCATTATGAACCACGAGTTTTGTGAGTATTATATAAGAGTTAAAGTAAAATATTTCTACGATGAAGAGTTAGATTTTGTCATCTATAACGATGAAAAGTCGTAAAATTAAGTTGCGTTGGAGAAAAGAAATTCTCATAATTTAAAAGGTGTTGTGACTTGGAGTCTCACATCATATTGCTCGCCTAAGAGATCCACTGAGTAGTTATTAAGTAATGGTCCGAAACTTTTTTTCAATAATACGTTTTAAATCGTGAAACTCACTAACATGGGTTGGTTTAAGTGGTAAGCGGTTTGATTCCGCTTAAGCAAGTCTCGGGTTTGAGACCATGTGAATGCAGAAAATCCCCGTTGGGAGACTCCCCAATCATAGCCAGGTGCGCGACCCGGGTCGGATTCGAATGTAGTCGGGGCAAAGCTTCGGTGAATTGTGTGGGCAACCAAAAATCGTGAGGCTCAGCTAAAGTGGGCAAAAATCAACAATATGATTCAGATATTTATAATAAGATACTGGTGATGGAAATATATGTTATGACTTAGAATTCTATAATTTTTTGACTAAAAAATTCGACTAAACGGTTATTAAATAAAAGATTTGGAATTATGTGAGGTGTTTATAACAAAAATGGGAAGAAATGAAATTACTTTATAATTAGGACAAATAAAAAATTTTGATTATAAGAATTCCTAGCGAGCTAAATTATTCGAGTTTATGACTCTTTTTTTTATTATTATTAAGTATGAAGCATATGCATGTCATTTTCGGTATATGATTAGAAGAAGAAACAAAATAAAAGATTTTATTTGATTTAATTTTTTTTTTTAAATTTATTTTCAAGAATATAATAATAAAGGTATAACGACAAGGAAATACTTTCAATCTTTATGCTTGGTGTTCTTTATTTTTTTTTTAAAAAAAAAAAAAAAAAAAAAAAAAATTACCTCTAGCATGGGAATCCGAAACAGTCAAAAAGTATATTCATTTATTCTATAATGAAATAAACATATATTTATTTGTACCATCTCTTAACGCATTCGATTAAAAGAAAATAAAGAAGAAGAAAATTTGGTAATTAATATTTAATGGTACGAATACTTTGCCGAAAGACCAAAAAGTTAAAAGAGTATAAATAAATAAATAAATAAATGTGTTATCTTTAACATAAGTTAGTGTAATAAAATTTTATCATATCCCATTAATATTCTCTTTCATATAAACTAATTAATATTTATTTCTACCTAATTACGTAAATATTGCTTTTTTTAGGGGGTGGAAAAGAAAAGTGTTAAGGGGGGAAATGGGACCTTGAAAAAGAGAGAAAAACAGGGCACCTCACTTTCACATGGTTTGTCACACAAACGTGAATATTGCTATCTCTGGTCCCCTAAGCAATATATTCCAGGATTTGCTCCCACTTGGTCCCCCCCCAGCCCCCCAACCCCAACTTTTTTCTTTTCTTTTTTATTTTTTTCTTTCTGACCCTCAGATTTTCTTTAAATTTATATATATATATATATATATTGTTTTATTGATATTACGATTTTTATTAATTTAGATTTAATTTAAGTTACGTCCGTAGAGTTCAACTTTTAAGGAAAACCTCACTCTATCTCTTACATGGTGACTTTAATTAATCTAGATTGAGTTTGAGTTATGTCATAGAGTTTAACTCTTACTTAAAGGAAAAGTCTCACACTGTCTTTTACATATCGACTCGACTAATATAGATTCGACTCAAATTATGTTTACAGAGTTTAACTCTTACTCGGAAAAAGAACTCATCACGACTCTTACATTACACTCATAATAAATATTAAACTATCAATTTTGTGTATTATTTTTAAAACACAAGGAACGAGACAAGAACTCCTCATTTGATTACAAAACCAAAGCAAGATAAAAGTCATGATTTTTTTTTTTCAGACCAATAATAAAAAAAAAAAAAAAGTGACTAAAAATTATTATTACAATATTTTTTTCTTTTTTTTTCCTTTTTAATTTTTGAATTTAAATGGACATAATCTTCAGTTGAGTCATTATCAACTGAAATTCTTTCTACTTTTCTCAAATTTAAGTATTATAATCTCAATTTTAATTTTAATTATAATAATAATTATTTTTTACATCATGCAATTTCGACCACACAAATGCATGTACCAGGTCACCAAGTTGGTCATGAATACACACCCTCTCCCCTTTATTAACCCAGATTCTGTATCTATTTAATTATTATGTTCCGCATTTAGGACAGGTCCCATTTTTTTCATTTTTCAAAATATACATATATATATATATATATATATATATATATATATATATATATATATATATTATATATTACTTTTTTTTATACACACTTGGACCTGGTTGGACTCCACTTATTTGGCGAGACTAATCCAGAGCCCGCTAAGCGCTCGCGCAGTTCAACTCTTACTCCGAGGTTGAGGGTCCGGGCGGCTGCTTTTTAACATGGCGCTAACCATCCAGGGGATTGAAACCTCGATCATCCGCCCTGGAGAAATATTAGGAGTTTGCACACCAACTCTTCAAAACTACCGGGTTATATAATATATATTACTTGTCACAATTTCACTTAATATTTTTTTAAAAACTGTAAAATGTTATATCTAATAAATAGAAAACGAAGAGTCCGGCGGAAATTGGAAATGGGAAAGAATAAAGTGCTTAATTTTTTTTTTTTAATAATAAAAAGTCAATTAAGACAGGGAAGTTTGACATTTTTATTTATGGGATTGAATGAATAAAGATGGGGTGGGAAAGTGGAGGAAGTCAGCAATTATCTTTAAATTTTTAAATTAATCACGGATTAGGAATTGATTTAAAGGGAATCAAATCATAATCTAAGGTTTAAGTAGTACAAAATATAAGACGCAATATGAATTAATTTAATGTTTGACTTTTTTAGCCAATGAGATTAATACACATAGTGATATCTTTTTACTCTGAAGATTACGAATGTCTATGTCAAAAGTACTTATAGTATGTTGGTAAATGTCGTCACAAAGACCAGATTTTTTAAAAAAAAAAATTTTAGAATATATATATATATATATATTAGTGGAAATTATATTCTTTATGCTTAGTAGATTAAGATACTAATGATTTTATTAATATTTGACCCTACACAAATTAAACTTTCTTCCATTAAAAATATTGTCAATATATATATATATACCTTCAACTAATGCATTTGTTTTTGAATTTTTACAATTTTACTTATAATATAAGAAATCGTAAATTCAAGAAACGTTAAAAAGAGATAAAAGAGTATATTAAACAATTAGTTAGGTATATATATATATATATATATATATATATATTGTATGTATAAAGATATGGAGCCAACTCTAAGGTGATTCCCATAAACTACACATTACATGCATACATGCATAAAATAAAAAAAAAAAAACAAAAAAAAAAACACATGCATGGTAATATATATATTTATGTATGTATGTATGTATGTATGTATTGGAAATTAAATTAAATTAAGAGAGGTGAGAGAACTGATTAGAAGGTGATTAAATTATGATAATGTAAGTTAAGGATACATTGAATTCTCCACCCGTCTTTAATTCTTTTAAGAGATATGGTTGTACTCTGAAGATCTACTCTCTTAAATTAATTATAATAATATCAATTTTATTTTTTTAAGAAAACAAAAAAAAATTCATAGTTACAGGTAAGAAAATTTTGGAGGTCATGTATATATACATATATATATATATATATATATGTTCAAATTTGAATCAAAACAAAAGGGAAATCTTTAGGAAATATCAACGTCCAAAGATTTTTTACTTTTGGATTGACAATGTTGTTTGTCATTGATTCGTTATTTTATATGTAGTAATGAAGAAAATCAAACTATAAAGCAACATTTTTAATAATTTATTTTAAATAGAGCTCTGTGTGAGTGTCGAACATCGACTTCTTGTAGCATTCACAATACGTTTTTCCATTATGACAAACAAATGACTTGAACTCATGACGACTTCTTGTAGCATTCACAATACGATTTTCCATTGTGACAAATTAATGGCTTGAACTCATGATATTTATGTTTATACCTAAACAGTTTATTAGTGAATTATGCTCTTATATAAAATTTTTATAGTTTTTATATCAATATATATACATATATTTGATTAAATCATTTCGTCACTATTTACACTAATGATGAATTTGTGAATTCGTGTAATATTTATAATGTATTTATCAATATTTTAATAGCTAAAAGTTTCAAAGTTAAATCTCAAACTACCTTTCCATTTATAACACAATAAAATAATTTTTCTTCCGAATCATAATTATTTTAATCAAATAATAATAATTAGTTAATGTATATATATATATATATAAAATAAAAACTAACAAATCCTTGGTTGGTGGGGGGATTAGCAACTTGTTAAAAAAAATAAAATACATGACTAATAAAAATATTTAAAATTCCAACGGTGAATAAACAGGTACAGTGCACAAAGCACAACAAATGAGAAAAAAATAAATAAAAAAGAAATACTATAAATATTCTTAATTAATTAAAATACCTAATTAATCCTCTTTGAGATCAAAACAAATCAACTCTAAAAGTCTTCATTGAGATCATACAAATCATGGGAAAGTGCTGTATTTATTTATTTATATTTATATTTTTTTAAAAAAATAAAATAAAATAAAAGTTAAACTAAATCGAGTTGTTAAGTCATTACATGCATATAATGGACAAATCATACATGATAAGTATATAATAATCCAAAAGCACATGTATAATAATAATAATTATTATTATTATTTTACAATGAAATTAATATATATATATATATATATAGGCATAGTGTAGAGAACCCTAGTTTTTGCCTTTTCATTATTTCTTACTATTCATAGCAAGTCAAAAAAGGGTTATCTATTATGGGATTTGTGATTATTTCTTTTCTTTTTTAAATTTCAAAAAAGGAGAAATCTTGACTGCCCAAAATTCAAATTATCTCATTGATAAAATTCCTTCCTTTCATTTATTACTTTACCATTCTTATTATTTTAACTTTTTAATCGGAACGAGCGTTAAAGTCATTTGTGTATAATTTATAATACGTCTTTTTTTTTTTTATTACAAATGACAAATATATATATTTATTCTTAATTTAATTTGAATTAGAAGGTTATAAATCTACTAACTTGATAGCATAATTGGAGTATATATTGTAATAGCGTGTAGAATATTCTTAACTCTTGTTCATATAATATATATATATATATAATATATATGTATGTATGTATGTATGTAATGCTATCTTGAAAGATTATGGGAAGACTCCCTTATTTTTCTTTAGCTTTATGTGTTCTTGTCACTTTCTAGATGGAATATATATATATATATATATATATATATATTATATGTATTAAGTGAAATGAGACTTGTCTGTTCCTTTGCTTGCCATAGAGCCTCATCTATCATCATTTTAACTGGAAAAAAAAAGGAGAGAGAGAGAGAGAATATGCACGATCTATGTTGATCCATCCACTACTTTTTCTTTTTCTTTTTTTTTTTAATTTGTAGAGAGAGATTTTAAAAGATCAAAATAAATAAAATCATGATATATATATATATATATATATATATATATATTTATAGGGTTGTTGATTACAACCTTTTTATGGTCTCTCTGAGACAATTTTTTTTGTTTAGTTAAATCAGTTAAACCGGGTATAACTCCTTTTTGATCTCTGACTTTATGAATGAATGACCAGAATTTCTCTGACCAAAGTACTAAATTCTCTGACCATAAAATTTCCTTTCTTTCTTTCTTTTATTTATTTTTTTTTTCCAAATATATATATATATATATATATTATATATTTATATTTATGTTAACAACTTTTTTTCATCAGTATAATTTCATTTTTCTTTAGATAAAAGTTGTAATGGAAAATTTAAACAAAGAGTATAAATTTATTATTTTTATCAGATTAAATTCTTAATTTATTATGATATTAGAGTAAGAAATACAAAATTTAAATTCTACAAGTAATATTTATAATTTTTTTTGGAGAAAAAAGTCTAAATTTAGGATAGTGAATGTAAAAGTGGGAAAGAAAAGAGAAAGAAAGAAATGATGGAGGGGAATAGGTTGTCAAGATCAAGCATGCAGAGGCATAGTAACAAAATGTTGGGAAAAATTATGGGGTGGGATTTAAATTGGAGATGGTCCCTTTTATATATATATATATCTATCATTCCAAGGTAGGATTTGGTCTTTAAATACAAAGGGATTCTTCCCTTGGCTGGGAGTTTTCAAAATCATGATTCTTGCCGGCTATTATGGGTCAGCTCTGCTTCCTTTTACATAAAGATCACCAGTACCCCTCCCTCTCCTTGTGGTGGGGTTCTTATTTTATATTCTATTTTTATATATATATACATATACATACATATATCTCATATGTATATATATATATAGCTATATATGATTTATGATTTTTTTTTTTTTTTTTGAAATGTCCATTTCTTGAATACTACAACTGTAACTTCATAATTTCTGTTTAAGCCAAAGTTTTCTATGTGACATTTAAGTTTTTAAGATTTGTTTTGACTCAATTGAGTTATCTTTGTATCAATGTCTTTTGATACTTTAAGTCAGACTCACTCGTATAAATCGTATTTATTGAGTATTAGAGATTATTAGTCTATATTTGTTTTATCTATATTTCTCATAATCACTAATGTAAATATGCATGAATGATTTCGATACTATTACATTATAAGTATTTTTTATAATAAAGTACTAGATAGAATTATGTAATAAAATTAATGCAACTAGTGAGTGAGAAAGAAGAAATTCTTGATGATTAATTAGGAGGATAATCTAGTACTTAGAATAAAATCTTTTTTTAATTTTTCTTTTACGATCTTCTGCAACTGTTTTCAGACAAAAATTTCTTATTATTCGAAGAAGAAAAGATCAAATATTCTCTATTAACACTTTTAAGGAATATTTTGAACTTCATGTTTTTTTGTAGTAAATTTGACAATCCACTTTCTTACTATATATGTTTTACTAATAATAGAATTTTTCTCCCTCTTTCTCAAGTGCTATCTTTCACACCTTTACCTTTCCTTTTCTTTTCACTGTATTCATATCGAAGATGTACAAAATGTTTTAAATGAGTTCCAAATTATAGAATGACAATTTTAAATTAATCCACATTCACGTTAATCTCGTTAGAACTATAAAAAAATTTTGATCTCAAATTTTAAGAGTCGAAATCCAACCTTTAACCTTATTGAAAAGGGGATAACATAATACTAACTTTATAATGTTCCAAAATTCATTATATGCAAATCCTGTTTGCCAGGTTGTAAACTGGTGATTATGTGTATCTTTTTTTTTTTTTTTGTTTTTCCTTTTTTAGTACCAAACCAGATCGATCATTTAAGAAAGAATATATACTATATACTATATTATTATTGCTTTGCACATTACCTTTTTATTAAGTGTTGTTTCTGTTAATGGTCTCTTCTAATATTACAATAATATATATTATCCGTGACAATAAAAAGAACCTTAATACGTAATTAATTAATTAAGGAACAAACTTAAAAATAAAAAAAAGCTGTCTTTATATTTATATATATATATATCATATATGTTACCCCACTCCAATACAAAGGCACAGTGCCCTTAAAGAATATATAGTTGTTGGGTCATGTGGATTTGTGGGTATTATATTGTCCCTACGGAATTGCATTGGGGCAACCTCTGTTTTCTTTGCCCACCCAAAATATATATTATATATATATATATACATATATCTTATTTTGGATTCACATGGTTATATGAATTATGGAGACTAAACAAATCATTTCAAAGAAAAAAAAAAAAAAAGCTTTCTTTATTTCCCTTTCCTTTTTTTTTTTTTTTTTTTTAAAACATCCGGTATTCGAACTCACACGGTCCGACTAATCCGAATTCGGCCTGAGGTGTGCTCGCAGAGTCTAACTCTTACTCGAGGGTTAGGGCCTAACCCAGAGCTTTTTAACGTGGCGCTAACTACCTCAGGGGATTCGAACCCTCGACCACCCGCCCCGAGGAGAAGCTTTAGGAATCCGCTTATCAACTCCCTCAAACTGCTGGATTAAAAATGGAATTATTGGGAAGCTACTCTCAATTTCCTTTTTGGTTTTATAGTCTTATATTACTATAACAAGACAGCTAAGGAACAATTATATATACATATACATATATATATATATATATATATATATATATATTAAGCCTTTTATCATTTAGCTTGACACAATAGAAAATGAGATCACGAGTTTAAAAATGATTGTGAGCGTCATATAAGAATCAAGATCTTCCTCATTTAGACTCTGTCGATACAATCTACACTGAATTTGAATTAATATGAAATAATGACTTCACATATTATGATTTAACCAAAAAGTAAAAATATTAAGCTTTGGCTCTTGACAGGAAATAATGGCCCAAAAATTATGGGCTAAAAGCCCAACCAATGAAACCAAAACGTAATCTCACATACCAAACCCAAAATATGGGAATAATAAAAAAATAAAAAGAAAAAAAAAAATGTGGTGTGTGTTCGATGTGTGTTCTGGGTTTATCTTTGGAAATGTGGGTGGTAGTTGAAGAAATTCCATTTGCATGTTATTTGGAAATGTGCTGGCGATTGATTTGAAATCCGTCTCTGGTCTGTATTAATCGGCCGTATTCAGTAGTACATCTATAATAATCTGTGTGACTTCTCAACGGAAACGTGAAACTACCACATATATCGCCGAACTTTCGGTAAATTCTTACAAATATCTCGGATCCATCTGTGATTTGTGATCGTGAAGTGCCAGCCTAGTTAATGCGTAATATTCTTAGCAACATTCATAGGCGGAAACTCGTCGATTCTGAACATCCGATGAAGACTAGGAAGTGTGGAACAAACTCATAAAGAGGCTAAAAGGCCGAAGAGAAGACAACAAAATTAATTTCTAATTAAAAACTGCATATGAATATTATTAGTTTTGCAAATTTTCGCAGTCAGTTTTCCTACTTTTGCTGATCTCAGTGGAGGCCTTTCAGCACTCGCAAATTCGCAATCAGTCTTCAGTTTAGTTACAATTTTCGGCTTATAATATCTTGATTTAAGGACTTTTTGGTTTTTAGGTTGCAGAGAAAGAAAACATGGATTCAAAGTTCATTTTGACTGTGGCGATCGTCTCCGTTATGGTGGCTTTCAGTGCATCAAGTATACTTAAACCACCTAAAATAGCAGGAGCTAAAGATCTGTTAAGCACGGCTGAAATAATTTCTCTTGTCGGTGCTACTGGGCCTGAAAGTCTAGCTTTCGATCCCAACGGAGGAGGTCCATATACTGGAGTGGCTGATGGACGGATTCTTAAATGGGAAGGACATGAAAAGGGTTGGGTTAATTTTGCAAACTCCACTTCTCAAAGGTGACGGCACCCCCTCCATTTCCCCTGTTCTTGTCTGTCTTTCCATTTGAATGGCCATTGATGCTAATCTTGCTAGGTTTAGTCCTTAATTGATTTAAGAATTGGGATTCTGGAGTTCTTTTTATGCTCCTGACAGCTTTTATCACCATTTTCCTGCTCATATTTGCATTATCTGTTTTTCCTAATATGGATCCCTAACAGTATTCTAACCGATGATATTTATTTCCTGTTGCAGGGAAGAGTGCTTTCGGCCATTTGCACCACAATTGGAGCACATATGTGGAAGGCCATTAGGTCTTCATTTCAACCCCAAAAATGGAGATCTCTATATTGCTGATGCATATTTAGGCCTCTTAGTTGTAGGGGCAACTGGAGGTTTAGCTAAACCACTGGTGACTGAAGTAGAAGGTGCTGCCTTGCGCTTCACCAACGATATGGACATTGATGAAAACGAAGCTGTAATTTACTTCACAGACTCGAGCACAGTCTTCTATCGGAGGTAATAATAGCTTAATACTGTAGTTTTGCTTCTATTGACTGTGAATTGATGACAAACTATAGAGATTTTGAAAGATTATAAAATGATATTGGTAATGCCATAAATGTTGTTCATATCTAAAGAAGATCATGTTGAGAAAGAAACCTCTTTGTTCATCAATTTAAGCTTCATGTTCTAGCTTTAGAATGTCTGTATATATGTGTAGGTTCAATTCTTTCTAAACCATAGCTAAGCTTCTGAAGAACAGTAGTTTGGTTGTGAATGAAATCCTAAAATTGACCGAGAATTTTTTTGACTGCAGGCAATTTATAGCATTACTTTTGAGTGGAGACAAGACAGGCAAGCTGATGAAATATGATATAGGCAGAAAAGAAGTAACTGTTTTAATGAGAGGTCTTGCATTTGCAAATGGTGTGGTACTAAGCAAAGACCATTCTTTTGTTCTGGTGGCAGAAACAACTACTTGTAGAATTATGAGATATTGGATTCGAGGTCCCAATTCTGGAAAACACGACGTCTTTGCTGAACTGCCAGGATTTCCAGACAATATCAGAAGGAACTCAGATGGAGAATTTTGGGTAGCTCTGCATTCGAAGCTTGGAATTATTGCAAAGCTGGCCATTTCTAATCGTTCGTTTGGGAAGACATTGTTAAACCTTCCTATAAGCATGGCAAATCTACACAACATATTGGTTGGAGGTCCTCATGCAACTGCAATAAAGCTTAGTGAAAATGGTAAAGTTTTGGAAGTCTTGGAAGATGCAGAAGGAAAGAGATTGAGGTTTATAAGTGAAGTTGATGAGAGAAAAGGAAAACTTTGGATTGCTTCTGTTATGACCCCTTTTTTGGGAGTCTATAATTTCTCACAGTAGCAGCAGTAACAGTTAGATTTGTTTCTTTATGAACTCCCATGGATAAACAGCTTTTTATTGATAGGGAAGGTATGAAAATATCTTCTCGCCTATTCTGTGTTATCATCACTTTGCCTAATTTTGTTGGTGAAGCTACTTAAAAAAGTAGATGCTACTTGAAGATTATAATACATGGTTAAAAATCAAATAGCGTTAAGCTACCATCGGTTTTACTTAAATGAATACAGTGTGAAAGCAATTTCTGGAAGAAAAATGACAAAAAATATTCCCATCTCAAAATGGTTGAATTCATCAAAATGGGAGATATCACCTATAAACTAAAATTTCCCATCTCAAAGTTTAATTAACTGGCAATTCTTGTAGTAATTTATTCTGATCCAACAGTCATTTTATAGTCAAAAACCAATAACAGATTACATTATAATTCTTGTTAGAAGAAAATACTTGTTTATCCATAAAAGGAATTATTATTAATTAATGGGCCATTTAATTTATCGACAGCTAATAATTTTACTGGATACATATTCGGATTTAAAATTTGTATATAAATTACAAGTATAAATATATATATATATATTGTTATTTAAATGAAATAATAAATATATATATATATATATATATATTATTTTTTTTTATACGTACATACAAAACAGGTTGATTTGTTCACACGCTTTAATTGAGGTAGATTTCCAAATTTCAGTTACACCTAATCCTCTTACTACATATACTGACATGCGCAGCTACAGATTCTCCCGTCCCGTGTATATCTCTTTAAGCGCACAAGGAATGAGGTCTGTGTTTTTTCTGGCAGCTTCTTTTGTACTTCTGGTAGCCATATTATTAGTCACAGTTCCTGAACCAGAAGATTTGTCATCATCGTATTTGGAAAATCTGCAGCGCTTAGAAAAAGTGATCATTCCAATAGGAGGCGGTGCAGTTGGACCAGAGAGCTTCGCGTTTCGCGTTGGTGGTGGTGGTCCTTATACCGGAGTTTCTGATGGCCGGATAATCAAGTGGCTGGGAAATGAAAGCCGGTGGGTCAATTTTGCTGTTACTTCTCCTCACAGGTAAGAAACAATTCTGAGTTCCATCTTAATTCCCTATATGAACCAGAGAAAATCTCCATTCCTCAAGGTAGAACTAACTTCAAGGAGTTTGTGATTTTGAAATATATCGCTATCTAAAAATCAGTCGCAACTCGCAACTGCAAGTTCATTCAAATTCATACTATAAAATTTATAAATCTGATCGTACATGCATATTGTTCATCTATATAACATAAAATTCAAATTCATATGTGTGTGTGTGATTGACAATGAGAATGAAAACATGCAATATCGAGATGATTCTAGTTTCTAATTTTCTATCTCCACGATTACGTCATGTCATTATCAAGTCAGTTTTCTGTTTGAACCACACAAATAAATTCTCAGACGTAATTTAAAATTTAAAATTTATAAAAAATGAAGAAGTGGAAGAAGAAACTAATGGACTGGACTTGTGGGAAATCCTACTCTGTTCATGTACAGAAGCGGTTGCGAAGGCTCCTATGGTCATGTTAAGAAAGAGCATATTTGTGGACGGCCACTGGGCCTAAGTTTCAATGAGAAAACTGATGACCTTTATATTGCGGATGCATATATGGGCCTACTTGCTGTGGGCTCAAATGGTGGGCTGGCAACGCAACTAGTAACGGAGGCCCAAATAGTTCCTCTCGGATTCACTAATGCCTTGGATATTGATCAAAATACTGGGGTTGTTTATTTCACGGACAGCAGCACCAAATTTCAAAGAAGGTGAGTACTGTTTTTCACAGGACAGAATTTACAATGTTAAACTAATCCTACTTTTCTCTCCCTTATTTACCAAAAAAAAAAATCCTACTTTTAAAAACAATAATTGATGAAAATTATTTACAAAACATTATAAAAATATATATCTGAACATGAAAAGATATAAATACCCTTATATATATTTCCTTAATGTTAATGGCTGATTTTAATAAAAATTTAGATGAAATGACGAATTTCATATTATTTAAAATAATAATTAATTTTACGAAAAGACTTATAATTTAGGGAGGGACTATTTATGTCAATTTACCTAAAAACAATTGAAAGTTGACACAAGATAATATATTTATTGTCTAAAACAAAAGAGTAATCATATTAATTTTATAAATAGAAAAAGAAAAAAAAAATACTCATTTGCTCTTGAAAAAAAAAAAATAATATATATATATATATATATATATATATAGACTTTTAAAATTTGATAAACTATTTTACTTATTAAAAAAGAAAATCAAAAGATTCTCCAAATTAATTGTTTTCTTATATTTCTTTATAGATTTGTGTATGTATAATAATGTACATATGTCAGAAATGTTATCCAAAATGTATAAAGTTTATGTTTAAAAACTGATACATTATCCAATGGTCTTGAAGAAATTTTTAGATAATGGTCAAGTCATGGGTTTATCCAAACTTTCACATCACATGTTTGAATGCATCCATACCTGGCCTCGGGAAGAGAAAAATATTAGCTAAATCCTCGGAACTCCCCAGCTACGTCCACCATATCCCTTAGTTTTATATACTTAATTTATGACACTATAAAATTATTGTATTGTACAAAAAGTTACCTTTTATGATCATTAATTTAGAATCATATACATTCAAAATCCTCGTAATTCATAACAGAATTTGCTGTATGGGCATAAAGTTGACATTCAGTACATTGGGATTCTTCTTTGTATAGTATTTTCACGTGCATGCATGTTTCAACTTTCTACAAATTGACTTTTGTTAAGTCATCCCCACCTTGCATCAAAATTCAAAAACATTGGTTGAATTTATATCTCAATTTAATATGATATTATAATGAAAGAGAGTAGTAGATGATGATTTATCTCAAATTTAACGATATTTGGTTGGGAGAGACCGGTGCATTATTATCTGTTTTTTACTGACATTAATCCATGATTTCTTTTATTTGTTTGTTTGGTCGCAGGAATTATGTTTCCCTAATAGTTAGTGGCGACAACACAGGAAGACTACTGAAATATGATCCGAGAACCAAAGAAGTAGAAGTACTTCTTGACAACCTAATGTTCCCAAATGGGGTTGCACTGAGTAAAAATGGCGACTTTATACTAATATCAGAGACTACCCGTTGCAGAATACTCAAGTTTTGGCTAATTAAGCCAAAGTCCGGACAGGTGGAGGTTTTTGCAGAACTTCCAGGGTTTCCAGATAATATAAAGAGGAACGGGAAAGGTGAATTTTGGGTGGCTATAAATTCAAGAAGAGGAAAGGTTTTGAAATGGATTCTTTCGTATGACTGGATAAGGAGGAATATTGGGTTCATCATGACGACTCAGCTTCTTCCTTTTGACATTACAAATGCATATTCATATTTGGCTGACTTTTTGGGGCGTAGTTTAGCAGTCAAGTTTGATGAAAATGGTGGTATTTTGGAGAAATTGGAGGACAAAAAAGGAAAGAGATGGAAGCATGTTAGTGAAGTATATGAAGATGAAAATGGTAATTTATGGATAGGTTCTATCAAAATCCCTTCTGCTGTCATATTAAAGGTATCCGAATTAAATATATAGCTTGAAATAGGATATTGAAAAAAAAAAATTTAAAAATTATAATAATATCTATAAAGTTTAAAATATTCAAAATATTAGATGGAGAAAAATAATTTTTTTTTTATCGGTTATTAAGTAACGGTCTAAACCTTTTATTCAATGAGGACATTTTAATTTCTCTCGAAGTAGTTTTTTTTCTTTTTTTGTTTAGACCATTTGGTTTGCAGAGCCATTACGACTCTGACTAATACATCTTTAACCCGAGTTGTGCTTATAAAGTCCAACTTTTATTCGTAGAAAGGTGACTCTTAAATAGAGTTTATAACTAGTGTCGAACTCTTATAATATTTTACAATACGTTTTTCTGTTAATTCGAGGAGAAATGTACTTATAAATAAATGGGAATCGGTCATGGGAGAACCATTCCTCCACTTTTGTTGTAGCAGTGATTTGAGTTTGTCATCAAGTGGTGATAGTACACACAGATTCAGCTGTTCCACACAAGTTTAGAGAAGTGGTGGGGTGGTATCGGTGATTCTCATTCTCTACTTTTGATTTTTTTTAGGTGATATCTCGGGTCTTTCCGGTTCGGACTAATCCACTCATGAAGGCTCAATAATGAGGGTATACCCGTACTTACGAATATATCTCTAACTGTGGAATCGCTGGTAAAGTTTAAATCATTAACCTTTTGACAAACTACGAAGTAAGAGAAAAACTCTTAAACCATTAGTCCATGAGAGTGAGTTCCTCTCATTCTCTGCTTTTGATTAGTATCTCCTGAATCATTCTGAACCTCAGTTTTTAATTGTGTGGCTCTAATTTCTCCATTTGACTTCTTCACTTTCCGTATCCATAATTATCAAAGTAAGGGACTTATCAAAAAAAAAAAAATTATCAAAGTAAGGCAGAGATATCAGATTTGTCAATTCCTTCACCCTCATCCCCTTTTTTCCTCACTTGAATAATAATTAATCATGGTCTTTAAAAATTATTAAATTATTTTTTCATGTTTACATTTCAAAATTATTATGACTGGCAATTATTTATTAAATGAAATGAAACTAAAAAAACAAAAAAAAGAAATGCAAGATTTTTCATTAATTTTTTAAAAAAACTGATACTATATATAATAAACAAAGTAACAAATAACAAGCGGTATAAAATAAAAAATGTTATTATTCTATCAAAATGTATCATCTGTTTTGTAGTATTTAAATTTAAAAAAAAAAAAAGAAAAAGAAATTGAGGATATAGTTTTGCCGTCCTTTGGTTAAACTGAATCGTCAGAGGGAAGCCAAGTGTAAGACCGGGACTGGGAAGTAGAGAATTGGAATTAGCAATCCCATCCCGGAACTTATAGAGAAAAACACTTGCGGGGCCCACATTCCAAATCCTTGTTCGTGTAGGCCCCAACATCCAACTACTTTTTTTTTTTTGGTAAATAACATCCACTACTTATAAATATATATATATATTTTTTTTTAAAATAATTTATAATTATTAGTGAGATTGCTATTAACACATTATATATATATATATAATTATATTTTTTTTTCAGAAAAAATAAAAACAATCATTTTCGAATGTGAACTCATTTGTTAAGAGTCCATATAAAATTGTAGTAAATTTAATTCAAATTACGTCAAATATTAAAAAGTTTTAAAATAAATTAGGATTAATCTTCGTCAATTATTAAAAAAAAAAATAATCTTGAAATATTTTGATGTATTTTAATATCAAAATTACATTTTTCCGTCTAGTCCCACAAACTTTACAAAATTTACTTTGTAACTTTTATTATTTATACTTATAATATAATAATACTAAGAAGAGAAAACAAAAAAAGTGATGATATTTTGCTTTGATGCTAAAATAATAATTTATTGAACAATTATGCTTTTAATTTGTTTTGCTTGTCGTACAATAGAGATTGATAGTGAAAATAAATATTATATATATATATATATATAAATTTTGACAAATAATTAATTGAACTATTCAAAAGTCACATTATTGGTTGAATGAAATTAGTCTACAATTAAACTTTTAATTTTTTTTTAAGTGGTATCTCATGTCCTCCGTTCCCAGAGGTAAGAAAGAAACTCTTAGACCAATGATCATGAGAGATTCGAACCCTTAACCTTTTGGTTAAGAAAGACTATTAAACCATTAGGTCACGAGAGAAACTTCAACTAAACTCTTAATTAATCGAATAACTTTTTGGTTTTTCTTTATTTCCTTTTTGGTAAAATACCATCTTATATTTTTTTTTTTATTTTCTAATAATATTATGGTAGATATACCATAAATCTTTATTTCTTATTTTATTATCACATAATTAAACGAAGATGTTTAAAGATCTTTATGGCATAACATATTAATATTTAAATCTCTTAAAGATTTTATAATATATTAAGATATTTCTAAATAATCATTTTACTTTAAAAATATAGAAATTGCTATATTCTCTCTTGTTTCTTTAATGTTTTTATCGGAAGAGGTTTTTGGCAGGTAACTGAATTCACATATAGAGAAAGAGCACCGGGTTGGAATTCAACCGGATTACTTTCCCAGTAATTCTCAACCACCTAATATATTTTCAAGTAATTGCATTAGTAAATTAATTAATTATTTAGACACAAACCTTCTAAGTAGTTTTGTTTGTTTCCATTTTATTTATTTAGGAAATTTCTTAAATTTAATTTTCTGACTATTTATATTTGTATAAATTGATCTTAAATAAATTAATTATTTATCTATCTTTAATTTCTTTAAATTAGTCTTTTTCAATTAAAATTGATTAATTATTGATTCAATTAAACTTAAAAAGATACTTTTATATTTTATATTTTACTTTTATTATTTTATATTCAATTATACCTTCACGGAAAAACCACGTGTCTTCGTGTTTCTATGTTTCCTCAAACGTTAACACGCACGAATAGAAAAACAGAATTCACCATTTATTACTAATGGCATAACAGTAATAAATTCGATAATCAAGGGCTATTAGTAAAAGAAGTCACTTGATTTTCTGTTCTTCTGCCATGTATCGCTACTGCACATATATATATATATATATATAGAGAACTCAGAATGAATCCACACAGCAGATTCCCACTCCCTAACGCAACGGCGTAAGCACACACAACACTCCACACCACCGAACTATCTTTGCAAGAACACAAAGAATTTTTAAAGTTTTTTTTGCTGAAATCAAATTTTTGCATATGAATGCTCCACCATCTTAATTGGTTTTGAATTGTGTACTGAGAGAAGAAGAAGATCCTTGAGTGATTAGTTGATAATGGAGGCTAAGATGAGGATTGCAAGATCACTGATTCTAACTTCAGTTTCCTCGACAAAAAGGAATTTGGCATCTGGGTTTTTATCGGGGCAGGCTAATCGGGTCCATGGTGGCTCATTTGGGCTGTTGTTTTCGAATTTTTTCTCCTGTTCTGCTGCTGCTGCAGCAGCGACGACGACGACGGAGGAGGTTCCTATGGATACGGTGTCGTCTTCGATGGATACATTGAGCGGGTCGAGGTTGTTTGGGTTTGTTAAGGAGTATGAAGATTATAGAAGGGCTCTGTATGGTGGGCTTACTCATAAGGCTCTCCTTGTTGACGCTGTGGGCACTCTTGTTTTGCCTTCTCAGCCCATGGCTCAGGTTTGTTTTTCCTGTTGTCTGCATGGTATCATTTGTCTTTGCATGTCAAAATCTGGATATTCTGCTCTGTTTGAGGGGAAAAGTTTTGCAACATTTCTAAAATGCTGATTATGTTCTTGTTCTTGTTCTTGTTCTTTTTTTTTTTGAAAGAAGCATATGCTGATTCTTTGAATCTACTATATTATTTTTCTCCATTTTCCCTTTTGGCTTTTGAATATTCGTGGAATTTGTCTCAGAATCACTGCTGATTGATTACGCGATTTTTACCCCTTACTTGAATCTCAAAATTGAAGACCACTCTGTTTTCTTTTTCTATTTTTTTTCGCTTTAGCTTTCCATATTCTTATTGCCTGTACTCTGTTGCTTTCCTACTGTTTGTGGATGTATTTTTATTCCTCCTTAAAAAATATTTATAGAAAAACTGCGTTGTATTTAATACTGAGTGCGAGTTTGGTGCTATGCAGATTTACAGGGAAATTGGGGAGAAATATGGAGTGGAGTATTCCGAGGATGAGATATTGAAAAGATATAGAAGAGCTTATGAACAGCCATGGGTTAGATCTCGTCTCAGGTGAGTTTTTTTTTTTTTTTTTTTTTTTTTTGGCTTTTCCCACTGCAATTATAAAAGTGATAGTGTTTATGAACAACAAGATTGATGGCCTAGCAACTCCTAACATTGGATGGCAATCCATTTAGCTTGATTTGTTAGCTCAGATTGTTTGTAAGTGACCTCAAAATGGTTACTAACAAAATCTGAGCAAAATTTGGTAAAATATCTTTTGAGGAGATAGTTTATTTGGCCATTTATGTCTCTGGAATGTTCCAAATGCAGATATGTGAATGATGGGAGACCATTTTGGCAATACATAGTCAGTTCTTCTACTGGATGCACTGATTCTCAGTATTTTGAAGAGCTATATAGCTATTATATGACTGATAAGGTTAGTTCTAATGAATTACTTTTCAAGTCTTCCAGTTCTTTGAATGCTAGGTGAACTATGTGTCCATATCTGTAATAGCTGCTTGTGGATTACTAGATAAGTTTTATATTAAACTCTCATTTGTTCTTTCTTTAGGCTTGGCATCTCTGTGATCCCAACACAGAAAAAGTATTCCAGGCTCTTCGTGAAGCAGGCGTAAAGATAGCTGTTGTGTCAAACTTCGACACTCGGTTGAGACCATTGTTGAAGGCCCTGAATTGTGATCACTGGTTTGATGCTGTTACAGTGTCTGCTGAAGTATGTGACACTAATTAATCTTTTTCCTACCTGTTCCTGTTTTACCTAATCATTTTGTCCTAACACTGCCTTTGCATTTGCACTTCTTGTTTCCCGGACAAAGGTTGAAGCAGAGAAGCCAAATCCTACTATTTTCCTGAAAGCTTGTGATTTCTTGGGAGTACAACCTGAGGATGCAGTTCATGTTGGTGATGACCGTAGGAATGACATATGGGGTGCCAGAGATGCAGGCTGTGATGCCTGGCTTTGGGGAAGTGATGTTCACTCCTTTAAAGAGGTATTAAGATGTCTCTTTGTTATTCTGTTTTTTGAAATTCATGTTTTATGAGTTGTTTAGGAAATAAATATGCTCCTGTGAGTACATCTAAATTTATATAGCTCTTTATTTTCAGTTGTTTCATAGGTAAAGATGGGTTAGCTTTCAATTTAATGTTAGTGCCTTAGAGTTTGGCTCTGCAAGAGGGTAGTAATTACATGTTAAGAATACACGTATCCAGTTTTCCTTCAAAATCGATCTCCTATGAACTCTTAATTGAACAAGTTCCTGGTTAAAGTTGTTAGGAACATCTGCAAGAGAACTTGAATTACTTAATACTTCGCTTTACTGGATATTTCTGTTTTATTTACCTTGATAGTATTCCACAAATCTTTTGAAGCTTCCTATGGTTTTCAACTTTGTTAACAACACTCATTCGCCTTATGGCATACATCAACTTGATTCGTGATTTGCTTAGAGGCACATTAAGCCACAACCTCCTTATCCAAGTCCTTGGAAATTGTCACAGAGTGACAAACATTACCAAAGAATATGTATAAGCTTAGAATCTTATGGCGAAATAATATTCATGACTACTACAAACATTCTTAATCCAATATAGAAAGAAACTCATAACTTTTATGGAGTTAAAAACTGGAATTTTAAGGTGATTGCAGCTATGATCAGTTCTTTTTCATGGCTTTGGGTAGCTCATATTAGTTATAAGTGCTCTCTTTATTGTGCTTAAAGCCCCAGAGGACCATGTGCTTCAGCTTTGCTCTCTTTAGCTATGCGTGCTAGATTTGTAGAAAACAGCTTAGCTCATAATGGTCGCAGAAATTTATGTGGCCTATGTAAAAAATATTCAGCTTGCTTTACAATTTGAACACCTATGTTACTTCTTTCTAGAAGCTTATTCATGAGGAGATACACTCTTGTTGCAGGTTGCACAGAGGATAGGAGTTCGAGTTTGAACACCGAATTATCATCTAGCCTAGCCTTCTTCAAATGTAAAGGCTCCTCATCCTCTTTCTCTACTCTCTTGCTCACTTGTACATGTTGCTCTCTTTTTAGATATCTGAGGATGCTTGTAGAATCTAATATGCAGAATAAATGTAAGCCAAAAGGAAAAAAAAAAAAAAAGAAAAAAAAGGGGATAGCTCATGTAACTGGATGTTCTCCAGGTTGTCTTTGGAGTTTTTATTACATATGGTTGTCTAGATTGTGGTGGAACCTGAGCACATATAAATGTTAAAGCTTTCTTATTCCAAATTTGGATATCTTTGTCTTCCTTTCATTTTTAATTTAAATTCTGTCCAGAGTCTTTTACTTTATTTGGAGAGAATGTTTATAGTATGAGATGATTGAGTATTCCAAATAACTACACTTGTGCATTTGGCATTCCACCATCTCACTTTTGTAAGTGGTTTGATGCTTAAGTGAGTTATGATTCCATTGAATTCTATTTGTAATAAAGTTTTAATTGAGTTTTGATAATAAGTTATGAGATCAATCAATAATAGAGGGTAAAAGAAATATTAATTAAATATAGAAAAGGGTTTGTGGAAGAAAAATAAAAAAGAAATAGAAAAATGGAAAAGCGTAATTTAAACTATTGTGGTCCGCCAAACGCACCACTAGAAAATGCTCGAAGGCGGGAAATAGAAATATTCTCACTTGAAATCGAACTTCACCGCTCTCCGTCTTCAACTCCGCCGTTTCTAGTCTAACGGCTGCTTTTAACGTACGGCGATCATGGAGAGGATTCACGTATCGGTAAGGGCAAGGCCTCTTTCTATGGAGGAAGCGAAGAGTAGTCCATGGCGAATTTCTGAGAATTCCATTTATGTTCCTAACCAGGCCTCTAAGTTCGAATTTGGTATGTGTCGGTTTACATTTTTCCACGAAATGGATACGCACTCAAGCTAACTCAGTTTCCTCTACTCTTACTGATTTATGCTGGAATTTCATATTTTCTTTGCATAATTTGGGGTTTTAGATCGAATTTTTGGTGAGGAATGCAAAACGATGGAGGTTTACTGCGCTAGGACTAAAGATATAGTTGCTTCTGCGGTCCGTGGATTCAATGGTATGTTTCTGTTTCATTATTATTATTAGCATTATTATTTATTTAATGATGTAATTATTGAAATTTATTTTAGAACGTAAAAATAACTTTCTGGCTATTAGGATGTACAAAAAAGCGAAGAATTCTTTTCCATCCTTAATATCTGAAGGGTCTATAGCTTGAGCTTAATATATGTTCCCTCTTATATATGGATCTTATGCTATCTCTGTGAACTACTCCTTTAAGGGACTGTTTTTGCATATGGACAAACAAGTAGCGGAAAAACACATACTATGCGTGGATCAGGACCTGAGCCAGGAGTTATCCCTCTGGCTGTTCACGATTTGTTTAACATAATTCAAGAAGTAAGAGTTAATGTTTAAGCAGTTCATGGCTTTTAACAATTTTCTTTTGATAACTTTTCTTATATAAGCATCCAGTCCTACTGTGAGTTGGCTTATCAGCGGGTGAATGGATGTAACATTGTGAGGGATAGAGTTTTTACATATATGTTCTTTATATTTTAGGAAGTTGGTCGGGAGTTTCTTTTACGTATGTCCTATATGGAGATCTACAATGAAGACATAAATGATCTATTAGCTCCAGAGCACCGAAAACTGCAAATTCATGAAAGCATTGAGGTACTCATTTATCAGCTCTCTTGCCCACATGACAAAATGACAGTTACATGCTCCAAAAAAGTGTTATATCATGCATTTGTTAATTTATTTGTAACATGAAGCGAGGAATATTTGTTGCTGGTTTAAGAGAAGAAATTGTAGCCTCTCCAGATCAAGTCTTGGGACTTATGGAATTTGGGGAATGTAAGTTCTGATTTTCTATTATTCTAATTTCCTTCTGCTATTTTGTTGTAATCTGTCTCTTGTGCTAGAGTTTAACTCCTGAGGTGTCCCTAAGAGAAAAGCATTCTGATAATAATATCCACTGATCTTTATCTGGTTTAATTTTTAGCCCTTATAAGTAAATTTCTCCATGTTCCTTAAAAAGTTCTGAGCATCAGAAAATCTTTTCCTAGTTCTTTGTTAAGATGCACACAAGTAACTGCCTTTGGTCTTTATGTTTTGATTTTATTTTTTCATGTGGTGTCTTTACTCTCCCTACCTTATGACAAACGCAAAGAAAAGGGTGGCATTGGGGGGGTGATGGAAAAAACCTGTAGGAATCATTTTGGTTCCTATTTGTTTAGGTTTCAGTTTGAGGATAACTTTTAATTTCCATTTCCTTCTTTTGCTTTACAGCTCATCGTCACATTGGAGAGACAAATATGAATGTGTATAGTAGTAGATCACATACAATATTTCGCATGGTATGCCCACTTTTGATTTGATATCCTTTTTTTTTTTTTTTGTGAGAAATGATTTGATATCCTTGAACTTGAGTTTCCTTATTTCAACCTAATAAAATTTGATTATGTAGATCATTGAGAGTAGGGAGAAAACTGAGGATGCTGATGCTGAAAATTCATGTGATGCAGTCCGTGTTTCTGTTCTTGTACGTGGTTGAGAATCTTCCCTTTTCTATTCTCCATTTACTGAAGATCATTCTTAGTAACTACTACTACACAGGATATTTTTCGTGGCCTTTTTTATTCTCTCTGATCTTTCTGATTAATTATTACTTTCCTGTACTTGGTCGGTGTATTGTTACTCAGAATTTGGTGGACTTGGCGGGCTCAGAACGTGCTGCAAAGACTGGAGCAGAAGGTGTTCGTCTGAAAGAGGGCTCTCACATAAACAAGAGCCTGATGACACTGGGAACTGTGATAAAAAAACTAAGTGAAGGTGTTGAGAGTCAAGGGTATGCCTGTCTGTTCTGAACCATGCTTGTTGGAGTTATCATCCTACCTCTAAACAAATGTGTACATTCCTGCAGTGGTCATGTTCCATACCGAGACAGCAAACTAACACGTATTCTGCAACCAGCGTTGGGTGGAAATGCAAATACTGCTATAATATGCAATATTACGCTTGCCCAGGTGGTTACACAATAAATCACTTTTTCCACACGAGGTTTTATTATCTAAAATACACAAAAGTTTTTTGGGTTGTTTTGTTTCTCTAAAAGATTAACAGGGATATTCTTTACCTTGATTCTGCGAATACTCTTATGTGCTACAGCATTTTCATAATTAATTTATAAAGAAATGACTTTTAAATTTGTACCATAAAAAAATCTTACCTTTTGTTGTATGTGTAGACAACTTTTTTTTTTTTTTTTCAACTTGAATGTTTCACTCCTTTTCATGGCATTTTAAATTATAAACCATAAATTTACTAGTTCTCTCCAGGCCACAAACGATATCATATCCGGAATGTCTTCAGTTCTGCCTTTGCATCTACTTATTGGTTTCCTGGACTCATTCTTGTTTCTGTGGGCATTCTTGTGATAACATGCGTACAGATTCATGCTGATGAGACTAAAAGTAGTCTTCAATTTGCAAGTAGAGCATTACGCGTCACAAACTGTGTCCATGTGAATGAGGTAAATCAACAATATTCAATTGTGCTTCTGTTATATTCTTGCTGCAACTACATTAAAGAAACATCTTATGAAGTATTTCCTACTTGTTTAATTTGATTATTGTAACTTTAAAAAATTCTTTTTCCATTGTTTCTCTTCATTATTTGTTTGTGGTTTTCTCCCTATTTGGCATTTAACCCAGTGCACAATTTAATGGCAGATTTTGACAGATGCTGCTTTGCTAAAGCGTCAAAAGAAAGAGATAGAGGAGCTTCGTTCCAAATTGCTGGTTGATATTGTTTACAACACATTTTGAAGTCTATGGTTTCATTTTTGTGGATTTGTCCAGAATACATCTGATTTGTTGGTTTTACTTGTACTTAAGGGCTCCCATTCAGAACATTTTGAAGAGGAAATTCTCAATCTTCGAAATGCTTTGTTAAAGGTTTCTGATGTTCACTATGCAGTTCCTTTCTTAAACAAAAACGTCAGATTTCTTGATCATGAGCTTTTCCACAGGCTGAATTAGAGAGGGAAAGAATTGCGCTAGAGCTGGAAGAAGAAAAGAAAGCTCAGGCTGAACGTGAGAGAAGGCTTCAGGAACAAGCCAAGAAAATTGAGAATCTGAGTACTATGGTTTTGTGCTCAAACAGAAATGACAGTAATGATTTCTATAAGAAGGTATATTATGGAGTGGTTATGGTCCAAGAGGAATCTTACCCTGAAGTTCCCATTTAGTTTAACGTCCCTAAACTTCCAAAGTAATTGCCAAAATTTTCTCTTTCCCGTAAAGGACTTAATTTAGAATTTCCATGGTACTCAAACTAATATTTTCAAAGAAGGAATGTACACCCCTTTTCCTCGAAATTGTTGAATTTGCAGAGAATAAGATATTTATGGGGAGATTTTTTTTTAAAAAAATGTTCATAAGAAATTAGTATCATGGTATGTTACTTGAAATTCTTTATTAATATTTTGCATTAGGACTCAAAATTCTTTATGCCATGGAGCAATTTTCCTTTCCTTGTGGAAATTTTCTTTTAGAACTTTGATTATTTAAAATATTTCATGACAGGTTTTTGTATGTGCAATTGTGCATTTGATGGAGGGAACTTCTGTTTCCTTTTATTTTCTTTTATCTTTTAGGTTTTTTTCATACTTAAGTTTTTGACTGTAGGAGAAACGACGTGATACCTGGTGCCCTGGGAATCTCTCTAAAGAGAGTTTAAGTAAGGTAATAATTGGTTCTGATTTTGCTCTTCTTGCAAGATATTCACTGGTTCTGATTATTTTTAACCAGTATTTGCTCTGTTGTGATTTAGTTATACCCAATGGAAAAAGAAAAGGCTTCTGTGGTGAAGCCTGGAAGAACAGCAAGTGATGTGGGGTCATTGCTTCCTTTTGAAGAGCTAGTACATGAAGAACCAACAACTTGCCCATTCAAGGAAGAAGAAGCTAGTAAAAGTACATTGAAGGAGGACTCTGCACTCCCTAATCCAAGTGCTTTGTTGCATGTTACCAACAGGAGAAAAACAGCACCCAGAAAGAAAAGCTTAGAAGTGGTTCCTTTACATTCTTCTCTATTCTTGCTTTGCCTATATCTCGAGGTTCTCCATCTTATTATTTGTTTATTTTGCAGAACAGTGAATTAGCGCAGATTGAAGCAGAGTATGAGGATTTGGTTCTAAAGTTTGAAACTGAGGTTACTAATTCCATTTTTGTGGGTTCTCTATGGAGTTATTATCATAATAGAACTTTAGAATAACCTGTCTCCTCTTTCCAGAGAACCATGAGTGAAATACAGCTGGACTACTTGAGAAGGAGGCTTGCTGTGGCTGGTCTGTCTCAGGATGGGAAATATGAGACCTATTTCGCTGAGCAAAATGGAGAAAAATCTCATGGAACTGTAAATCAACAACTGAAAGAATCAGAAACTATTCTAATAATCAAGCAGCTTCAAGATAAGGTTCTGCTCGTCGACACTCCTTTTTCATTTTTTCCCCTCATGTTATAATGCATCAATCTGCATAAATTTTGGTCTGGTTTGATGATTCTCCAGATTTTCTAATTTTTGTTTAAAAATCTATCATTTTTCCTTTAGATCACAATGTTAGAGATGGAGAAGTCCTCAAGCCAGCAAAATTTGGATAGTGTTGTTGAATTGGCAACTGAACAAACCTTATCAGCTAGGGAGAAATACAAAGAGGTAATCATGGTCAGATTTATTTTGCTTCACCTTTTCAGCTGTAATTCTTAATGAAGCTATCATAAAATATTAGGTTGTGTATATTTGTTTCTTCAGCAATCAGCGTGATGCTTTTGTTATGTAATTGCATTTATTTATTAGCTTTATGCAGAGCTACTGGATGCTAAAGAGGAGGTGAAGGTAGCTCATGAGCAACTCCATTTACTTCCAAATGTAAGAGAAGTTGATTTTACTGTAAGTGTGTGCATATATTGATTAATCTGGGGTGTTGTGGGTGGGTTGGTATATAAGTGATTGATGTTACAAGCCTTAAGAATCTAACTTACTTCTTTTAGGAGGGAAAATTTGATTCCATCAAGCTATTGATGGAAATTGAAGAATTGATGTTGGAAGTGGAGAACTCGAAGAATCTTGTCGAGTTCACTTCGTCAGATATGGGTGAAGTTATAAAGTGTTTTTCTGCCCTTGCAGGGGAAGTCACTGTGAGTTCTATCATCTTGGAGACATAAAAAATTACTTCTTGTCTCTCTATATTTTTGTTGTTTCTTATCCATGAATACATGGCTGCAACTGCAGGATTTTAGATCTTTAGTTCTCCAAATGTCTGTGGAAATAAAAACAGTAACTTGCAACTCTGAGAAGATAAAGTTGTTTTTGGAGCACAAAGTTAGTGGTCTCGAGGATGAGAAGGTGCTTTATTTTCTATTTAAAATACTTCAAAACTTGGTCGTTTGATAATTTTAACCATTGGTAAGGTTCTAAAAGTTACCTTTTCGAAATAGATATCTCTCCTCAATCACTCCTTAGAGCTCCAAAATAAAATCCAGGAGTTAAATTCTAATGTTCAAACTTCTTCAAAGGCACTCTCTGTAAGTTCCTTTTGCATTTTTCAAGTTTTGCAAGCATTTGTCCTACATTACTCAACCACTTTTATCTTCACCAGGAATTCTCCAAAGAATATGAGGTGGAGAAGTCTGAATTTATTTCGCACATTCAAGCTCTTCAAAAGGAAATATCATGCTTATCATCTTGTTCCTTAGCTAGGGACAAAGAAAGTTTGAGAAAAGAATTGGAAAAAACAAAGACAAAGTTGAGAGATACAGAGTCAAAGCTAAAGAATTCCATACAAGAAAAGACAAAGCTTGAGGTATAAATACTCAGTCTTTGTTTTTGCAATGTTCATCTTATTCAATCTGTGCCTCATTCTACCCTGTGCTTTCTTTTGATTATAGGGGGAAAAGGCTTGTGCAGAGAGGGAAAATAAATTCTTAAAGAATCAGAAGACTATTCTTGAGCGTGATATTAGTAAACGAGATTCAATTGCTGGGAGAAGGTTTGATTCGGCTGTTGAAAGGAGGTCTAGTGTGTTTGAAATAAAACGTGGAACGAGTCCAGCCATAGCTGTTGACCAAGTAATGTCCAAATTGCAATTAAGATTGAATTTGCTATGCCACTTCTTAAATTTCTCCTCATCTATAACCATTTGATGAAATGAGAATTTAACATGGTATTAGAGCAAGATGTTCTGTGTTCAAGTCTTGTCTCCACCAATTTATTGATGATTATTCACATGTTGGGCTTATATCAAAGATTGATGTGATGAATGTGTAAACCAATCTCTCTTAATAACATTAATCTTTTAGATGAAGTGAAAATTTAAGACTGGTCACCATTACTTAAAGTTTCCTTGCATGTTAGGAATGTTCTGAAATGTTTACAAGTTAAGAGTGTTTGGTTCTCTACACAGCATTAGTGTTTGAGCTCCTTTTACTCTATCTTGTTTACCATTCTTACCTTACTCTTTCCTTGTTAAGGATGAGTATAAGAAACTGGAAGTACTTGCATTTGAGATGGAGACAACTATTGCTTCTTTAGAGGAGGAGTTATCAGTTGCACGTATGGAAAAGGATGAAGCCACTTCACAAGCTGACGGTTTGTCCTGTGAGTTACACACACTGTCTGAAGAGCTAAACATGTCAAATATGGAACTGGCTGCACTGAAGGAAGAAGTTTCATGCCTTGTAAGATGCAGTACTCAATTTTGACTTTTATCTTATCTCTGAATTCATACTAGGAATTTTCTTGTCAAAGAGTTTTACATTTCTTACACTTCATTTTGTACCATACCAGAAATCAAGCCTTGAGGAATGTAGATCTTGCAATCAGAATCTAGAAAACTCCATTAATACATTGTTGGAAGAAAAGGATGAGTTGGCAATGGTAATCGTTTTAATATCTCATTTAGCAACAATATATTGACGAGTTCTTGTGTGTCTTTGTCACAAATTGTTCTTTTAAGTTGTTAATCTCCTGCTTCCTCTTTTAACTGCAGCAACTCACTGATGCCCTTTTATTATTGGAAGAGGAAAAGGCCATATGGTTTGCAAAGGAGAAGGCTTCAGTTGAAGCCATTGAAGAAAAAGCAACCTCATACAATACCGAGGTTACCACTTTACTGAAAGAAATTTCAGAGGTAACTAAATTTAAAACGCGAACTGTTTGTTCATAAGTTTGCATGTCTGATAAAGGATAAAAAATCATGCCAACTACATGGATTCTTTTTAATTGAACTTTGCATGGTTCATCTTAATATTAATGTTCTTGCTATGCCAGATTATTTAGGATGTAATGTTGTTTTGAAGTACCTGTTAGCAGTCTGCAACTTTATTGAAATTTTAGGATGAATTCCTCTCATTGGTCTTTGAGATTCTCATGTGAAAGGTACTCTAGGAACACTAATATTAATCATAAGGACGTCACAGTTCTGCCAAACAATATTGCAGCCTTGGAAATTAAAATTGAACCTTGTGAACAGTTTTTTAGAGGTATATTGGTGGTTATTTCCCAAGTTTAAGGAGTGTATAGAAGTTAACTGAACAGTTCCTTCATTATGTTGGTTTGTTCCATTGAAAAACCTTAAGAGAGGTGGTTCCTTCTTTTTTCCCTCTCTTTTGCTGGGGATGGGGGAATGAATATTTAAATATAGCTCTATGCTGGAGTCATTTGTTACTTGGTTAATTCAAATAAGAAAACAAAACATTCACATTAAGTTGGAAACTGTGGCCTGGAGCTTTATCAATCTGACTGTGATGATTATCTTATACCACCAGGTCAAAAGGGAGCTGGAATCTTGTAGAAAGGAATGTAAGTTCCTTGAAGATCAAGTGACAAATTCAGAGAAAAATTTGGAATTGCAGATGAAGTGCAGGTTTCTAATATATTTGAACCATTTAGTTGCATTGTCCAGTGCTGAATCGTTTAATCTCTTAAAGCTTGGACAAAATTATAGATTTTATATCATTAATTCTTTTTTATGTAACTCTTTCTGTTTTGGCATACTAGTTAATAATGCGTACTGAACACTGTAGCAGTTCCTTGTGGCATCACGATTTCAATTGAACTTGCTAAAGTAGTAACCTTTCTGTTTCTGATCCAGTGCAGAGAAGTCACTGGAGATTAATCAGCTCAGGGAAGATCTTAGAGTTTGTGATGACCATGGCAAAAGGACTCAAGAGGTATTTCTACAGTCTTCATCTTTGTTATGAGAATCTCTTAGTTGCTACAGGAAAAATAATTAGTTCTTTAACAGAAATTAAATTCCCAACTGGAATTACTTTCTTTGGAGCATCAAAGCACATGTGATGAACTGGGCAAACTTCAGATGGAGTTAGATAATCTTAAGAAAGAGAGAGAAGATTTGTTAACTCAGTGTGGAGAGTTAAAACTCCAATCAGTCCCTCTGAAGGAAATGCAGGTATTATTATTATTTTATCTGGTTCAGCGCTAAATATGCAGTATGGAGCGTTACAGTAATTTGAAAATACAGTAATATGAAAAATAGGCTGGGTACTAAGCTTTAAAAGATTATTCTGAACCACAATCTGAAGACTTGAGTCTAATCTGGATTCTTTGAAAAAGATAAAAAGGGGGAAAAATCTTAGCTTGTAGGCTTGGTTGTGTTGATATACATTCATTGTTTTGTAAATTTGAGTTTTTGATGTCCAATGGTGGGGTATGGGGGGACTCAAATTATTATTATTTTTTTATTTCATGGCACACGGTGTTCTTGATCGGTCCTATTGGTGACGCTCACTTCCACTTCATGCGGCAGGTCTCTTAAATGAAATAAATTTTAATATCAAATTTTAAATGATTGAATACATAAATACAAATTCAATTTAGTATCACTTAAGTTAGTAAAACTTTTTATTACCTCACCTTCACCTTAGAATGCTCAAAACTATTTTTGCAGGCATAATTGCATTTTAAGATATCAGAAGATAGAAATGATTGTCTCCTATGGTCATTTGGCTAGTCTCTTAACCATATTATTGAAGAAATCCTCCAGTAAATAAACGAATAGTTACTGTGTGTAATTTATGCTTAACCAAAATTTTATTTCGGTAAATTGGATAAGATCAGGAATTTTTCTCTTCTAATGTGTTTGAACAGGATCAAGTTGTCACAAATAAGGAGAAGGCAAAACTCAGAATGAGACTTCGGTATACACAAATAAAATTGGATACATTTAGATATAGACACAAGGAAGCTCTAGATGAAATGGATTTCATGAACAAAAAATATGAAGCAGCTTCGACAAAGTTGAAGGATCAGTTGGCTTCTTATGGGATTGAAGTCCTTAATCTCAAGAAACAGCTTGCTGCTGAAAATGGGCGCTAAAGAAATCTGTTGGTTTTGTATTTATAGGATATTCTGTGTCCTAAAATGAATAGGAAACATTCTAGTTTCATAATGGATCATCAGTTTGTACAATTGGTAGCAATGGTTTCACCTAGAATACAAGTATGATGTATGGTATGCTTATTATCCTTCAGAATCCCAGTTGGCCTACAAATTCAAATATAGTGAAGAAATAAAAAGTTTCTGCTTCGATCTTCACTTTTGGTTTGACCTTAATCTCCCATTGGTTTGCTTCTTGAAGTATGAAGATCTTCCCATTTTTCTTTTTGTTTTTTTTTTTTTTTTTATTTTTTTCTGGTTGTAGTAGTCGATAATTGAAGGCTTCGTTTTTGACTTCTAGCCTCTTTCCATTTGCCTAGATAACATAGAGCATGAATCAAACAACTGCAAGTGACATCTTTTGCAGGGACTCCATCTTGAACCCTAAGAGCGTGGAAAAGCTAGAGCTTCATATAGGGATATAGCCATTTTTCACTTTGCAAAGATGGTCCAATTATGAGTGCCGTAAACAATCACATTAGGCTAGAACTTCTCTTTCTCCATTACTCTGAGGAACAGAATGGCAGTGATGCCCACCTTGCACAACCCCATTCATTACAGTCCCTTACTGATTTGCAGAGTTCTTCATTAGTTACCTTCTTGAATAGTAGTTGGGCCTCCAGAGTTCTATCTGCACCAATCTTCTTAATGGATGTGAAAGTACATCTGGTGAGTAAATAAACATAGGTGTACAAATTATGAAATCAAGATAGCAAAATACAGGTAAGATCAAACTTCAGCCAAAGCAAGTTCCAATTCACAGAATGAAAGTACATGCATCCTTTATGCTGCATTGATTAACTTCATAACTTATAAGAAATTGATTCAGAATCTATTTAGGAGTTCTAGTTTTATTATTATTATTATTATTTTTTAATGTTAATTAATTTAGAAGTCAAGCAACTCCCAGTAGATAGAGGATTTGTTTAAACCTATAAATAAAAGATATCTCTATGTAATATGAGAGTTTACCTTCAATCAGTGAAGAGTCTACAAATTGTTTCTGTAAATTTTGGTTGTGTGAGCAATTAAACTTGTGGTGCGACGCTAAGAATTATTTTGTTCCTTATGGTCAACTATATACCATCAATTTAGCATACAGTCAAATTTAGCACATTTAAGATATAGATATAGGTTTAGTTGCAAATATAGCCTTAGACAATGCTAAGCAAACACAAATTCAGAGACTCTGACTTGAACTGTTGCAGGACAGATGAGAGCATGACTAAGCAAAATAAGTAACATATGGCCATGGTTCTTAAGAATATTTAAGGGGTAAGTACTCTAGAGGTCTATGGTGCAAGTATCAGAAAAGAAGACTGCAACCATAAATTTCAGATTGGTCTATTCCTTCAGCAATACATACACAGACATGCCCAACATGACTATTGCATTAGGTTTCATTATAACATCTCAAAGATTCATACAGTTATAGCATCGAAGAAGTGGTTATATGTTTTTCTCAAACTAAAAACACTTATTATATCTCCTGGAGCTAGCAGTTTCAATTGGATCAAAAGCTGCGGAACCAACTAACTGTGTACAAAAATAGCAACATTTTGTGAGTGGTAACAAATGCAAACAACATATCAACATATGAGGAGCAATCAAGAAAACATAAAAAAGTAATCGTCCAGAACAATGAATATAGGGAAACACATACCACAAAAGGTACGGACCACAACAACGAGACTGATGGTAGAGATATAATAATCTGAGCCCACTTGTGATCAACTTTCAAAAATGTCTTTCAAGCAGCATCCTTCCCTTCATAAAAAGCTCTCCTTGGTAGCTCAAGTTCCTGGTTCCAAGGAGCTCGTCCAAAAGTCACAAAGAGAAAATTACTGAATGCAACGGTTTATGACAAAAATTAACTTCCAAAATCGACTGTACCTTCAATGAAATGGTGTTTCAGGACCATACTATAACAAGGCCGCCAATCATTGGAAAGAGGTACAACTAACAATTATCCATTTTGATTGTCCTATGACTTTCTGTAAAGTTAAACTTCTGAATGGCTTCACGTAGAGCATCAGAAACATTATCTGTTTCTTGGAGTGAATCTAATAACATTTTAAAGGTAGAAGCATCGGGACAGTAGCCTCTCTGACCCATTTCCTCAAGGTATTTTGCTACATCTGTACGTTCACCTTTCTTAAGACATCCTTGAACAATGACATTGTATGCAATTGAATCGGGGAAATAGCCTTTCTCCTCCATGTTCAGAAGCAACTCTTTGGCTTCCATTAAAAGACCACCTCGACATAATCCGCCAATCATTGTGGTATATGTAATTAGATCTGGATATAATCCTTTAAGAATGAGACTATTGAAAAGATCTTGTGCAAGATCAAGACTCCCAAGTTTGCAAAGCCTATCTAGAAGGATATTGTAAAACTCAATATGGAGATATGCTCCATCATTTTCCATCTTACGTAGTAATGATGATGCTTCCTCAATATCCCCATTCTTGCACAATCCATGAAGCATGATACAGTGAGTGTGAAAGTCTGGATTTTTACCAGCAGCCTGCATTTCAAGAAATAACTTTTGTGCAGTGATACACCTACCGACACAAAACAAACCTTGCAAGATAGCATTATAAGTACTAGTGGAAGGAGTTAAGCCTTTATGTGGAATCTCCTGAAAGAGATGCATAGCATCATCGATATTTCCTTTCTTGCCATATTCCTCGATCAAAATATTGTAGCTCAAAATGCAGGGAGCCAGCCCCGCAGAAGGCATGGTTTTATCAAAAACTTCACGAGCTCTGCCTACTTGACCCAGCAAACAGTATCCACCCATCAAAATATTGAATGAAACAGTATCAGGACTAACACCTCCTTGAATCATGTTATGTAGCAAAACTTTTGCATCTTTTATCTTCCCTTCTTTACATAGGTCATCGAGTAATACATTGTATGTGAAAACATCAGGATAAATATTGAATTGTACCATCTCAGTCAAGAGCTTTTCAGCATCTTTCCGTTTTCCCACATTACACATACCATGGATCAAAGAACTGTAAGTAATAACATCTGGACGGATCTGCTTCTCAATCATCCGATATAAAAATGTAAGAGCTTGAGTAACCATTTTGTCTTTACAGAGGCTGTTGATGATAGAGTTGTACACAACCGTATTAGGTCTGCAGCTTCCTCTTTCCATGACTCTCAGCAATTCAATAGCGGTGCTAGTGTTCCCCACCTTACAGAGCCCATCTATTACAGTTCCATACATAAAAACATCAGGTTCACACAATTTTTCGCGCAGTATCTTCTTGAAAAAATCTTGTGCTTCAGGCATCCTACCTTCTCGAAAGAATCCTTTGAGTAAGATGCTGAAAGTGTGCGCACACGGTGAATAGCCGCGCTTAAGGAAACTACCTAACACAGAATACCCAGAATTCGTCTGATTCATGAGGCAAAAACAGTTTATCACCATAGTCATGTGGTAATTATCTAGCGGAAGTTTGTTAGAGAACATATTTTTGAAAAGGTCTATAACAGCTGAATATTGTTTGATTTTTACCAGACGACCTAATAATTTAGTGAAGTCCACAACAGAAGGCAGAGGCCTCATGAGGAGCATTTCATTGTATAATCTTAGAGCATCTTCCAGGCTATGGATATTAGAAAACCTACATTCTAACCTCCCTTTGAAAGATTTATGATCATCTGCATTAGAAACATGAAAAGATTGAGAGCAAAAACCTGCTGCTGCTTTTCGAATACAGAAATATGGCCTCAAAGCAATAGAAAGAGTAGAAACAATTTTCTTCATCTTCGTTTCACCCCCAACCAGAGCTCCTCTGCTTTCTCTTCCGAACCGCCCTAGTGGGTCGCTGAGTGTAATACCGCCGGCGGCTTTTGTTCTTTTGAGATGATTTTGGCTTTTTTCATAATTTGTACTTGGACCCTAAAGTTTATTGATTTTCTCTTTGTCCCCCCTTAAGAAATACAAATCAAGTATATATGTTTTTTTGATTAAGAGCTAATTTTTCATTGTTTCAACTTTTAGCAAATTTTTTATTTATTTTATTTTTAGTGAACACAGTGCTCGATTAAGACAAGAAAAATTTGCATAAATAGTCCAAGAAGAATTTATTTTTTTTATTACTATCTGTTTTTTTACAATACATATATAAAAAAGGATAATAATAATAATAAAAAAAAAGAGCAGAAGTCTTCCCTCTCTTGCGACAGACTGAAGCGGCAGACTACCTGTTGCACTTCACCCACAGATTCCTACTGCCATTGCTGCTGATCATTTCTTCCGGCGGTCGTAGTAGATACGACGATAACGGTGAAAAAAGGAATTGTTACTGGGACATCTTTTAACCTTGGCAAGTATTCTTCTCTAGTAGAGGATGAACCTAGGGTTTGATTTCTGAATGCTTATTTGGGTTGCTTTTGACTGATTTTTGTTTATGGCAACTGTATGTTGAACTTGGTGGTTTAAGAATTTTCAGGCGGGCCTTGTCTTTGCTGTGTGTGTCATCTTGAATTAGTTAGTGGTGGGGTAGAATCATGACTCAGTGGTCTTTCTCAAGTATTATGGTGTGTTAAAGATTTCATATCTGTGACATACAGAAATCTTTGGATGCTTTGGAAAAGCATTCTGCATTCATCCTATCATGGTGATTCTTTAGGGGAACTAGAAAATGAGAAAAAAAAAAATTGCTTGGTTATGGCTGTTTTCTGGGGGAATTCAGCAACTTTTATCAGGATCCACATTGGATGCTTTTTCTTTGGTGGCTTTCAAGATTGAAAATCCAGAACCCCCTACCATCATTTCTTTTGATGGGGTTTACAGCTTTAGTTTGAGTTATCATTCTCCCCTTTACAGTGAAGCTGTTCGTATACTTCTATAGTCGTTTAGCTCACTTTGGTACATGTGATATTTCTCTATTTGTTCTTGTAGACTTGAAGTAAGATGTGATGTTAACCAGTGTTCTCTTTTTGCTATTTCCAATTGTAATATCAGAATCTCTTGGCCTGCTTATGTGTTATTTAATGCATATCTAGCAGAAGTATCAAAGAAATTGCACCATAATTAGATGGGTTGAAAATAGTAATATTTTCCCCTTACCGGTTTACCATGTTACTTTACAAACAGTTTTCTGCAACTCAAATCCAAATCAACTCCTTTGTTGTTCCTCATCTATTAGCCACAGTTGCCATATTTAAATCCTAATCTTTTGACGTATTGTGGGCCATTCATCTAAATACATAGGTTTAACTTACAATCTTCATTGTATTTATTTAGGTATTTGTGTGATATAATGTCAGTTAACTATACAAGCTTTTACTTTGGAACAGATCATATAATTCCCTTAGTGATACGTCTGGATCATATCAAACAAACTGACATATGACAGGAGAAATTTTCAATGCAAAGTTTGTGTCATTCCATACCATGTGAGTGTTTTTTTTTTTTTTCCCTCTCTGGCTGGTGAGAATGTTAATCTGATTAAAAAATAGAACAATCATCTTATCTTGCTGCAATTAGTATGGAGTTAAAAGCATCATAAATTCTTCATATTCGAGTTTGGTATGAATATAAACAGTTTGCAACGACTAGTAGTTTTCTTGTCCTTTTTTTTCCCCCTCTCCTGGATGCATTAAATAATGACGTAAAAACAATATCCTCTCATAATTTCTTCCTATTTATAACTCTTCTGTTTTTTTTTTTTTTCCCCTGATGCATTATATGATGACATAAAAACAATATCCTTTTATAGTTTCTTACTATTTATAACTCTTTTTCTTAATATTTTACATCTCTCCCTTAAAAATCAGTTTGGTTGCCGTTACTGTCTTTTCCTTTCTGAAGATATCCTTTCTTTCAATTGTTAGATCCTGGGACTTGGGAGCATAAATTTTGAGACCTATTTTTACGAAAGAGATTTACAAGTTGAAAAGTGAGATGTGGCTGCGAGCATGTTTCGCAGTGAAGAAAATGTGCAAAATGGTGTTGCATTTGTAGGAAATATGGTAGATGTTGTGGACCAAGCATGTGACAGGAATGAAGAGATTGCTCATTCCGCTCAAAGGGACACAGTAGGAACAAATGGATGTACTGATTTGGAGCCACATGATGGCATTGAATTTCAATCTCATGAGGCAGCATACTCTTTTTATCAGGAATATGCCAAGTCCATGGGATTCACCACCTCAATAAAGAATAGCCGTCGCTCAAAAAAATCGAAAGAATTTATTGATGCTAAATTTGCATGTTCTAGATATGGAGTCACACCAGAATCAGATGGTTCCAGCAGTAGACGTCCTAGTGTGAAAAAGACAGACTGCAAAGCAAGTATGCATGTTAAAAGAAAGAAGGACGGGAAATGGTACATTCATGAATTCATGAAAGGGCACAATCATGAGCTTTTGCCAGCACTTGCATACCATTTCCGAATACACAGAAATATGAAATTAGCAGAAAAGAATAATATAGACATCCTCCATGCTGTTAGTGAGCATACAAGAAAAATGTATGTTGAAATGTCTAGACAATCCGGTGGAAGTCTTGATATAGGCTTCCTAAAGAATAGTTTGTACCATGAGTTAGGAGGACGGTCTCTGGCACTAGAGGAGGGAGATGCACAAGTAGTGCTTGAGTATTTCATGCATGTTCAGAGGGAGAATCCTCGCTTCTTTTATGCAATAGATTTGAGTGAAGATCAGCGTTTGAGAAACGTGTTCTGGGTTGATGCAAAGAGTAGGAAGGACTATAACAGTTTTAGTGATGCCATCCTTTTTGACACCACCTATGTTAAAAGCAATGAGAAAATGCCATTTGCTTCATTTGTTGGGGTGAATCATCATTTTCAGCCCATATTACTTGGATGTGCATTACTAGCTGATGAAACCAAATCCACCTTTGTTTGGCTAATGAAAACATGGCGTAGGGCAATGGGTGGACAAGCTCCCAAAGTGATAATCACTGACCACGAAAAAGCACTAAAGGCTGCTGTTGGAGAAGTCTTCCAACATTCACGGCATTGCTATGCTCTTTGGCACATATTAGAGAAGGTTACTGAAACGCTTGCCCACGTAATTAAACATCATGAGACTTTTATCGGTAAACTCCATAAGTGTATTTTCAAGTCACTGAAAGATGAGGATTTTGATATGAGATGGTGGAAGATGGTAGGAAGATTTGAGCTGCATGAAAATGAATGGGTTCATTCTTTATATGAGGATCGTAAAAAATGGATTCCAGCTTTCACTAGGGATGCATTTTTTGCTGGATTGTCCACAGTTCAACGATCTGACTGTGTAGCTTCCTTTTTTGACAAATATGTACATAAAAAGATCAGTTTAAAAGAGTTTATTCGACACTATGGAACAATTCTTCAAAATAAGTACGAAGAGGAAGCCATAGCTGATTTTGATACATGGCACAAACAGCCAGCTCTGAAGTCACCTTCACCTTGGGAGAAACAAATGTCTTCAATTTACACACATGCGATATTCAAGAAATTTCAAGTAGAGGTTTTGGGTGTTGTGGGATGTCATCCTAAGAAGGAAAGCGAAGATGGAAAAGATGTAACTTTTAGAGTGGATGATTGTGAAAAAAATGAAAATTTCATTGTCACATGGAATGAGGAAGCATCTAAGGTTTCTTGTTCATGTCTTATGTTTGAATCAAAGGGTTTTCTTTGTAGACATGCCATGATTGTTCTACAAATGTGTGGTCTAGCCAGCATCCCATCTCAATACATCCTCAAGAGGTGGACTAAAGATGCAAAGGATAGGCAAGCACTGGTGGAGGGAATAGAGGGAAATCAAACGAGGGCGCAGAGATATAATGATTTATGTAGACGAGCCATTGAGTTAGGTGAAGAAGGTTCTTTGTCTGAGGAGAGTTACAATGTTGCTTTTCGTGCACTAGTTGAAGGCCTGAAGAACTGTGCAGATGTCAATAATAACAGTAACCCTATTGGCCTTTATGATGGCGAAGAAATTAATCAGGGAATTCATCCAATCAAGGCAATTAAAAAGAAGACAGCAAACAAGAAACGAAAGGTATGTGGTGTGATTTAATGTACTTAATTCAGGTGATTATGTTTCTCTTCATTGCCATTGGCACTATGTTGAAAACCATATCTTCATTTTAGGTGAAACCTGAGTCCAAGGCAGCAGTGGTTGAGACTCAAGGCAGCTTGCAATCAATGGTTTAGTCTTTTGTGACTTTCTAATTCGTATTGGATTATATGGATAACTATATATATTAACAATATTTTCCATCCTCTAATTGATAACATTTGTCAAATTATTATGTTGGACCTGCAGGAGAACGTTGGCTCAGATGCAATGACACTCAATGGCTATTATGGGACTCAGCAGAATGTACCGGGATTGGTAGGAAATCTATATCTATAGTGCTTAAGTAAACTATATTTAATGTTCTGCCTAAAGTTATTACTTTTAACAGATTTTTGATCTTTAATAACTTTCTACGTCTATTGACTTCATAATTTCATTTAATTCCAGATACAACTGAATTTGATGGAGCCACCTCACGAGGGCTACTTTAATCAACAAAATATGCAAGGACTGGTATGTGGTTGCATCATACTGTAGTCATATTTTTTCACGCTGCTTTACCACTAACAAAAAGCATGAATTGTTTAAAATGTATACGGTAGAAGAAAATTGATTACACAATTTTTTGATGGAATTTAGGGACAATTAAGTTCTATTGCACCAAGCCATGATGGGTTTTTTGCGGCTCAGCAACCGATGCCTGGACTGGTAGAATATTGTACTATGTCATACTTTGTTTCTCTATTTTCTGTTCAGATTTTGTAATCTGTCTCTCTCTAATCATGCAGGGACATCTTGATTTCCGATCATCGCGCTTCACTTATGACTTACAGGTGAGTGTTATGTATGGAGTTTTGTAATTTTTTAAGTCATTACGCATGATCATCTTTGTAACTCAACATGTATTAGTTAACTTCTACATCACATTCTCACCCAAATCCGAAATTAGGACGAGACCAGTATAAGGTCAAGTCAACTGAACAACGGAACTGCAAGACATCCCTGAGGATTATTCACTTTTCGTGCCTGATGCAGAACCTTCAATTCAGTCTATGAAAGAGAAGATCTGGGTAATAGTACTTCAGATTTTGTTGCTGCAATTCTTACTATAATTATATTTAAACAGGTAACTTCATTTTCTTACAACCACTACTTTTTAATTTGAACTAGGTGTTTTGTAGGCATACCATGGCATATATATATATATATATATATATATATATATATATATATATTTATTTTGGTAAATAAAAGGTTGAGTCGGGTATAAGATCGGAAGTGGCTACCCCAACTAAGAGAATCCAACCGCTAGAGAATGTTTTGTTCGCTGTATAAGGGTCCATGACATATATATATATATATATATATATATATTATCTTGTGATGAAACAAATTTTGCATTTTTACTTCTCTACTGCTCAATAACTCCTGGTACTATGTGGGCATTGCAGATGATGGAACAACGAGGCAGACATTTCTCCAAACGCCTGAAGTTGCCCTCCCTATTCTCTCTCATCAACCCTTTTTTTTTTTTTTTTTTGTACAAATGACATATGGACCCCTAGAAAGTTATTTGTGATATGCACCTTCATGTAAATAGATAAAGGAAAAAAACTGCGGCTAATTCAATCCAGACTATATTTTTTTCTGACTTATAATCTTCTTAGCAAGAAAAAAAGAATTGGGTTACGATTTTTTCTCATTATATATATATATATACATACGGGAAGAATATGCCATGGGATATTTGAAACATTTATTGGACTTTAAAAATAAAAAATTAAAGTAAGAGATAAAGGATTGGGCATTGAGATGGAAGCACCAAAACACAAGTATTTTGGATTAAAAAACGAATGCACACGCATAGCAAGCAGCAGAGAAAAAACCAATATTCTGGGCATGTGCTTCCCATGCAATGTCACACGAAAGTAACGAGATTTCCTGTTCTCGCTTTGCCTATATGTGCATGCGTTGTTACGTTGGAGTGTGATAATCATAATTGTTAGAGCACCTTATTTATTATATATATATATATATCAATCATTCAACGGAGACTTGCATCACATTGTTATACTTACCAGCTACCACTATCTGTCTACCTATATATTATATTATATATATATATATATATATATATATATATATTACTTATAAAAAAATATATTAATGAGTTAGAAGAATTACGACATCTCTTATATATAATATCAACAAGATTCCCCTTATAATATCATCTTGTGGATTAATTTTTGTACTTTGTCACATCAGTAGTAATTTAAATCATATCCATTTGAATTTTTTTTTTAATGTTCTTTTGAAATGTCATTTTATAGGAGGTTTTTTTTTTTTTAAAATTTGAGATTTATAAATATATGCTAAAACAATTTAATATTCGACTAAAATACTCAAAATATCGTAATAAATTAAATTGTAATCGTGTTGTCTCTACTGGATATAAACTCCAAATTCTCTGGATGAGAAAATAATAAATGCTGCCCCTTTATGAAAAAGAAATTTCTTAAAAAAAAAAAAAAAAAAAAAGAGAGAGAGAGAGAGAGTATTAGGTAAATGAACAATGGAAGCTTACTAAACATTAATTAATTAATTAGTTTAAGCATATAAAACTTTGAATTTAAAATTCACAATAAAAATAATCAACCTATAATTTATATATATATATATATATATATATTTTATGCAGAATATTTTTAAATTTAATTTGAAGAATGGTGAGGTAATGAACTATATATATATATATATATATATACATGACCAGGAAGATAGATAAGCTTCAAGGCGTTGATAAATCTCAAAAAGAATCTTCCTCCAAACAGATTGAAACCAGTCAGTTCCGCTTCCTGAAAACTCACCAAAAATGGTTGCCGCCGTATCCCCACCATTAATGTTCGGTTGGTCGTTGGATGATATTATGATTAGTAATATTGAACAGAACAAGAACATGATGATGAGCGATATCCTCGGAGTCGCTGAAACAGAAACCTCCGATGATTCACTTCTTCGTGATAACGATTTTCCCTCCCCGGATAATCATCATCGGAAACAACAAAACCGTCGTCGGCGACACCGAGACGTCGACGATTTCTCAACTCCTGAAGAAGATCACAAGACGGTTAAAAAGCTCAATCATAACGCTAGCGAACGCGATCGTCGTAAGAGGATCAATGGCATGTACTCTTCTCTTCGTTCCCTTCTTCCTCAGCCGGATCAAATGGTTCGTACCAATCAATCTCTCTCTCTTTGCATCTTAATTTCTTCATCTCGCTGTGTATCTATATATATATATCACCACCTGCACCCACAACGTGACTATGGATCAACACTGTGATATGCCCTCGTCTCTTGTATGGAAAATTGAATAATACGTTGAAGTCAAAACCTATAGTTAATTACTTGCAATATCTTATTTATATTAAAAAATATTTCAAATTAATTATAAATAAAATTTATTCTTATATATGGTTGTTATATAAACATACATATATATGACATATATTGTAAATTTTAAAATTTTTCTTTATCTCAACTCAATTAATCATTGTATAACATATATTGATTTATAATACAATAATTATGGATTATTAAGCTTACAATATCAATTTTTATTTTGTGTAGAAAAAATTAAGCATTCCGGCGACGGTGTCGCGGGTGCTAAAATACATACCGGAACTGCAAAAGGAATTGGAATCGCTGGAAGAGAAAAAAGAAGGTCTTATGAAGAAGAAGAAGAAATATATTGCAAAGCAAGAAAACTCCTGTTCCTTATTATTATTGGAGAAACAAAGAAAAGATCGGTCTTCTTCTTCGGTTGTTTCAGCAACTCGACTCGGCGAAAAAGATATAATGATTCAAATATCCACAGCCAAGAATAACAAAGGATCGTTTGGTCACGTGCTTTCGAATCTGGAGCAAGATGGCTTTGTTTTACAAGATTCTTCGTCTTTTGAGTCTTTTGAAGAGAGGATTTTTTATAATTTGCATCTCCATGTACGTATTTCTTTTTTCTTTTGTGTATTATTAATTAATTAATTAATGCAGCTGTGAATGACGATTTACTGATGATTATCTGGGTACAGGTTGTTGAAGGAACTCAAGTAATTATTGATCTTGAAGATTTGAAGGAGAAGCTCTCAAATATACTGTGTGAAAAGCGTGAAGACCCATTGCTGCATTTGAATTTTGGATCTAATAATCTATTAGGGTTTTTGTAATTAGCTTCCACTCATATATATATATATATATATATATATATATATATATATATATTATATATATATATATATGTGTGTGTGTGTGTCTGAGTGTAGAGGGGATCAATTAGTGAATTTACGTAACGACTTCAACCGAAAGCTGTAAATAGTTAATATATTGAGCTTTATATATATTATAATATTAATAAAACCTTGATCGAGTTTTTATATATATATATATATATATATTTCCTTTTTATTTTTTTCTTTTAAAAAGAATTTTTTTATCGGAATAAATATATTTTCAAACAATTTAATTCCTTATTTACTGTATAATTAAAATAAATTTCAAAGAATAAACACATGTGGCCTATTAGCTCAGTTGGTTAGAGCGTCGTGCTAATAACGCGAAGGTCACAGGTTCGAGACCTGTATAGGCCAATTTGTTTTTTTTTTTTTTTTTTTTGATGGATTAATTTAACTTCACTTTTCAGTATGTGTATATATATATATATAGAGAGAGAGAGAGAGCAATTATTGACACAGTTTTTTTATGTCAACTCCTACTTCTGGCCAAACAAATGAATCCAAAGCTTAGACCAAATGTATTTCTGGAAGGGATTTGTCTCTGCTATGGGATCTTATAATAAATCCATTTCTCAAACTGGAAATATACATACATATATGTATATATATTCAATCCCTACCATGAAAGAAGGAATTTAATTAATCTCCCATATATAGTACGTCCAACTTGATCTATATATATATAGCATATTTCGAGAAATTTAAAGTATATATATATTCACTAACCACTGTCGGCAAGGCTACAAAATATTGATTAATGTAATTACTATATTTGTGCGGTAAGTATCACATTCAACTTAACAAAGTTTTAACTTCACTCAGTTCAAATATATATATATATATATATATATGAATAGATACATAAAATATTTCCGGTTTAAGAAAGAAGAAGAAGTTTTAGGGTTAAACGAAAGGTGACGTAATATGCATGTCATCTTACACAAGCATGAATAAATATTACTAATGGATTGTCAATTATAAGAGGGAAAAAAAAAAAAAGCTAGCTAGGGCCTGTATAATTAATGATCTGATGATTTAAGAGTTATGTTATACAAAAATTAATTAAAGTTATAAACTAATAATTGATTAATTAATTATAGTGTTAGGAAAAAAGTAGTGGTAGTACAAGGTGAAGTGATCTTTATAAAGAGGGACGAAAAAGACTGGATTTGGGTAGAAGCATTGTCTAGACAGAGTTTTATTTATTAATTTCAACATAAATTTACAGAGCCTGATCTATCAGTATGAATAATGTGTGCAATGAATCATGGCCAAAGAAGTCACCTTCCACTTCTCTCAAAACACACATTTGAAGGCCAGGAAAAAAAAAAAAAAATATATACATACATTATGTATGTATGTATATATAGTAAGGGATATGAATGCAATAGTAGTAGTAGTACGATAATTTCAAATGTCAAATACACAGTTGCATTGAAAATTTGAAACACTGATCCAGACTTAAGGAAATTGTTGGTTTATACTTTTTCCTCTTTCCTTTTTCTCAACTTTATATATATATATATATATATATATATATATATATATCTATATACATATTTTTCCTTTAAAGTAAGAGCACAATATATTAATTAATATATGTTCATACTTGAAAAAGTTAAGATTTTTTTAAACAACTAAGTAAAAAAATAAAATACTTTTATATATAATTAATCTATCTTCATCAATTAAAATGAATTGATGTGCACTAGAAAGAGATATTTTTTCAGTGTGTCAAGGACAACTCTTTCATTGACTGCCCCTGAAAAGTTCCTTCCCTGAGTGGGTGAACTATACATATATATATATACATATATACATAAGTATAACTCTGGTTAGGAACATTTCCAACCATTATATGCCATATTTTAAAGAAATTTTCAATTGTTAAAAAGGTAAACTGCATTAAAATCAGATTAAAATATCTTTCTATATTATATAAAATTTAAATTCAACATACGAAGGATGTGTAATCCAAAGCAAACAAGAACAGGATAACATCATATATATATATACTTGGCCAAATAATGTAAAGTACAAGCACGCCGACAGCTATTTTTGCATAAAACTCGTGGATGTGTATGCTAGTAAGTTCATAACGCGCAGAGGAAATATGATTACTCTCACGACTTTTCTGGCCCTCTCTCTCTCTCTCTCTCTCTCTCTCCTCCTCTTTTCTCTTGGATGCATGCACAATTTATATATATATATATAATGTGGCAAAATCTTCAACTGGGGAAATATCTCCTCGATCAAAGCGATTTTCTTTCTGTCTTTTTTGGTCCTTGGATTCCCCGTAATTTCAATACCATTCACTCAATGCACACATTGTCTTAATAGTTTCTTGGTTCTTTTATTTATATATATATATCGCTACACTACATGAGTTGCACTCAGAAAAGTTAATATATGGATCAAAAAAGGCGATGAACCGAAGTCAAGTTTTCTTAATTTGGTAATACTTATCATGATGTCCCGAAATTGGAGTGTTCGAATGATTGATTCTTTCACTATTTCATGAACCTTCTCTCTCTCTCTCTCTCTGGCAGTATATATCTATACATATATATATATATATATATATATTAGTTAGCTAGGACGTACGAACGCTCTGCTTTTAGCTTTCAAGAAAAGAAAAATCTGTCCTCCAAGTGCTAGCTTTTTGTCTAACAATAATATTGGAGAGAAGAAGATTCATGCATGCATGGACCTTTTTCTTTGTGTTTCGTGGATTTCTTTTGGCCTCATCTAGAAATTAAATATATATAATTAATTAGTTAGTGGTGGAAACAGAAGTGATCAGATGAAAATGACTTCATCAAAAAGAACTACTACTGCCCATCGACCCTGAAACCAACACTGAAAGGCAGGCATCACAGGAAAACGATTGATACGAAGTAGACAAACATTATATATATATGTATATTCTTCATTTGTCCATCTTTGCATTTGGATAATGCATTCATATATATATATATATATATATATATAGCATGCCAACATTAAAATTACATGTATATATAATATATGTAGTCTGAATCAGACAACATATATATCATCTGAATCTAGACAAAGTTTCAATTGAGAATTAGACTTAGAATTTTCTGGAAAAAATAAGAAATATGTTTCTAGTCAAAGGTTTGGTAGTTGATGATCCATGAAATAGGGTCCCCGACATTTTTAATTATCCTTGTCATTCACAGAATGACAAAATTTACTGTATATATATATATATATATATATATATATATATATATATATATATATGTGTGTGTGTGTGTATATATCCATCTTTTCTTGGTAATTAATGCAACTTTCTTGATTTTAAGTTTAGTTAATATTGAACAACCAAAATTAGCTTCACTATATTTGGTCCTTAAAACCATATTTTTTTTTCTTTCTTTCTTTTTTTTTTTTTTTTTTTTTTTTTTGTTTTGGTGTGTTGTCTGAAATCGAGCAAACATATACTTCTTAGTATTTATTCTAATTTATATTTTTCCATCTAAAATAAAAATAATTTGGAGACTTAAACTAGCTTAATTCTTTTAATTAATATGTAAGAAGAAACTTATGGTAATAAATTAATGATTGTACTCCATTTCACTGTCTTAATGATGAAAAACAACTTTAAATTCAATATCTTTGTCACCTCATATTCTTAATCAACAACGTAGTAGTTCCCAAAACCACATTCCTAGAAGATTTATGACCATATAATATAACGACTTTTTGTGCTTTGCCCCCTCCCTAATTCCTTCTTCTAATTAGTATACATACATATATATACTATTGACTATTGGATATATATGCATATATACTATTGACTATTAGATATATATGTATATATATAAGACTCAAGAAACTTACAACTATTTCAGATAAGTATTTAGCCCATAATATCCAAACAAAAAAGGCAAAGAGTGAAAGAAAGCCTTGACTAAGCGACACTTCTGTCGGTGTAATTCATGAATATTACACAATTTGACTATTGGATCCTTAAGGGAAAAAAAAAAAAAGAAAAAAAAGAAGTTCCCGTTGTTTTCAAATACAAAGATTCTATTATATAACACTTGTCTAAATTTTTTAAAATCTCATATATGCCCCTTAATTATCTTTATTAGATAGGTAATTATGTGTTAAGATATATAAATAATATATATATATAAGATTAATATAGTATAAAACACGACACTAGTGTTACATATAATTTAACTTAGATTTGATGAAATACGATACTGTTAATTTATGTACATTTTGTTTTTAGAAATATCACAAATAGAAAGAGAGTGAAAACTCTCGTCTCAAATAAGAAAGAACTCAAAAATCAAATATAACTCCTTTAATACATACTCTTTCTTTTACTCTAAGGTCCATCCAAAGTTGTACCAAACTTTGACACAATCAATTGATCGTTCTCATATCTATATATATATGTGTGTGTGTGTGTATACATAGTGAGTACCTTCTGCAAGACTTCAGTGATGAGTAAATGTAATAATAATTTTTTTTTTCTCCATAAGTTATATATCTGGTATATGGTAATACTCAACTAATCTAAGGTGAAGATGCATGAATCAATATATATATATATATATATATATATATAAATACCAATTATACATATATATGTGTGTATAAATTTTCTTTACACCCGTTTATAGGAAGATTTTGGAAAAATTAAGTAGGGGACCTATAATTTTGTCTTCTTAAATTGCAATGGATTAGTGTACTCCAAAGTTCTATACATCTTTGTCATGCAGATATGTTCATCATCACTATCTACATAATTGTTGTTAATTTTTATTTTTTTTCTTTGACAAAGACCATTGAGAAAATTTCATAGAAGAACTTTCTGGAACCTTAATATATTCAATGTATGTAGTTCCATATATATAATATATTTGGACAAAATTCCACTATAATCTATAACGTGTTACTTATTAGATTAAATTTTTACATTAACTAACAAATTCTATTAAAAAAAAATTAAAACATCAATAGAATTTTTTTTTTTTTTTTTTTGGGGGGGGGTGGTGGTAAGTAAACATCAATAGAACTTAATATGAAGACAAAAATTAAAAAGTATTGGATTTAAAATTATAATGATGAACAAAAAAAAAAAAAAGAAAAAAATACCGATAAATAAATTTACCTAAAGACCCTTTGGGTACGATGAATCGAGTCTCACCTTTGACATTACGTTTTCGGTTGGCCAGGTGACGTGTCAGCTTGACAAAGACAGCCGTTACATTCTCTCTCTCTATCTCTTCTCTTCTCTTCTCTCCTCTGCTCAGCTGCGCTCCTTAACTCTTTCCTACTTCACGTCCCCCACGCTTTCTTTTCCTTTCCAAGTTCTTCCTTCTTTTCTCTTAATTACAGTATTTGATCGATCCGCCTTGGTGGCCGCGTTCGGACAATGCGTCATAAATATCTGCAGCTTTAATTAATTTTGCTCTCAAGGATGGTTTAAATATATATATATACGTGTGTGTATGATGGTTAGTGATGAGAAGGAGGTTGAAGTGAATAGCGATAGAAGCGATAACCAGAACAGCAAGGGTTTGGTGATGATGACGATGAGGTTCTTCAATACAAAATCTATAGCTATAATGGTTGTAGTCACATTCTTCCTACTGGTGCTGCCGTTGGTCCTTCCGCCGCTTCCTCCCCCGCCGGTGGTGCTACTCGGCATTCCAGTTCTGCTCATGGCGTTTCTTGTTTTACTGGCATTTTCTCCCCCTCGTCCCCGGCCAAATGTCTTCGCTAATTTCTCTTCTTTAGAAAACAAACTCTAATATTAGTTTTTTCTTGATCTGATTCATCGATCGAGTAGCTTAATCATATATATGTATGGATGGTGAATTTTGAAGATCCTTCTGCAACTAGTAAATTTACCTATCTATATTGAATCCTTTGATCTAAGTGCATTGTACTTGACGTTGTTTTTCTTTTTCTTAGTGACGTAATCATTTTGTGGAAGTCTAGCTAGATTTTGACATAGGTAGGTAGATGATAAGCTTATAAATTGTTTTTCTTATACTTTTATTATTATTAATTACATAATCCAACATTACTTAAAACTCCATTCTCATTATATATACATATATACGAGAACTAGTAATACCAACAATGGTATTCACCAAAAAAAATAATAATAATAATAAGTAATACCAACAATGGTTCCTGCATTTAATTAAATTTTATGTAGGTATAATAACAAATGTGGAATTTGAAATTTTGTAGAACGTTGAAATTCGGTCAAACTTAAGGTGGTCAAATCATTATAGTTTAATTTCCTATCAGAACGTGGGCAGAGTACTGCACCAACGGATGGCGAACTAAGCCTGCTGGCTCTTGGCAGACTGGAAAAAGGGTAAAAGAGGTTTTGGTGGTTGTGGTTGTGGTTGCAGTTGCAGTACTTAGCACTTTGTTTTGACGTGAGAGGAGAATGACCAAGTTGATTGAACATCTATATTTCTTGGGACTAGTACTACTCTTCTAGGCCTATACATACATACATATATATATATATAGGTCAGCCCTGGGCCTATTATATTGACTACTCCAATATAATAGTCACCAGACCATTATATATATATATGTATGTACATGAAGGTTTAACGTTTTCAAGAAATGTTTTTTACACAAAATTTATAATAGTACTTAACAATACTAATGAAACAGGAAATCTTTGTAATTTAAACTGAAATAATGTTCAGTGTAAACATGAGATTGCACCTGCAAAGGAAGAAACTTTTTTTTGTTTTTTTTTTTTCTTTTCTTGGTTTCTTGGGAAGGAGGAGGATTACGGAGAAGGGTTTTCAGGTATGGACGGAGTACACGAGGAAGAACACTTTGATAATATCCGGAGGATTATGTTTGACCGGCTTCAAAGATGGAGACACGTGAGAATGTTGTTTTTGTTATGAGGAGAGAGAGAGAGAGAGAGAGAGAGAGAGAGAGAAACAGAAAAAAAAAGAAAACAAAGGAAAAAGAAAGCAAAGGCCGGGATGTAGGGTTTACTATGTGCCAGTTGTGGAGATTCATGAATTAATCTGTATTTGGACATGAAAAGAATCCATCTTTTACAAGGTGGTTTCAACTTTTTAAGGTTAAACATAATATATATTAATACAATATTTAAATATACAAAATTCAAGTTAGCGATTTGATTTGGACTTTTTCGAAAAAAGAAAAATATATGTCCTGGATTTCCACCAGCTTCCACTCGTACGGTTACGGCTGCAAAGAAAAAATCTACCTTTGCTTTGAGCTCTGTGCAACTCTCTGATATCCATCATTGCATGTGATCAAAAAGATCTGCTCGCTCTCCTTACATATAATAATTTTCTTTTTTCTTTTTTTCGCTGTTCAGCAGCTTACATATAATATTTAGCAGATAATTAGTTTTAAGGAAATTGGTTTAATTTTTAATTATTTTAAGGTTGTCGTTTGATGTTTTGGAGCCATATACAGTTTGGTAATTATGATATGTAAAAACTTTGCCTTTTATTTTTGTCATATTTAATTATTAATGATGTTTAAGAAAAGTTTGTTATAATTTAAGTATCTAATTAAATGCGGGTTTTTCTTTGATGTTAGTTTGTTGCATTTATTTCATCAGTTACTAAAATATTTGGCATATATATATATATATATATATATATATATATTGTTCAACAGAATCCTACACTTTTAATTACTTATTCTTTGATTCATTTATAGTTTTAACATTAGCATGAATTGGTTACTCAATGAAAAATTAAATGAAAATAACTCTGCAACACTAAAAATATATATATATATATATACTAGGTAGTTAATTGTTTTTTTTTTCAATCTATAGTTAATTTTTTCTATTGATTTATAAATTTTTTTAAGACATTTTATATAAATATTGTAATATTTAAAATATATTATTTAATCATAAAGACTAATAAAAAGTCGAAAGAATTAAAATTTTATTATATAAAACTTTGTAATCTTACATTAAAAAACTATTATTGAAGTAGAAAAAAAAAATTATATATATATAAATTAAAAGATCAATATAATGATAAAAAAATTACAAATATTTAGATTAATTATGTAATAGTAATTAAAGAAAGTCTTTTAAAAGATTTTATATAATATGGATAAGTATTTGCTCATTAAAATGTATTTAAAAAAAATATTAAAAATATAATAGATAAGAAAATGTATTTTGTTTTTATCATTTAAAAATTAAAAAATAGTTTATAATAACAAAAATATTAATATAAATTAGAGGAAAAAGATTTTATAAATTTTAAATTTAATGTCTCTACTCACATTATGAAGAGGGTCAAGGGAAAAAAAAAAAACCTTAAACATTATAATTACATTTTTTGGTACAAAATATAATAACAAAAAAAATTTAAAAATTAAAAATTAAAAAGTCATAATAAAGGATATGAGAGGTCGTTAGACAAAAATGTTTTATTTTAAAAAAAAAATTTCTAAACACGATCATAATTACATATTTTAATAGAAAATATAGTAACAAAAAATTAGAAAAAAAATAAAAGGTTATAATAAGAATGTGAATTGATACATAAATATTTAATTAAAAAAAAACTCTTAAAGAATATGAAAGGTTATTCGACATAAATGTTTAATTAAAAAATTGAAATAAAAATAAAAAACCCTAAACACCATCATAAAATAAAGACCAAAAAGACATTAAAATTCAAAAATTCAATAAAATTACAACTCATGTCATTAGAAAGTTGTATATGTTATTATATATATATAAGATAGATATAAAAGAAAATTAAAGAGAAAATGAAAATTGAAAAAGAATATATATTAAAAAGTTAAAAAAATGAAAAAAAGTCATTAAATATAATATAAGCATTAAAAAAATAAATAAAGAGAAAGTAAAAAGTTATTTTTTTTATAAAAAAAAAAAAACTCAAAAGTCATTAAACATAGAATGAGAAAAAAAGATAAAGGAAATTACAATAATGTCATCATAATGATTTTAAAAAAAGACAAAAATACAACAAAATTATAAAATACATGTCATTAGAAACTTACAATCTTATAATAAGACTTTTTTATATAAGATATATAAGACTTTTTTTATAACTAATACGATTTGATTGAAACGTTTTAAATACTAATGTAGAGATATCACATTAATTATTATATATATAACTTATTGTTATTTCATTTCAGAACATAAATTAGGTTTAGCAGCCTCACTGAAGGTGCATGCTGGAAAAAAAAAATATATCTTGAAAGGGACATTGATTTTTAAGCAGGCCTGTTTTTTCAAGATACCTTATTTCTAAAGTGATACCATTTTTAAGGAAATAATATGTAATATAGTATATATATATATATATAGTATATATAATTGAATACCTAGAATTTTAAAGTTGTGTATAGATAAAATGCATGGTTTGTTTTATAAGTATATTCATAAAATTAATAACTAAAATATTATTAAAAATTACTTTTTTTTTTTTATGTATTAATGTTTTTTAAGAACATTTTTTTTTTAGTTTTTGAATAAATTTCATAATGTTTATTAATTTTATTTCAAACTTTTCTCTTCCACTTCTTTTATTTTATTAAATTTAAACGTATATGCTCTTCAATATATATATATATATATATATCAAAATTATAACTTTCTCAAATGGAAGAAATTTTAGAATTTCATAAAACTTTTTTGGGAAGAATCACTTGATATATATATATATATATATATATATATATATACGATAGTGTTCTCTCTCTCTCTCTCTCTCTCTATATATATATATATATATATATATATGTATCTATATCTATATATGTATTATATGAGTCATTAGATGGTTTTCCTCGTACAGCAAACATGTAAGCAAGTTTTCTCCATACTTCCACCGTTCACTTTTGATTCATGAATGAACTAACGAATGAAACCGTCCTTGCTTTGTAATTACCGATATATCCCTATCTCAACTTTTGTTTCCAATAATGGACAAGATTCCAGACCCTCAGATCCATATGTGGGACAAAATAATATTTGTTCTCATTCACCAATTGAAGAAAAAATTATATAAATTGGAAAAGAAAGAAAGGATTTCTCATGGGCCAAGTGGGGAAAATGGAAAAAAGGAAAAAGAATAAAAGAATCTCCCACTTTGGCCCATCAAAAAAATCCTCTATACATTGTATGGGTACATAAAAATCATCAAAATATATTATTAAACACACAAATTGAAATTTAAAAACTAAATAAATAAAATAAAAACTACAACTTGAACATTTTAAAAATATATATATATAGGTAACTAGTTATCAATACGAATTCATTTCCTTTTTTTTGTTAGTTGGTTTTTGTGAAAATTAAATATTCCTTATGTGACTTTGTTCTGATTTTAGATAATTTATATAATTACTTTTTTACGTAATGATTAATTATGTGAGGCCAGTTTCATGCTTCTTTTTCTTTCTTAACTTTGGAAACTCAACCCAATTGAACATAATGAATCTTGCTTTTGATGGGAAAAATTCCATTCTCCATCCATACATATATACATATATATATATATATGTATTTATTGTCAGTAATAGGAAGACTATAATATAACCAAGAAGACATCAATTTGCTTAGAAAATCTGCACCATCCATATATGTATATGGAAATCTGGATGTATTGTTTTCATGTTATTGAGATTTACAACTTATTATTGTACTTCCAGATGAGACTTCACTGGAGATGATGAAAGATGGAAAAGGAAAATATTTACATTTCATGCATGATTTCAGATTTGTAAGTGATGAACCTCCATCTTAGAAAGAACAAACAACTTCAGCAAATATAACTGGAAAAACCAGCTTCTAGAAGATTAAGTGTATATATATATGCCTTCCCTCCCTCCCTTGTACACTGATCAAATGCAATTTTGAAAGATACTGTTGCTCGTTAAAGATCATCAATGGCTCTGTGGACTAAGGCAAGAATGATTTTTTCCTTTCCAGAATCTTTCATCTATGGCAAATCTCATTTGAAGAGCATATGAAGAATCTTCTATACAGATTCCATCTTTAAAAAAGGGCCTTGGTTGCCGCTACCCAAAAAAATAGTTCATCTTGAATAATCACACACCACAGTGTATTCTATGCAGATTGAAAAGTCACCTGCCCAGCAGCTGTTTGCTCATAATCAGCACAAGCTTCCGGTGTGTCTTCTTCACTTGGTGGAACCAACTGCCAGAAGAGTGGCAAATACATGTCCCACTCCTTCAGAATGGCAGCACCCCTTCCACTCCCAGTTTTCTCCTGAATAATAGACGTTGGCACATCAAAAGATATAATAGCAAGATTTAAGAAAATGAATAAGAATTACTTTTAGAATACAAAATTTGTGTTCTTGTGTACATTCATAAGATTTCAACTTACAACGTGGGCCTGAATGAGATTCTTAAGCTGCATCTGGCCAACTGGAGCAAGAACTCTCTGGATCTTAACAATTTCCTTGTTCACCTGTTACAGTTTCACATCAAATGACCAGTAGTAAGCCACAGAACTTTTACAATAAATCACCCACTTGGCAAACTATCGCCAGAAAGTAAGAATATTCAAGAGGCCAGATACTAGTTATACCAGGAGAGGAAAAAATAAAGAAACACACACACACTGGTTGGCAATGATGTTTGCTATCACAAACCTTGGGAATCAGAGTATCATCCTCATCTAGAATGTAGGCTAAACCTCCAGTCATTCCAGCAGCTACATTTCTACCCACCCTATTTCAAAAATATATGATAAATGTAAGAGGAAAGAATATGATAATACATCACTCAGTAAATAACAAGAGAAGGTGCTTACTTTCCCAGCACCACCACACAACCACCGGTCATGTATTCACAGCAATGATCACCAGTGCCTTCAATAACCGCTTCAGCAAGTGAGTTTCTCACAGCAAAACGCTCCCCTGCTTTTCCTCGAACAAAGACTTGACCACCTGTAGCTCCATACAAGCAAGTATTTCCAACTATTGTGGCATCCTCGGGGCAAAATCCAGTATTCTCAACAGGAGTCACAACCAATTCTCCACCAGCCATACCCTGAAGTGAATGTTAAGTTTATGCTAAGCACAAATAAGATGACCGCATAACTATTTGGAAGCTTATTAATGAATGAATATTTCTTATGTCTGTGAATCAGGTATTTTCATGATAAATATAAGATATTATAATCTTTAATAAAGGAGGTGGAAAAAATGAAAAATGATTATATTTCCAACAGGTATCCACGAGAAAATTGCAAGATAAAAAAGAATAATAAATTGTCCAGCCTCAAGGTTTTAATTGTTTTTTATGTATTATAAAGCTGGTGGCATTTCAAGCTTGGATTAAAGAATCACGTTGATAGACAATAGCTGATCAACAAACCTTTCCCACGTAGTCATTTGCTTCCCCTACAAGTCGGATGTTCATCCCAGGGGTGAGAAAACAAGCAAATGACTGCCCAGCACTCCCCGTGAATCTGCATTAAGAATCAATAACAATAATAAATTAATCTAACAGTAAATCTCCGTTAAATATTGTAGTCTATATTATTACAGATGCTTTACGTGATATTGAGCTGCCCAGCAAATCCAGTGTCCCCATATCTCTTTGCAACTACACCTGCAACACGGCCACAAACAGCACGGTCCACATTGTAGATTGATACAGTTTTATTTACCACCTTTTCATTCTTAATTGCATCTGATATCTGTACAGGTGAAAAGAACATTTAGGGTTGGGGGAAAAAAATTGAAAAGATAAAAATAAAAATATAGAGGGACAGTGAAAAGGAAAGCACACAAACATATCAGCCAAATAGCATATCCTTCTTCCTTCAGCAGCATAGTCCAAAGAAGAAAAATAAAATTGTGATCTACTGTTTCCAATCTATAATATTTCTCATAAAACATCATCCACGCTGCAACTTAATTTATGTGAAAAATGTAGGAAGAGGAAAAGCAATCTAATGCATCCGCAAATATATTAGGTTATATGAAAATTCAACAATGCACAAAATGGTCTCAAGATGAATTTCAATCCTAAAATAAAGTCCCCAATCATTTCAAGTATGCCTCAAAGTAAATAACAAGAGACGGAACAAATATTCCAGCACATACATCAAGAGGGATAACCAACATGCACTAAAAATAAATAAAATCAAAACCAAGCACTTCTGCAACACAAAAGCTATATAGATTTTAGTAGCGGAGAAATAATCATATATGCAATATGACTCTACCTCTGGATCTGACAACAAAACATCATCCAGAACTGGACCATTGCTGTGAACCTCCTGGTTCCTAATAACAGTGCTGCTCCACTTTGGTAAACCAACGTTCTAGAAATGGGAAACAGAATAGCATCATGATAGACACAATATAAATCAATTGCATAATCATCAGGAGAAAAGGAAAACTTTTGGATCCATACTGAAAGAATATAACTAAGATCAATATGCTGAGTCTTCAACAACGATATATCTCGGGGTCTTAATAGTTCTGTGTGCCCAATAACATCATCCAGTTTCTCATAACCCAGTTGCGCCAACATGCCTCTTACCTATCAAAATATCATCAGGAAACTATAAGATCATGCCAAAGTAGTAATGTTATTAAGCATTTTGCTGAGATTGAAAGTTAACCACTAAGAGCACAAGCTTCTACCTCCTCAGCAACATATAAGAAGTAGTTAACAAGATCACCAGGCACACCAGGAAAACGAGCTCTTAGTTCTTCTCTCTGAAGCAAATCAATAGAGTTTTAGAAATGTTGAGGTAACATGAATCAAGATATTGACAAGGAATCAAAGAAAATGCTTTATGTATCAAACAAATAGATTTACCTGACTTGCAACACCTACTGGACAATTATTTGTGTGGCAGATACGAGCCATGACACAACCAGTGGCAATCATTGCAACAGAACCAAATCCATATTCATCAGCACCCATTGCCGCAGCCATTAGAACATCCATTCCACTTTTGAAGCCACCATCAACTCTGAGTATGACTCTTTCTCTGAGCCCATTCTCAATAAGCGTCTGAAGGATATAAGTATATAAGAAACAGGAGGGCTATACAGATCTTCTTCCTGGTGAATAAGGGATATCACTTTCTTTTCAGTCTAAAAGTGGGTACAAACCTGGTGAGTTTCAGTAAGTCCAAGTTCCCAAGGACCACCTGCATGCTTAATGGAGCTTACCGGGCTGGCTCCAGTTCCTCCATCATGTCCCGATATCTAAAGAGCAAAAAATTGGTGCGAATAAAATATGACAAGCATTGATTACAAAATTTTCTTGAACTCCATCAGAAACTACAAAAGAATTCCCTGATAAGAATGAGCCTATTCAACATTTTCAAATCAAATTGACAATAGTAAACTTGGGAATAACTGTTACCAACCTTATTACAAGTTCCCTGGAGTAAGTTTATATTGACTTCAATATCAGAAACAGAGGAACATGAAAGACCATAGAAAGACTTCATATAGATATGCACTCAAGAATTTAAATATTAACAAAATTCATGTCCAAGTTGATCATACCACTCTTCTATGTTCTACCTTAGAGAATGCTGTGAATACAGTATAATACTAGAAAAATTGGATATCTGTTTGTCTTTCACTTGTATTTGTTTATATGCTACAAGAGAGTGCATGGAAGAAAACACACATCTGCAGAGTTGGAGAAGTAATAACTCATGTTCAAGAGTTGTTTAACAAAGTCAATTTAAATATATGTGTTCCCATTTTAATTTAATATCACTGGTGACTGCTAGTTGGTACCTGTATAATATCAGCATTACCCTTCGCAACCCCTGAAGCCACTGTACCAATGCCAGCTTCTGCCACAAGCTTTACAGATACTTTTGCCTTGGGGTTGACCTGTTCAACTATTAGAACTCAGAAAATCTTGACTTTTACAGCTCATATAACATACAGCAACTCGCACTTCAGTAAATATGAATAAATAGATCACGCATCACACATCCAACACACATACCTGATGAAGGTCAAAGATCAACTGAGCAAGATCTTCGATAGAATAGATGTCATGGTGTGGAGGAGGTGAAATAAGAGGAACTCCAGGTTTTGAATTCCTTAATCGTGCAATGTAAGCACTAACTTTTTTCCCTGGCAACTGACCGCCTTCACCAGGTTTTGCACCTTGTGCAATTTTGATCTCCAATTGATCAGCATTTGCTAAAAATGTTGGTGTGACACCAAAGCGACCAGAAGCAACCTGCAAAATAAGTAGTTAAATCTTGCTCTTCCTCATACAGAATTGCATAATAAAGTGAGAAATTGTGGCTGGAAACTTGATTATAGATATTTTACCTGCTTGATGGCACTAGTAGCGGTATCCCCATTTTGAAGACCTTTGAGGTGTGGGAGTGTTGGAGAATACCCATCAACAACATCAGTCAGGGGCTTCCAGCGAATTGGATCCTAAATAGTGGTAGCATTAACTATCATTAGTAATTAACAAAAATAAAATTGAAGAGTTAGTTTATAGATCAACAAATGAACAATCATTCTCTCGTTGCAAAAACATCCAATACAGAATATTTCAAAAATTACCTCACCACCTTCTCCTGAATTTGATTTTCCACCTATTCTGTTCATTGCAATTGCAATTGCCTCATGAGTTTCCCTAGAAATAGCTCCAAGTGACATACCACCAGTACAAAAACGCTGCACAATAGATGAAGCAGGCTCAACCCTTCCCACTGGGATTGGAGATCGATCACTTTTGAACTCGAGAAGATCACGGAGAACCTGTAGCAATTTTAATTTTCAAAACCCTACTTGAACACTGATTCTTTTAACAAATTCAGAAAAACTGTGTCTTGCTACTAAAACAAAGGAAAAAGAGAAATCAACATAAATTCCACTAGTCGTCAATTTTTCATTGGGCTCATTTGATAGGGAAGCTACATATGAAACCACATAGTCTGACCAACTTCGATATGGGAAGACCAAATTATTTTCCCTGCAACTCACATTCACAGGTCGAGTAGCCAAATGTTGCTGATAAACAGAATATGCACTTTCACTTTTTTGTCGGACAGCTTTGTGAAGCAATTTCGACATCTCTGGGTTGTTGCTATGATACTCCCCTATAATGAAAAAGAAAGGATTTAGCAAAAACTATCTGACAGATGAAAAGGCAACATTTCAACAACAGGACCCCACAGCTTCTTTTGAGTATGTTAGCATCACATGTACTACCATCAAGCATAAATATATTTGGTAAGCACACTTTAGAAATTATCCATAATATTGTACAACTTACAGAACTTTGCAAAATATAATTATGATATAAACATGAAGATGATATACCTCCTGGTCTGAATTGTATAAATCCAAAATTTTCAAGTCTTTTAGCTGTATCCTCAGAGAAAGCCTTTACCCAGAATGATAAATTCTCCCTTGCCAACTGCAGGAAAAGAAGATATATGGAGTTATATAAAAATGTAGAAACAATAACTTTAGTTTTACAGCAAATGCTGATAAATATTTTAAATGGAAAGAATCCTCATTGTCAGATTTTCTGTAAGATAAAGAGAACCCATTCGAACTTAAGATTTGGCAAGGATAGGTACTGGAAAAAATATCTAGGTGCGTTCCTTGTCTTCCTTTGTAGGATGCTGTTCGATCTCAAGTTATTGGCTCACACTTTTTTTTGTTAGGGATATTGAACAAAATAATGCTAGGAGCCATCTATAGCAAAAGATAATTTGTGTAAAGAACATGAAGTATTAGTGTTTTCAGTAACTACTTGCTGACAGAGCAATTTCTCAACTGAAATCTAAGTAATTGAGGACAAAAACAATGTATATGAATAATATGATTAAGAATAACAGTTGCGCGGAATTTAACCTTACATTCACACCGATAAAGAAAAAATATGACCCTTTTTTTTCTCTTTTTTTTTTTTTTGCAATGAAAATAGTTGGATCACACATGTTATTTCCAACCTTTAGCTGACCTATCCACAAGCATCTGAAAGCTATGACAAAACATTTTGCTCATTTTACTCTAATAAAGTTATACACAAATGAAAGAAAATTTTGGAAGATATTTTTCCTAAAAGATTTATGGTTTAGAGGACTATATTACCTCATCCAGGGTTAACCCACCAATACTTGATTTACTCCCACAGAATGCAATGTCAACTACTTCTTTTCCCAATCCATAAATTTCAAATATCTGAGCACCACAGTAACTGAAACCAAGAAACTTGTGAGAAGGATATCCTAAAGGGAAAAAGAAACTGCAGGCCCCACCCCACGCAAGAAAAAATAGAGATCGCGCAAAAAGTGGATGGACATGCAATGAGACTAGAATAAACAAAGGGGTGTAAAGCAAACAACACATACCTTGAGAGCAATGAGATACCCATTTTGGAGAGTATTTTAAGAAGGCCAGATCTAACAGCCTAAAAAAAAAGGGTGAAAAAATTCAAGTTCAGCAAGCAGTGATGCGAACCAATTGCAGTAAATCAACAGTTTTTAGCATTAGAATACAACCAGCATCACCTAGAACCGTAAGGCAAGGCACAACACACAAAAAGGAAGATACATGACATTTCCCTTTTATATGGTTTTTAAATAGAACAGAAGCCACTTGATGTCAAACCAGAATGTGTAAATATTCTAAAACCAATAGCCCAGCCCAGCAAAACCAAATGCTTGCAGGACACATTCAGCAAGAATCTCTATGTATTAGAGGAACTCAAACAGACAACATCCATGAAAAGGTTAGTTGGTAGGATTCCAAGATCTGACAGTACTATATCAAAGCGTAGAGAAAACAATATAAAACATGATTACAAAGAACATAATATTGGTAATTTCTAGTTGAACCTTCCTGCAGAAAGGAATATAATCAAATAATTTTTTTCATTTAGTACAAAAGACTAAATAGATATAACTAAGGAAACAAACATGCAAAACCAAAACATCTAGGCTTTTGTATAGAATACAAACCTTGCAATAGTTCTTTTGAGCCTGTTCAATTGTAACAGTGGGCATCTTTCCGTTCCTCATTAAATTCACAGTCTTAGTGCTCAAGCGCCATTGTCGGCATGTCTCCAGTGCCAAATAGGGGCACACAGCACTATATAACAATAATGAAGTTTGAATACACGAAAATTAATGAGTTTGAATATGTAAAAGCAACACTCTGGAATCAAGAGAATGAAGGCATGGAGCAAAATTTGCTTGCAAGATTATTACATAGTTTCAATTAAATATAGCTACAGTGAACAGAGAAATATTATGTGAAACATTAAACCAATAATTAAAAATAAAAATGGAAAAGAAGTATAGAAGGCAGAAAAGACCTTGCACCATATCCAATTAAACAAGCAAAATGGTGAGTACTGAAACACTGAGCAGTATCGGCCACAATAGAAGCTGACATTCGTAAGCCATTCTGGATAAGATGCTGGTGAACAGAACCTACAGCAAGAAGTATTGGGATTGCTGGCTGGGTTGCTTCCTGACAAGAAGTAGAAAAATTGGAAACACACATCAAACATTAGATAACCAAAGCCTCAGAATCTGGAAAATAAATGAACCATGAGATGGTATTCAATAAAGGAAAAAAACATTGTGAATAACCTAGGGCAACCAAACAATTGAATTGTGTTTACCAAAAGAGAGGAAGAAAAACACAAATCAATGCACAGCAAAAAAGAGACCAAAAGATTAACAAACTACAATCGAATAGCAGTAAAGAAGAACAGCATTCTAGTGTGCGGACATGACCACTAGTCCTTAGTTCTTTCGCTCTTTTAGAAAGAGTTTTCTATGCAGAATCAATTCGAGAAGACTCAGATACTGTAGCCAATAATCTAATCTGTTGAATCATGCACACTGCTCATGAAAAAACAAGCCCACATACCTGCTCATCAAATCTGTCAGAGAGAACAAGCAACTGGGATCCATTTCTTACAGCCTCATCAGCTGCTTCACAGAGTTTGTCTAGTCTCTTCTTTAAAGAACCTTCCAGCCCTTTCCTTACATCAAAAAAGGTTCGTAAAATTTGCGGCTTCAAGATTGGGTCTTTGAGTAAAGAGTCAAGCTCTCCTTCATTTAGTATGGGACTTGGCAAAATCACCTGGTTGATAGTATGAAAATGCAAAGCACCACAAGCAACTTCAGTGGAGAAAGAATAACAAAAAATATTTGATAGAACCACATGAGGAGAAACAAAATGTGGAATTACAGTGAAGTAATTAGATAAAAGAAAAATAAGAAGAACGAACCTGAGAGGCATTCTCAGGTCCAACTTCAAGTATGTTACCACGCTTGCCAAGATTGACTTCAAGAGACATGACTAGTCCTTCTCTAAGAGGATCAATAGCTGGATTTGTAACCTGAGAAGCAGGCATATGATAAATCAAGTATAAGACTAAAGAAAAGTTAACCAAAAGAAAAGAATTACTTCACACAGCAATGGAAAATAAATTCAACAAGAGGGAAACTAGACAAGGATGATGAATCTGCATAAGATATTTCCTCCTTTCAAATTGAATGAATTGAGTTACTCTTTAGGACGTTCCACAAATTGTATCCATTTTATTAACATGAACATGCTTTTTAGTAAAAACTTTCACCATTACCCTCACTTGAAAAGAAAAAAAAAATGTCAGACTATATTCACACATTGGAAATATAACAGATGATTAACATAAGAGGATATATGGTTAAGATATTCCTCTTATGTATTTCTGCACTGGAATTCATATATTCAGTTTGAAATTGGGAGTATGGAAAATCGACCTATGTTTCACCAATGTTTTCAGAAACATGTAAACATATGAAGACTCATTTGCTAGGGGTACTGAAACATTCCTGCATTTTTAAACCAGGGATTATCCAGATCACAGTGTAGAGCTTGCTAACCTGAGCAAACCGTTGCTTGAAGTAATCAAAGATCATGTGTGGCTTCTGAGACAATGCTGCCAACGGTATATCATCTCCCATACAAAAAGTAGGCTCCTTTCCTTGTGAAGCCATAGATTCAATAACCATTTGAACATCCTCACTTGAATATCCAAATGCCCTTGAGAAAACAGGAATAACAGTTAGCACCCAGGATCAAGATATTGAAAAGTTGCTTCCAGATAAGAAAAGCAAAAAATCTTTACTAACTGAGAAAAGAAGCTCGGATTCTCACAGAGAAATTGGTCATTAAGTATTAATATATTTTTGATAAACAGATTGACAATGAAACCAACATGATGTCATTTTTCCAACTTCATCAATAGTTGATTCTATATTCAGTTTCAGTAAAAAAAAGAAAGATGTCTGTCACCATCTGTGGGTTGAACTAATATGTCAGTATTCACTTATGCATGAAGTTCGCCTATTAGAACATACATCTAAGTACTATTCTATGCATAAGCAACTTGTTCTTGAAGAAATACCAAGCCAGCTAAGTGCTAGATTGAGACGATGGAGAAAGTGTATTTACAGTCAGGAAATTTCATAGTTGTACCAACAGTGTCACTAAGAATCAATGATAAGCATGAATTGCATCCTCTTATATAGGACCAAAAGCAGAAACCAATTGCAAGATTCATGAATAAAAAATGAAAAGAAAATTTACCAACACCCCCCCCCCCCCCCCCCCCCAAAAAAAAAAAAAAAAGAAAAGAAAGTATGAGCCCTTGTGATACAAGAATAATAACTTGGCCAAGAAATTTGAGATGATCAGATGTTCCAGAGGCTTACTGCTGGTGTCTTAATATTGCTTCATTATCCATTTCTGTTGTAGAAAGGAAGTTTGCAGGCTTCAGTGACCGTAATTTTTCATTTACCCACTTTCCATAGGGATTCGTTAACGCAACTCGTTTCTTAACTTCAGTGTTTTCAAAAACCTGTTTAGATTGTCAGGATAAGTAAAATATCTCCTGAGACATAATCAAAAAATCCTTGCACAAAAACGATAAAAAGAGATGCACTATATTCAAAATAAATGGTTTCATAATAAAAAATCAAGTCTAAAAAAAATTTAAAAAAATTAATTGATTAATGGTTTCATAATAAACATTCAAGTTCCAAAGGGTTAGATCATTTCAGATAAGGAATCATCAATTAGTAGTAGTGGCAAAATAATGTTCAAAGACTGACAGAAAGGACAACTTTTCAAAGGAAAGTATACTCCTTCCATTGTCTTTGATGATGAAATCCAAATACTAAAAGAGTTAAAGAGAGGGTCCTTTGGCTTTCTCCTTGTCAAGTACTCAAATTTTGTTAAACTCAAATCACACAAGAGTAAAAGCTGCAGGCCCAGGGATAACTATCAGATACCTAGCTCAAACTTTAAAGTGTTAAAATTCCCCAAACAGATACTAACACACTACTCCTATCCTATCATGCAAAATCAGGAGAGACCATTTATTGCATTCAGTCAACAGGAAAATATAAGTAGGTTCTATTCGTGATGAATATTTTAGTTACAGGGTAAGCTTTATATAGTACCATCCTTAGCCATAAGCTAGTTGTCAAAGATACCTCTAGCTAGATGGATACAAGAGAAATTACTGGAACATGAGAAGTTACAAGATCAAGCACAACAGAATTAGTTCAGCTTATGTAAAAGCAATACAGAATTGGGAAAATCCATATTACAAACCTGACCACTCGTTAGATCAACAGCAATCATCATTCCAGGACCTAACCTCCCTTTCATTGTGACTTTTGACTCATCCATTGGCAGAACACCAACCTAGCGAAAACTAATCGAGATCAGGATTTGCAGAAAAGAAGTATAATAGACATTAAGGTCAGTATAGATCTAAAAGAAGTACAGCAACAGTAAATTTTGCAGAAAAGATGGAAAAAAGCAAACCCTATCTATGAATCACCACAAGAATTCTTTTCTGAAAATAAAATAACTAAAAAAGAAAAGGAAAATGGATTCAATTACGTATTCAGCATTTTATAAATATTTTGCTTTATGTGGTTGTAAGTTTACTTGGTTAAAATTTTGCAAACATAAAGTTTTCTGACGTGGAATTTCCTTCCAAGCCCTTGGTAAATTTTGGAACAATGTTCACGAGTGCAGTAATCTCCCTACCTCACAGTTCATTGGATAGGAGGCTCAGGAAGAATCCTTGTTTTGTTCCCTTTGCAGATGGATGAAATCAAATTCAAGCAAATTACTTAGGATCATATTTTCTAATTGCTTAATAAATTTGCAACTTTAGATCAAGTTGAGTGTAGCAGAACATTGAAGAAATGTCTTCTAAAAAAATTTTACTGAATTGCTTAGAAATTTTTCTTTTTAGAGTTTCAGTAAAACTTCATAAGCAATTCCAAATGTACTCCACAGTGTGCACCTTTCCATATTTCAATATATATAAGACAAACCTCAGATGCAACATAGACAACATTGTCTTCTGTCCGCCAATATCTTGCAGGGCGAAGTCCATTACGATCTAGGGTGGCTCCAACAGTTTTTCCATCACTGTGGCATACAATGCCAAACAAATGAACATAACAATATAAGAAAACATAAATCAACAAGAGAGTAATAATCTTGACAAGGTTCTTACAGCATGCACGGAAACAATCATGTAATGGTGCACTAGGATTTGCCTGCGTATACCCAAAACCAAATACATACATTTACGTGCATAATCAAAGACATGACAAAAAGAAAACTAGTTTACAGTTTCATCTCACTTTAACAGCAAAACTTGTTTCACAGTACTTAAAATGAACTTGGTTGAGCAGAATTTGACCACTTGATGTCGGACAACCTAATCATCATTTACAAGGCAGTCCTTTGACCTAGAAGTTCTTACACATTCGGAATGGCAGATCAAACTAAGTGGAAAACCTTTACTGGTATCAACAGAGGACTCCAATCGACAAATATAGAAATTCCTGCATGATTATGTCAAGAAATTCTGTCTAACAACTGCTTACTAGATATGTTGGGGAAAAAGGAAAAGAAAAAAAAAAAAAAAACTAGGATTCAGATATATAATTGAAACCAAGCAAACAAAAAGACTTAGTATTTTCTGCTGACCACAAGGAAGAGCATCATTATTCTAAAGTATACATGTGGACAGAAAGCATTTCAATAGAAAATAATTTAAGGAAAAAACAAAACAAACAAACTGAAGCAAGGTTTATTCTTTTAATGTGCTCGTATTGTTAACCAAAATTTTGAACAGAAAACAGCAGTATAACATGCTGATGCCTGTAATAACAGTCTATGTAAAGTCAGTACTGTGTTTGTAAATACTGGAGAGAGTTGAGAAAGAAAAGACTTCCAATATAGTGATATTTTATGGTGCTTACTCTTATAGGCTCCATGAAATCAAGGTTAGAAAACATAACAAGTAAAAGTGATGAACTGTTTTCCAGGTTTAAGGGCATAAAGAATAGAGCATATGTTTCTCTTAGAGCCACCAACAAAAGAATTTTCAGATAAATCACCATGTCTTTGGATAACAAATAATAGGCTTCTAAAAATTCAACTCTGAGATTATATATGTATGAATCAGCCATATAATACTAACAGAACATGTCTAAAGAGTTTGTATTTTAATGTTAACCTGAATAATAATAAGGCAGGTCCATCCCAAGCTTCCATTTGCCCCTTGTAGTAATCATAAAAATCAACGACCTAAACAGGCAAAATACCAAGTCAACAAAAAATTGAAACTGAAGTTCTCTAGGCTCAAAGGATAACTAGAGGGCAATACTCGATGTGTAAATCTCCTCTTGTAATACCTCGGGGTATTTTATTGACAGTGTTGGATGGTTTTTATATGCCTCAGGGACCAAAATCATCAAAGTTTCCTCAGGAATACGACCACTTCTAATCAATAACTGCATATCAAGAAACCACATATCAAAAGTCAAAATTTATCATAATTCATCATAGTAAAAAGAGCCCATAACTGAAAATATAATATTAATAAAAGCAAAAAAGGTCAGGTGTCCATCTACCCAACGGCTACAGCTAAACAAAAATTTTTAATCAAATGTCTACTACTCCCACCACCAAGGATCAACTATGCATCAAATTTATTCCCATGTTATTTGCAAACTAATTAAGGAAAGAAAAATGACTTCCATTACATAGTTTTTTTTTACTCTAGTTATTACTTATTAGTCCAGTTCTTGCCTTCAATTAGTCAGCATAATTATGTCCTCAAAGAAATTTTAAATTGAACTTAGAAACATATAACCTACTTCAAAGGAAAAGCAGATTACATACTTCTGCTGCACTATCAAGATTTGCAGAATCTGATGCCTTTGGATTCCCAAAAGGGCGAATTTCATTTTCACGACCACGCCAAACAGGAGATTTCAAAGAGGCTTCCCTAGATTGCATCCAATTCAAATTTCCCTGTACAAGTGTGTTAAAAAAGAATTTTTTTTAGATAAGAAAACCAAGCATCCTGGGAAAATGGACGGAAAACAAAGACTAGGAACAAATTGCTAAAAAGATCTGTGGACCTGTATAGTGTTAATCTCTCCATTATGGCCAAGAAACCTCATTGGTTGAGCTAGACGCCATCTAGGACTAGTATTTGTACTGTATCTCCTGTGGTAAATGGCAAATGGGGATTTGTAAAGATCATTTTGTAGGTCAAGATAAAATTTGCCAAGAACTTCTGATCGTAGCATTCCTTTGTAAACTATGGTTTGGTTGGACAATGAGCAGAAGTAGAGCTCATTCCCCCAAGCTCCACTGTCAGCTGCTCTTTCGATCAATTTCCGACATATATACAGTTCTCTTTCAATGTCATCAATATTTTCTTCTTTTACAATCCTGACAAAAACCTGTTGTATGTTGGGCATGGTTTCCCTGGCATAAAAACCAACAACAGAAGCATCTATAGGAACAGGCCTCCAACCAAGCACTTCAAGACCCTCTTCTTTAAAAATATTCACAATAGCTGCACAAAGCAAAAACACAATCAGAACTGAAAATTTTTCCTTTATAATGGTTAAGTGCCAAATTTCCACACAGTGATTTCTTTAATTTAACTGCCAATTTGAAAAAACTAATCTAGATGGATTTTAAATTCCTTTTTTTCAGCATCGATAAACATGACAAGGTTCAAAACATAGATGTTTCGCCCAAAGTGATCCATTCAAAATTGTGACAAATGCCCTCGTGTTCGTTTATAAGAACATCCCAACAGCAAGATTTCTCCAGAAAAATTACACTCAAAGCCATCTGTTCCAAAATTTTCCATGCATAACCCTCAGCATTGTAGTTTGAAACACAAATTCTGCATTTTGCTTATTGTGCAAAGTACAAACATCCATGGTGGGTAACCCAACATTTTCCAGAATACCACTTCTTAAACTTAAAATTTCTCATATTTATTGACATTCCATGGTTCATTTTGAAGCTGTATAAGAACTTACCTGCTTTAGCTTCTTTCATTAGTTCTTCATCATCAGGGAAAAAAACCATTCCAACACCAGTGTGTAATTTGTCAAAGGCAGGAATCCCAGACTTGACAGCCCAGTCATCAAAAAGGTCCCAAGGGATAGATGTCATCACTCCAGAACCATCACCAGAATCATTATCTGCTCCACAACCCCCACGATGTTCCATACAACCAAGGGCAGTAAGAGCATCCTGAACAATTCCATATGATGCTTTATTATCCAAATTGGCAATAAATCCAACTCCACATGCTCCTCTTTCAGAAAGTATGTCTTCCAAGTTCGCAACCTACAAAAGTGAAAACAAATCATATCTGCAGAAGCATTGTGCATAAAAAGGAACTGAAAACACAAAAAGGCAAAAAAACTAAATTCAAGTCAATAATATGGCATCTAATTCATAAACATAACCAAAATTTAATTTGAGCTGTGTAACTTTCATAAATACAAAAGCAAACAAACTTAATAACTCTTGAGTTACGTAATTTTAACATTAAAAAAACGAAACTTAATCTCCAGTTGTGTTAACTTTAATTGTAACAACCAAAGCACAGCCATTGGAGCTCTTTCCTAGTTTTTGATTGCAACAAGAAAGAGCCAGGAGACAAACCTTCGGCTTAATATCATCATCAGTGGACGATTTACAAACAGTACCAATGCTTTCAAGATCAAGAACAGCTTTAACAGACAATGAAGACTGATTTCCAAACAAACCGCCGCCACGTGTCAACCGAGTAGACGTCGAAACTCCAAGTCTTCTGCGAGTTTTCCTAGAAGACCTGCTGCAAAGTCCAACAAAATCAAGAAAAACCAAGTTCCTCGAACCCAGTTGCCCATTAGAGTAAAGAAGCTGCGGGACTTGTCCCGCGACTGTATTTACAGACATCAGACCACTCCCGGCCGGCCCTCTCGTCAAACTCTTCACAAATGTATTCGAGTGACGAGTGGGAAGAAATGGAAAACAAAAAAAAAAAATGCACACAGACGAGTGGTGATGGCGGTGGTGACGGGGAGAGTGAATGTGTGGAGAGAGTGGAGGATTTGGAGATAAAAAGAAGGAAAGATTTGGAACCGCTCAAATTGGTTATTGAGAAAATGAGGCGTTCAATTTTGCCTTTGCTGATGATGACGACGACTGTGATTGTGGTAGGAAGCACACCAAGACGAAACTGATGGGGGAACTTTCTCTTCCTCGAACTGTCCTAATGTCTAGACCAAGGACCAATTTTATAATGCCACATACACAGTTAGAACCAAAAGGTCTAAATTGAAGATGTTTGATTTTCCAGATCACGAGTTTAAACTTTTCTTATTAAGAAGCGTTTGACTTGGCTCGGTTCTTAAATTATTTGTAACTAATTACGCAGGTCAATTCCAAATTAATTAAAACTCGTAGTGACTATCACATTAGTTAATATATACATTTTATTTATTTTGCATTTACGATCAATTATTTGATATTGCAACTACTCGACAATCTACTAAGAGAAATATATCGAGATGATTATGATTATATATAAACACATTTATATATAACATTACACATTTATTTTACACACGAACTTATATATTGTTGTACATTTATTTTTACTTTCGATATAAATAAACTATTAAAGACTAAATTCATAATTGTATTATAAGTTGAATAGTAATTGACGTAGTGCTCGAATTTCGGTTACCTGTCAAAAAATAAAGTTAGGATTTCAAATTATAATGTCAAATTATAACACTTTCTAAATTATTAAAGCAAAACAATGATTTAGAAATATTATAAAATCTTTAAAAGATTTAAATATTAATTATGTGACAAAGATCTTTAAAAAATAAAATCTATGAATATTTTCAATTAATTATATGATAATAAAATAGTAACTAAAATAAATAATTTATAATTTGTCTATCTATAATTAAATAAAAAAAAATGCCTTAAATACTAATTAATTAAATATAAATTTCAACCGTTGCCGTGTCATATCACATGAGTACATAATAATTTAATAATTTATTATGATTGTATATACCCTTGCCACCGATGATAGTAACCTACAAGATTCGACTTTATTTAATTAATTTTTATATAAGTGATTAAATATATTTTGCATTTTTGTTTGCTCCGTTGACCCACTGCCAGTTGCAGGTAACAGCCAAAGCCTTTTAACAATTTTAGCTTTGAAGTGACCGGTAACAGCCAGTAGTTGATGACGTGGAGCATATAGATTCGGTCATTAGAGACATCAGATTCCACTTTACAGTGGAATTTATGTTTTGTTTTATTAAGCTACGTGTGGATCATTCACTGGTTGAGAGTCTTCAACAATATCCTATTTTCTAGCTGTATAAAAAGTGAATAAAAAAGTGCGTCCTGCACACTTTAATTGGGCCTAAAACAATTGATAGTTTTAGCTTTGAGCCCATTAAATATGGGCCTTTTATTTTAAAAAGTTTAAGACCATGGGCCTCAAAGAAGAAACAAACTTCTCATAGCCCATACAATATCAAAAATTTCCAATTCCAAATTTTTGTTCCTAACTAGGGTATCAAAAGGAAGGGACGACCCAATATATATTACATAATATATATATATATATATATATATACAAAACCACTTCATTTGGCACAATAGTAAAATGCGTTATAAATGTTACACGAGGTTAAAAGTATAATATTTGTTATGAGTTTAACATTTATTATGAGTCTCATGTAAGAGCCATGCTAATATGCCTTTCCTCCGATATGACCAAGAAATATATATATAAGTTGAATCTAAAATGACTATCGAACACAAAAAATTAATCAATATATATGCATACAACAACTTTTTTTTTTATCAATATTATATACACAATAGGTGTATGAGAAGCTTCCTCCAATAAAGATTAACATGCCTAGCTTCTAATTTAATCAGGTCCAAATCGGACATAAATAATTAACCAAATATATGTATATACACTATTAGAGAAAAATATGACAGATACAAATATAAGAACAATAAACAGTTACTTCAATACGTGTATCATATGTCACTTTCCTAAAACAATATTTGTCTATAATACAATGAAAATAACTAGGAGAGTGTTTGATAGTTTACGGAACTTTTGATAATATGTTATTCCTATTGTTTATATTCATATTTTCTACAATAATCAATATCAATATATAATATATATTTTAAATAAAGATGTATTATATGATAAACATATCTTTTTAAATAATTTATTATTTAAAAAATATATTATTTTTTAATAGATATTTTTTTGAATCAAACTCTAAACTGTTATAATATTTTGAAAATATTCCAATATACACACGGTATTTTTTTTTAAAATATTTTATTATATATTAAAATTTAATATCTAATTATATGATCCAACAATTTTTGATTGATTGATTATTATTATTATTTTAAGAAATATATGTAAAAATCTATATATTTTGTTAAAATTATAAGATGTAATATATATATATATATGTAATAAAACTTTTTAAAACACATAAAATATCTTACCCTTAAAAAAATTTAAAACTATAATAATTACTAATTGTGAGTTAAATGACATTGGTAATATTCCAAGGGTAAAAGTGTCAATGGCAAAATTACTGATCCGAATGAAGTTGGGTGTATTCGGGTCGGGTATATTATTAACAAGTCGTGGCCGCCTAGACCACAGCAAGAAAAAAAGAACGAACCCCACCGATGATTTTAATGTAAAAAATAAAAAACAAAGTATTTTCCTCAATTTCTCTCCGTTTTCTCTCTCTTTTTCTCGCTCTCTATATCTCTCTAACCTTTCTCTCTTCATCTTCTTCTCCTATCAACTTATAATTTTAGCCCCAAATTTCCAAACCCTAATCCTTTTTCCTTTCTGCAACCGGACATCTAAATTCGCTTAAAATCAAGACCAGTATCGTAATATCGGGAAGGGATCTACCGAGATCTGCTCTATGACGTAGGGTAATTCTTCCGACTTTCTAATTTGGATGATTGATTTGTTTATATATATTTTTGTTTTTGTTTTGGTTTTTGTCTTAAGAGTTATTACGTTTATTTTTATATTCATCGATTCTTCTTTCTGTATGTCTCTGAGTTTTTCTTGAAGAAGTCAACTACATAGTGTATTTTGGGATTTTAATCTGAAAATTTTGGAAGATAAAAATAGGGCTTAGAAGCCCATCCTCTGTAAAATTAGAATATTATGTTAATACGCATGAATTTGAGGTAATAATTATAGAAGTTCTGGCAATGGCGTCTAATATGCCCTGCTTTATTTATTTTATTTTTGAGAAGCTTCCATATTTTTATATTTTGGAACGTCCTGCATAAATTTGGAAATCTTGGAAAACTATAAAATTCGAGATTCTCACAAGTAAGTTGTTTCTATGAGTTGTGAACGTTTTCTTGCTTGCTTGCTTGAGGTTTTCCTGCCTCTATTTATCGTGTAGGATGTAGAAAGAAATTTGACATATAGATAGCGATTCTTATTTCTTGTCCGCTTGGGCATGTTGTATTTTCATCTGATCGACCTGCTCTGCGGGGTTTTAGCATCTGTATCTCTCTCTCTCGCTCTGTTTTTCTTGAATGCCTTTCATTTAATCGATTAAGATTTTGCATTTTTTTTTGTTGGGGTATTTATTGTATCATCTCTGCTGTTGAATAAACGTGTGTGGTGGTGGACCTTTTTGGTATTCTGCAATTAGTGTTTTCCTCTGTTTATTAGCCAATTCTGCATATGTTGGTTACTTTTTACTCAGCATTTGTTGGTTATTTTCTATTTTTTGTTGGTTTTGTTTTGGTTTGGGATGAGTGCTTCAGTTTGATTGGTGTTTGGATTTCAAAACTTTTTATCATCCTTATCTTGCCTGCATATTATTTTCCCCCCTTTTAGCACATGGAAAAGGTTACTATGGGGAATACTCTATTGACCTTGTTCATGTCACGCAGTCTCATATTCTGCAGGTTATGTTTCAGATAGATGTTCGTTGCTACTCAGGTTGCAGATTTTGGAGTTCATATTTATGACATCTGGTTGATGGATAATGACAATTCCGATGGATAACAATTCAGATAATCCATCAAGGGAACGTGTTCAACGTCTCTTTAACAAGGTAAAATTCTCTTTTTTTGCTGGTTTTTTGGCCAATGTATGGTTGGAGTAGCAGGCTTCTTTTTTGTGATTTTGATAGATATGAAACTGTTTCTTTAGGATGCAAGTTCACGTGGGATTTGCATCATTAATTCTTTGTGTGTAGATCAATTTTGAGCTAGCTTTATCTATATATATTCTATTACATTCAAGTCCTTCCTTCCTGAAGGTGTGGGAAACTATTTTTGCTTAGGAATTGTACCATGTTTTATCTATTGAAATTGCAAGTTCAATTTCTCTCATCCTTTTTACCACAGAATGTTGAGTTGGAGAATAGGCGTCGGAAGGCAGCCCAAGCCAGAATTCCTTCCGATCCAAATGCATGGCAACAAATGCGAGAGAATTTTGAAGCTATTGTCCTGGAAGATCACGCCTTTTCTGAACAACATGAAATAGAATATGCCTTGTGGCAGCTGCATTACCGAAGAATTGAGGAATTGCGTGCACATTTCAATGCTGCTGTTGCATCAGCAGGATCAAGTCCATCACAAAATGCGAAAGGTCCGTCACGTGGTGGACCTGATCGAGTTTCAAAGATCCGCACTCAGTTCAAAACCTTTCTTTCAGAGGCAACTGGGTTTTATCATGATTTGATGTTGAAGATTAGAGCAAAATATGGACTGCCACTTGGTTACTTCTCTGATGATTCTGAGAATCAGGTTCCTTTATCTAAAGACGGGAACAAATCTACTGACGTGAAAAAAGGCTTGATATCTTGCCATCGTTGTTTGATATATTTGGGAGACCTTGCACGGTACAAAGGATTGTATGGTGAAGGTGAATCTAAGGCTCGAGATTTTTCGGCGGCATCAAGTTACTATATGCAAGCTGCTTCTCTTTGGCCATCAAGTGGCAATCCACATCACCAGGTTTTGTTTCTTTGCATTTGTATAATGGCATTAACTCACTTAATATTCACTGTTTATTATAATATCCTAATTTTTTCCCCTTGGTTTGATCTGTTCAATGGATGATACTATGCAGCTCGCTATTCTGGCATCCTACTCTGGTGATGAACTGGTTGCTACTTATAGGTATTTTCGGAGTCTTGCAGTAGACAGTCCATTCACTACAGCTAGGGATAACTTGATTATTGCATTTGAGAAGGTGAGAGCTGTTATATTCATTACATCCTGTCATTTAATGTGATCTGTGATTCCTTTAATATACGAGGGGCTTGTCTTTTTCAGAAATTCTTTCATATCGTGCAAAATATTTTTACTTGTTTGGAATGTTTCATAGAGAAACTTTCTCTCTGCTAGATAAATATATAATAATTGCTAAATTGGAAATTTACATGTTTGCTCTTGGTGCTACCGTGCAATGATGCATTTATCAATAATAAGAAACATTTACACAGTGATTCTTCAGCAGTAATTTGTTACTCAACCTTTTCCTGGAAGGATACTGCAGAAATTTGGCATGATTTTCTTCTTTTTGCCTTGTAATGTAGCAAAATCTACATAAACATGTGACTGTGATGAGGTGGGTTTTCCTTTTTGTTTGCCTTAGAGTTACATTTATATATATTATTTAATTCCATAAATGGTGCTTGTTTGATGACAATTATTATCTTTCACATTTTATTTATTACTGCACCCAAATTTTGTTTCCTTGGCCATGAGAGTAGCTGGTATTAGAACATTCCTTCTCTATTTTTGGTTCTTTGTATACAAAAATGATCTTTTTTCCTCCTGGCAGAATCGCCAGAGTTATACTCAACTTCTTGGGGATACTAAGGTCGCCTCTGCCAAGACTACACCTGTGCGGGTGAATGGAAAAGGTCGTGGTAAAGGTGGCACAAGGCTTCTACCAAAAGATACCAGGCAAGAAGCAAGTGTAGTCAAGGAAAAAACATCTTCTGTGTCTGATGTCTTCAAAGCATTCAGCACACGGTTTGTTCGACTAAATGGCATTCTTTTCACCCGTACAAGGTATTAAATTAATGGTTAAAATGACTCTTGTCTAATTAAGGTAGTCTTTCTAACAATTAAATGATTTCTTATTATTTTCCTAATGATCTTGAACCAGTTTGGAGACATTTGGTGAAGTCTTCTCAGCAGTTAGAAATGATTTGGTAGAACTACTTTCATCTGGACCAGAAGAAGAATACAATCTTGGTTCTGATGCTGCTGACTGTAGACTGGCTGTTGTCAGGTTGATTGCTATTCTCATTTTTACTGTTCACAACGTTAATAGGGAAACGGAGAATCAGTCTTATGCTGAAATACTCCAACGCTCAGCTCTGCTTCAGAATGCATACACTGCTGTTTTTGAGTTTATGGGCCGCATTCTTGAGCGCGGCAGCCAGTTAAATGATCCTTCTGGAAGCTTTCTCCTACCTGGTGTCATGATTTTTGTTGAATGGTTGGCTTCTCATCAGGATGTTGCAGTTGGCAGTGAACTAGAGGAGAAGCAGGCAAATGCTAGATTGTTCTTCTGGAACAGTTGTATGACTTTCTTGAACAGGCTCCTGTCAAATGGATCTGTGTTTGTTAATGAGAATGAAGATGAAACTTGTTTTGTCAATATGGTCCGTTATGATGAAGGAGAGACTGCCAATCGCCTTGCTCTCCCTGAGGACTTTGAATTGAGAGGATTTCATCCTGTTATGCCGGCGCAGCTTATCCTTGATTTCTCAAGGAAACATTCCTTTGGAACTGATGGGATGAAGGAGAAAAAGGCTCGCATCCAAAGGATTATAGCTGCTGGAAAGGCTCTTGCAAATTTTGTTAAGGTTGGGGAAGAGGCGATATATTTTGATGCAAAGTTAAAGAAATTTGTTATTGGTGTTGAGCCTGAGATTGTTTATGATGATTCACTTGGTGGTTGTCTGGAAAATTCGAAATTTACCACATTGGAGGAAGAGCTTCCAGTTACTGGCCAACTTACCTCTGGAGTCTCGCATCAAAAGCCACAGCTGTTTATAGAAGCTGAGGAAGAGGATGAAGTGATCGTCTTCAAACCCTCTATGATTGAAAAGCATGTGGATGTGAAAGTTTCAAATCCAGCTTCATCTGAGGTCCTTGTCTCAAATGTTAATTCTACCAAAGTTGATTTGGGGAATGACATTGGTCCTCCGTCCACTGGTCTTGAAGCTTTTCTTAAGCAGAATGGCATTGGTGCTGTCTTAAGCCCCCCAACACCTGCTGTTAACTCCAATCCCCAATATCTGCAACCAGTGCAACATAGTACCTCAATGTGGCTAGGGGAGCAAGGAACTCTTGCTAACGGTGTGGCCAATCTAAATACGATGGAAAATGGTATTGGTTTGAAATTAGAATCACAAAATTATTTAGGGGCTATACAACCCCCAGCATTTTCAGCTTCCCTTCCGCACCCTGTGAATTTTGGGAATGGTGGCAACTATTCTGTTCAAATAGCAGAAAATGTGGTACCTTCAAAGTTTGACTCGGTCATGTCCGTTGGAGCTGATAGCCTCTCTGTGAAACCTTCATTAGTTGCATCAGTCGGTATGAAGAAAAACCCTGTGAGCCGGCCACTAAGGCATTTGGGTCCCCCTCCTGGCTTTGGTTCTGTTCCTTCTAAAAGCATTGATGAGTCATTATCTGCTATGTCTTTAAAGAATGAAAATACCACAATTCCCCCAATGGACAATTATAGCTGGCTGGATGGATATCAGTTGCCTGCAGTCAATAGAAGTATTGGTTTCAGTACTACTGTTAATAATTCTGGACCAATGTACAATGCTGTCAATAAAAACAATACTTCCATGGGGATGGCGAGCTTTCCTTTTCCTGGGAAACAAGTGTCAACATTACAATCTGTAATGGAAAACCAGAAAGGTTGGCAAGATTATCAGCTTTCTGAACAAATGAAGCTATTACAGGAGCAGCACCAGCAGCAACTCCAGAAAGGGAAACAACAAAATGCTATATTGCCACAGCAGTATCAGGGACAATCTCTTTGGGAGGGTCGTTTCTTTGAGTGAGAAGTAATGGAAGCATAGATGGTGATGAATTCTTCATTCTGAAGCCTTTTTGCTACTTTAATAGCTCTTTACTTCTGTCTGGGCTTGTTTAGTCTATAGATTGATTTCAATGATAATATTTTTTGTTTTGAATTGTATATGTAGATGGTGAACAGTATACAGCGGCAAATATCCAGTGCTTGATGCTGCAAGTTCAGCCATCGCATTTGCAGTGTGGCCAATGTTATTAAGTTTTTCTTGGAGCATGGATGGTCTTGGAGTGTAGCAGGCACCTGCTGTTGAACAGGTTTGTGCTTTGTCAAGCTTGTGTGTTGCTTGGACAGTGTTCCTTCAGCCCATATATGGTTGCATGTTTTGATATGATTTGAAATTCTTTTTGGTGTTTCAGCTGCTTTGGACTATTAAAATTGACTATTGTCATTGTTGAACAGCTTGTGCCGAGCTTTCCAGGCTGGATGAATGGAGATTAAGACGTCAATAGTGCAGCAATTGGAAATTTCCTGATGTTAAAAGTGGCCTTGTCTTCTTGAATGGGTTGGAGGGTGGTGTCTTCCAGATATTTGATTTTGGTGGGCAGATGGAAAGGAATAAGAGATAACTAGCAATTTACCTTGCTCATGAGGTATTTTATGTGAAAGTCATAGTAGTTTTGGTAATTCATCCCTTAATGAGCAGTCCCTGTCAGTTGAATGAAGGTAAGTTCTTTGGCAGTTCTTGTGTCTGCCTAGAAGTTCTCTAGTGTAATTGTCTAAAAAAAAAAAATTGTGGAAGATGGTTTATTTGTCGTTACAGTTACCTTATAGATAGATGTTTGGGAAATAAGCGATTTCCAACGCATATGGTGTATCTGGAGGGTTGATTATGTTTAATCTTGATGTTGGATAGGATTGTGTTATACTGTCGTGAAACTGGATACAGCTACTACTCTGTTTTTGCTGTTAAATTTGCGAGAAAGATGCACTTTTGTCAATCTTTGACTTGGGGATCAACCTTTTCCACTTCTGTTTGTTTTTTAACCCCTTTCTTTTATTCCATTCCACATTTACACTAAATAATATAGAATCAACCATAAAATGGCCACGTCTGGTGCTGTTTGGAGGCTGGTTGGTCAGTTTTTTCCTTGTTAATATAATTCGGACTTTCTAGGCTGAGACCATGCATCTCAGTTTAAAATACCATCCAGTTTGTCAAACTTTATTATTTAAAGAGATAATTTTGCATATAAAATGGTTTTCATTCTTGTGAACCAAAATTAGTATTCAAAACAACTATTGCTAAAGCTAGCACGAGAAGCTCACTGAAAAGTTTGTGAGTCATGCCTTGTCCCAAGGAGCAGTACAACTTTGATATTGTTTGTGACAGTAAATTATTTAGGCGATAATGTCCTGGTGAATCTAAAGCGATAATGTATCTTTCATATATTTTAGCAGAAATTTTCCACCAAATTTTTGTTTCTAAATTATAAAGATAATTCAAAGCAAAAATAGATCAAAGATTTTGGAGAAGAAAATAGTTGTTTTTAGCAACTAATTAAGTGGGTCTAAATTTTGGAAGAATGTGTAAAAAATGGGGATTGGAACAAAATAACTATATAATGAAATAAGTCTCATCTGTTTTTGATATTTTTTTGCGCGAAGCTAAATGTAGGAATAAGGATATAAGCTAAAAAATATACTTTACATATTTTCTTAATACATTAAATTGGTCCTCCAGAGTGTGATCTAAGAATCCAAAAAATTTTACCACAAAAAGAAACGAATCTTGTTGAAACACAATTTCTGATGATGATACAACATTCTCTACATTTCAGCTGTTTTTGCTATTCTTTTTTTTTTTTTTTTTTTTTTTTTTTTTTTTTTTAAATCCATGTCTAACTGTCTGTCTCTGAGTGAGTGTGTTATATATATATATATATGTGTGTGTGTGTGTGTGATAAAGAATGAAAGAATACATGGTAAGAGAATTATATATATAAAGAATGAAAAGAATAAACAATGAGGAATTCTCCAAAATTTCCTCTAAGCCTCAGCCATCTGACACCTGCAATCCTCCACAAACCAGAGAGTCCTCGGCGGGCTTTTTGTTTCTTTTTTCAATGAATATGGTGGCAAGGATATTTTTATCCCAAATGCAGAAAGAAGAAGAAGAAGAAAATTTGGAGCCTTTTGCCTTGGCAACACCATGATAATGATGATGATGATGATGATGATGTGACCCTCTTGTCAAATGTCTTCTGCAAAAACTTTAAAAATGTAATCCCTAAATCTTCTTGAATATTGTTTTGGATCAACAGCTGATATTGAGTTTGGATCATATTGAATGGATTTGTATGCATGCTCAAGCTTCTTAGTAATGTCATAGTCTTGAAGTATGTCTATGATGCCAAAGAACATCACAACATCATAGTATTCTCCAGTTGGTTCTCCTACTAACTGTATCTCTGTATCATTCTTCCTCTCACTTCTCTCCACTCTTGCAGGCATATTCACACCTAAACTGATACTAGCCCACCTGCAAAGTTCACATTTTTATTTTTCTTAATAGTAAGTCCTGTACTGATGATGATGCCTAAAAATACCTGAGTTGGGATTTTAATAACATCAAAATCAAGTGCTTACCCTGCAGGGTCCAACAGCAATTGATCCATATCTGCTCTAGAAAGCCGGGGAACTGATTCATCTGAGGCACCATTTTCTACTGAAAAAGGAGCAAAAATGAAAAAGACACTTTCTTTTAGCTATTTTCTGTCTTAAAACTATGAGTGAATCAGAGAAGAGTGATCTTTTTTTTAACCTGTTGGGGTTTGACAATCAGAGGTAGGTTGCTCAGTGCCATTCATTGCTTCTCTAAAATGAAGACCAACCAATAAACTGTAATCCATTATTCTCTCTTGTTCGAGAAACTCACAGTCCCTATCTACTTGTCTGCAGCAGAGGAATACAGGGCACGTTTCTTAATTTTTGAAGAAAACTATGTTTTTAGCTGCTAACATAGAATGCCAAGAAACAGAAATTCACCTTCGGAACTCTTGAAACCAATTTTTCTGCAGTCGGAAAATAAAGTTAAGGTCAAGATCCTTCAGTGTGGTATTTGCATCAATCTCTGATTCTGGTTTGTCTGTTATACGGCCAAAAGTTGATCCTTTCAAGTCATATCGTTTGTGAATTGCATAATCTGAGCAAAACAGGTTCCCCATGATGATGAACCGTACCTAAATCACCTCATCCCATTAAAAGAAATTTCAACAAAAAAAAAAAAAAGTGCATATTTGATTCTGGTTTTCATTTTTTGGTACCTTCTTTTGGGCAGGACCATTCAATTTCACGCAGTGAAGACCATAATACTTAGTGACTAGAGTGTTGTCAAATGCTCGCACATGATTGTAGTAAGCGTTTAACATCCTTAAAAGCACCTTAATCAAACCAAAAAATGAAACAAAATTTGAGGACGACTATGATTTTCTGAAAAAAGAAACGACGATTTCCAAAACTCAGACAAAGAAATGAGGTATGATATCTCACTTTTACTTCTGCCTTCTTCATTGTCTTAATCATGTATCGATCATCATTCGTCAAGTAAAAGAAACTTCCACTTTTTCCAGGTGAACAAAGTTCCCTGAGAGCATCATTTCCACAAATGGAAAGCATGTAATCAGCTGGATCCACTTTGAATAGCATCCGAAGTGTCCTGAAATAGAAGAAATTACTAACATTCTGATTTCTATTCCCAAACTTGTTCAAGAAAATGCACTAAATTGATTGTAGAAAACTCACCTGAAAACTTTTGGGCAGTAATCTTTCCACTTGAATTCACAGGATTGATGTGGCGGAGTGCTTTTGGATCCCTCTGGTGGAAATCTTGTCCAGTATTTTTCTTTGGGGTCAAATGCTGATGGCTTCAAATCAAGAGATGGTGGTGGACCAGCTTTTCCTACAGAATGCCTGCATCATCAATCAATTCACAGAAAAATTAACAATAAAGATTAAAACTTTACAAATTAACAATATATATACATATATAGATAGATAGATACCTGATTCCTAGTTGCAAATTGAGCATCAAATCATAGTTTTTATGGCCTTTGGAAATAGTCTCTCCTTGTTTCTTTACAACCTTTGGTATCCTTAAAGGGCTACCTCTAATGGTTGCATCTTCCAATAGACCTGGCAATGCATCATCAAGAGCATTTCTGTCAAGAGCAGAAGCAGTTGCAGAAGGACCAGCATCGGGCATATGCATTCTAATGTATTCCTTTTCTAAACCTGCATCTAATCGGCCGTCCACGGACATCCTCCTTGGCCTAACACTAGATTCAACATTCTTGGATGATCTCCAAACAGCCAGCTTCTTATTTGATGGCAAAATGGAAACTTTATCACCGGAGCAAATTTTACATTCCATTAGATCATTATACACTTCTTGAGGATCCCATTCAAGATTATTCTCTAATGAACCTGCTGGATAATAAGTTCCATTTCTTTCATTTGGATCTTTACTCCAATTCCCAACATAAAGACTTCCATTAGCCCGTCTGAAAGTTCCATTTCCTTTAGGTAATCCATCTTCCCAATTCCCTTCATACATATTCCCATTAGTCCAATACAACTTCCCTTTCCCACAAAAGTTCCCGTTTTTAAATTCTCCCACATAATAATTCCCATTATTCCATTGGTATTTTCCATGACCTTCTTGTAACCCACGACACCATTCTCCATCATAGATATCTCCACTACCGAATTCTTTAACACCCCATCCGTGCTTAAAATTCATCATCCAAGAACCGCTGTATGTATCACCATTAGCACTTGTGTATGTACCTTCACCATCCATATAACCACTCTTGAAATTACCTTCGTAAATAGCTCCATTAGGCCAACTGAAAATTCCTTTCCCCATTGTTTTGCCTCGAAACCATTCCCCTACGTACATACATCCATCTGTCCACCAGTATTTTCCATGTCCGTGAGGGAAATTATCTGACCAAAAGCCAAGATAATAGTCGCCGTTGGGGAGGAACCTATCAGACTGATACACCTCACCACTTGGATGTTCCTCAATGATGACTTCTTGATCGTCAATATCTTCTTCTTCGACGTGGGGCTGTGCTGCTGTAAAAGGGGTCCCGAAAATGGTGTTGGCTCTTTTCTTTGCCGCGGCCTGAGTTTTCCGAACGGTAGCCTCCCAAGCCTTCATGTTGCGGTGGGGGGGATTTTATTTATCTATCTGACAATAATGTACACAGACAATCTGCATTGGTTTCGGGAATTTCTTCGTATTGGAAACCAATGGCGGATTAAAGATTCTAACTTTCATGGAAAAAAAGAAAAAATCCTACGATCCCAGATGTGAGAAGAAGGAAAAAAAAAAAGGAAAAAGGAAAAAAAGAAAAAAAAAGAAAAAAATTCAATCTTGATTCATGACATTCGAAAACCACGTTCAGAGATTGGAACTATCTCTCTCTGTTTTTTCTCCTCGTTTTTTTTTTCTCTCTCCTGATTTGTGAATGTGAGCAACATAAACCACCAACTTTGAAAATGCTTGCCAAATTTGGGCAACAATGTTGTTAAATTTTCAGGTTTTGTTAGGGAGAGACAGCAAATCCACAAAGACCCTATGATCATGGAGAAGAGAGGAACACATGACATCTGTTTGAGAACAATACAAAGGTCAACTTATAATTGACAGAGGGAAGTCCAATTAGACTTTCTTAATTTACAAAATTATCCCTCTTATCTTTTTTTTTTGTTGGATAATTAATTGGGGTGGCACTATTTTTAATATATATATATATTTTGGACAGCAAACCTACGATAGAAAAAAACAAGAAAAATATCCGAAATGTTATTCCCAATGTTGTTTTTCATTCAGAGGTCTTCTTTCTTTGGCGTGTTTTATGGTTCAGAAGGAAGACTGGTTCAGCTTCTGTCAACCCCTTTCGTCCTTGAAGCTCTTGACATTTGGTTGAATATGCATTTGCATTGATATATATATATATTTATATTTTTCTTTTTTTTTTTTTGTTGTTGTTGTAATATGTATCTTACTTTCATATCTAATCCTCATTATTCAAACCTAAGAGTTTAATATTATCACCGCGATTATAGATCTAAATGCATTAAATAAACTTTGCACAATAGAAACACATTATAAAATTTACAGAAAGTCACAAATTTACAGTCTTTTGAGCTCTAAGAGCCAAAAATTGACTCCTTCTAGGTATTAGTTTTAAATTTTCACTTTTCTATGTTAAAATAGTTAATTCATTGAAATATTATTTTAAATTTGTCCAAATTATATATATATATATATATATACATATATATCATTTACTCTCTTTCTACATTAAAATACTAATTCCAATAATAATAATAAGACACTTAAAAAGTAATTAGCAGGAGAAGAAAAATGCAGACCAATGAAATGAAATCCAATCTACAATGATTATACAAAGATGATTGATTTCACATTTTTCTATATATCCAGAAACAAATTTTGATCACGACGAAGAAAGAAAGAAAATGGAAAAAAACCAGAGGTTGAAGAATATATATATATATATATATAAAAAAAAAAATATATATATATATATATATATATGTGTGTGTGTGTGTGTGATGAAATCATATTTTGTTAAGTTTGGCAAGAAGGAAAACGGCAGCAGAAGTGACAACAGGGATGAAAACTTCATTAGGAATTGCTCCTGGGATTAACCGTTGCTTGAAAAACAATGCCGTCACCGGAATACCAAATATGTACATCAGTGTATCTTTTGCACCGATTCCGGTAACTCCCGTGTCCATCATCACTTCCTGCAGTATCTTCTGAAATTCTTCTTTCGTCAATTCCTTTCCCTTCCCCTGATGATGCTTCTGCCAAAAAACAAACATAAAAATATCAGATTTCTATCCAACACTTGTTTTTTTTTTCTTGAATCTTGCATGTATGGATCATTTGTGTATATATAGTACCAAATTTAGAAGAAACTCTATGCCTAAAGCCGATGCTTGTATTGGATTTTCTTTAAATTTCCATACCTGCAGGATTATTAATTAAGTAGCTAGTAATTTTCTTGATTTGTAAATTAATTAAAATTATGGAGAAAGTTAATTAATTAATTACCCACTAAATTTTTAAGTTGTAGTATTGATACCATATCTCATATTGAAAGTATATAAAAATGTATAGATAATGCTATATAAAAGTACATATGTATGCAATTACTTCATATGCTTGTTGGAGGGTCGATTTCTTGGGCACGCGAAACTGTGTGCTACCGAGTTTTTTGTTAATTTCTCTGCCAATGACAAACATGAAATCAAATTATAAATTTTTTTTCCCTTTTTGGGTAAGAATTATGGAATTTTAAAGATGACTGAATTAATACTCGACTGTTGTGCAAACTGCATGGTAGAAATCAGACAAGGTCCAATCCTTAGCGTTTGCGAAGTATTTTTGGTAGCATTCTTCCAACACCGGTCCGATTTCCTTCACCTTCCTCTCATCACTTCCTGCATTCAAATTATTAAACAAAATAATCACAACCAGAAATTAAAAACTTTACATACATACATATATATATATAGAGAGAGAGAGAGAGAACCGAATTTCTTGAGGGTTTGTCCCATTTGAGAAGAACAAACCAGGAGGAAGGAGAAGAGAGATCACAGCAAGCGAAAAAAAGAGAAGGCTTAAAGCTTAATTTATGAGAGAGCAGCATGCATGACAAGGGAAGAGAATATGAAGTTCCTTGAGAAGCAAGTATCATATAATATATATATAATATATATATATATATATTCTGGTTGCTTTTCAGTTGATTTTCGAACAAGTAAAATTAAAGAATTACTATATATAACAAGTGAAGGATCTATACTCGTGTGAAGAGCACGTTGCCGACTGCTAATTAAGAAAAGCATATTAATTCATGGAATTCAACCCCTCCTGGCTTTGCTTAATTAATTAAGGTTGCTATTAGTGGGAGTCAAGCAACTTATCCAAAATTATGTAACCTACAATCTAGTAAGCTCCAACCTGGCTTTGTACTGTCAAATATGTATATATAGAGATTGTGTTGTGGTGCAATCCATCAAAGAATTACATCCAATGCAACCATGAACCAAACCAATAAAAGAATTACAAATGAATTTTTGTAACTATTTGAAGAAACTCAAATATTTTACCACTTTTTCCACACTTCTTATCATTTTATTCACAAATCTTACTATTTTCTTTATAAATTTTACTGTTTGAGCTAAAACATCTTACCATTTTTTGAACAAATCTTACCATTTTCTTTATAAATTTTACTATTTGAATAAAAAAAACATATTATCTTATGTATTTGAGTTCAATTTGGATTTGAATTCTTGTGACAAAAGAGGTGTATTTATGTAAAGTTTACAAGTTGAAGTCTTGGATGGGACAATAAAGAATATCTCCAATAGAGATTTGTAGTATTTTATTTGGAGGCATTAGCATTATTACAACAAAGCTGTTTTTGGAGGCATTAGTTTTTTTTCTTTTTTTTTTTTTTTTTTTTTTCTTTTCAATCCAATTCAAAGAAAATTAAAAAAACTAATTGGGAGTAGACACACAAAGGTCGCAAGAACATGGTAAACCTTATCATCACTCTGTTTTTGGCAGATTATATTCCTTCTAATTCCTGTAAACCTTTTATAATAACAAAGATAAGGCTATATTCTCTGCTCCTTCCCAAATATATATTAACATCATAGAAAATAGAATACATATATATATATATATATGTATAACCCAACAAAAATATATATATATATATATGACAATTTAATTTAAGTTTGTTGATTTTTTTTTCTTTTGAAATTGACTAGAATACAAAAAAAAAAAAAAATATGTAGTTGAAATATAAATCGGTTATGAATTTGAATACCAAAATAAATTTTAAAAAGGAAAAACATAATTTGAAAGAAAATGGAAAATTTTATTTTAGTAAATTTTAATTGGTGACAAGATTTTGGAAAGAAGTGATGAGCGGGAGGCGGCCAGACAAGTAGCGCCTAGTTGTTGCAGATTCTTTTGCTTAAAATTCTTGCATGTTATTCACCTGACCATTCTTATCTTTTTTTTTTTTTTTTTTTTTTGACTTACCTGACCATTCTTATCATCGTCACCGTCTCTATCTCAATCAATCTCTGTCCTTTATATCTTTTTTATTATTAGCTATACTTTTTCGGTTCATTCACTCCTCGAGTCCTATGTATCTCTGAAGACGCTCTGTACTATTCTTCCATCTCTAGCCACTCAAAATTAGCCTCATTTTACATGAACTCTTAGCCCTTTACATAGAAGGCTGGTTTGAGTTTCTCTCTGTTTTGGTTTTTGTCAAAATGGCTCAGACAGATACAGATAAAGAGAAAGACACGGACTTTTTCTTTGGGGACGAAGAAGATGTTGAGGGGAATTTTGTTTCGGATGATGATGATGATGATGAAGAAGAAGAGGGTAATAATAATGTTATAGATGATGGTGGGAGTTCTGCGCTTTCTTCTTTCACTAATTATCAGCAATGGCCTCAGAGTTTCAGGTACTACTGTACCATTTCCTTTTGTTTAAAGTTTATAGGTTTATTTGGATAAATCTTGGCATTCAAATGGGGTTAAGGAACGAGACAGGAAACATTTTGTCTTCCTTTCTTGATCTTCTGTTTCCATTTCATCCTAAGTTGCCTTGAAAAAACTTGTTTTTCTAACTCCATGTATTGTCTTGAAGTGAGTATTGGGTGAATTCTGAACCATTTTCATGTGGGTTTCAGTTGGAATAGTAATTATTTGCTTACTACTATCAAAAGATTCTCTCTTTCTTTAATTTACAAAATGTTGGCTTTATGTGTACTTGTTAAAAGTATTTACTAAACTAGTTAGTTCACTGCTGACTTTCAGATCGAATGTTTCTCTTTTGGAAGTAGAATATTTATTTTTCCTTCATAATTATCTAGATTCACAAGTGTACTTGCAACTTCTTCACTGATTCATCTATTTAATTAATAACATGGTTGCAGTTCTGGATTCTGTTTCTTTTTAAAATAACTTTGGCTCTGTGCATAGTACTTTTGGAAGAATAATAGATTACATAGACCTTATATTCATTATATTCTGAATATTGGGGAATCTCCTGTTTCTGATCATTATTACACGCTATGCTTTTGCAGAGAAACTACAGATATTTTATCTATTGCTGCATCACCAGGTTTTGGAACCACCCTCAGGCGTTTATCTAGTGTTGTTTATTCAAGTTCCGAGTCTAGTTTTCATGGGCAAAATGAACTGGATTTCAGTAAGAGGACATCATTGCTATCTGACTACAAAAACTTACCTCCAGAAAGAAGATGTGGAGAAAAGGTCAAGAATGTCGTCTGCTTGGCTGGAAAATGCTTCATTCCGAAGACAGCTGACAGGAGAACTGCCTATTGGTCATGGATGTAGTTTACTTCAAACTATATTCAATGGTGAGAATGATCTTTGACTCATTTGGATAAGATATACATATATATAATCCCTGATTTCCTTTTCCTGTCACTTGTTTCACTAACAACGCTGGTTAAGGTAGAAAGAATATTGCATCCTATGTGGTATAGTGCTTAAGAAAATTCTTGTTCTTTAATTCATTTTCTTTAAAAGGGAGATCAAGCTAGATTAGGTGTAACTGTTATTTGAAATACTAATGTTTCTGGTGAGTTCTTATTGATGTTATCATAAATTATGGAGGTAAAAGCTCAAATTCAATTTTCTATATGTAAAGAGTCAACTTCATCAAGAATGGGGAGGAAAGCAGTATTTTTTTCATAAAACCATATCATGATAGTTAATTCTTGAATTTTTATGGCTTTTGATTATTGAAAAAAAAAAAGAAAAAAAGGAAAATCTTGACATTATAGCTTATGGGATTGTGTTGTACCGGGACAGGAGTGAATGTAATGGCTGGTGTTGGAATTCTTTCTACTCCATATATCATCAGAGAAGGTGGTTGGGCAAGTTTGGGAGTGCTTATACTCTTTGCCTTTGTTTGTTGTTATACTGCCATTCTTATGAGTCATTGCTTTGAGAGCAAAGAGGGCATCTTAACTTTTCCAGATATGGGGGAGGCAGCATTTGGGATATTTGGACGTATTTTAGTATCTGTAAGTTTAGAATATCAACATTTCACACCTCGTTTCTTTTTACAAAAACAAGTCTGTAGTTTTGGCTTGAGATTTTGCTGATGTGGCCAATCCCTTGAATTTTTGTGCAGATAATTTTGTATGCAGAATTATATGTGAGTGAAGTATTCCCCTGAATTTCGATATCACCATTTTATTGTAGCACTTACTGAGATTTCTTCTATACATGTTTCGTGGACTGCAGACATCTTGTGTGGAATTTATCACCTTAGAAGGGAATAATCTTACCCGACTTTTTCCAGGAGCATCCATTTCATTGCCTGGCATTAGTCTTGATTCCATGCATCTATTTGGAATTTTTACTGCTATAGTTGTTTTACCAACAGTTTGGATGAAAGATTTGCGCTTGATCTCTTATCTTTCAGGTATCTGGAATATCCTGCTGTCCTATTTTACATACAGTCCTGTATCTCTATTTTTCACCCTTCCGGGCATCATATTGCTACTCTTTTTGCAGCTGGAGGTGTTATTGCAACAGTTATGGTTGTCATTTGCCTATTTCTTATTGGTACGGTTGATGGTGTGGGATTTCATCATAATGGTCCTCTAGTAAAATGGAGTGGCATTCCTTTTGCCATTGGTGTCTCTGGATTTTGCTACTCGGGCCACTCCGTTTTCCCAAATATCTACCATTCAATGGCTGATAAAACCAAGTTTACTAAAGCAGTAGTTATATGGTAAAGGAAGTTCGATCCCTACCTTTTTCCATTATCCCTACTGTTCTTCTCTGGCAAATGATCAAACATAAATTTTGACTCTCTTGCAGTTTTATTTTGTGTGTTCTGTTATATGGTGGTGCTGCTGTCATGGGATTTCTTATGTTTGGAGAAAACACTCAATCACAGATTACTTTAAATATGCCAACACATGCAATTGATTCTAAAATTGCACTTTGGACAACTGTGAGTACCAAGATTTGAAATTTCAGCCAACCAAATATTCGAGCAAAATTTAACATCTCTTCTTTTTTGTGTTTTTTCTACAGGTTGTTAACCCACTAACCAAATATCCTTGCACAGAAATTTCTACAATAGATTAGAATTCATTTTACGCTATGGTTATCAGTTCCTCTGTTAATTCCTTAATGTTTGTTTACATATGCACTGCTGCTGAACCCAGCGGCTAGAAGTATAGAAGAGTTGGTTCCAAGTCGCTTGGCTACTAACTTTTGGTTCTTCATTCTTATGAGGACAGCACTTGTCGTATCTACTGTCTGTGTCGCGTTTATTCTACCTTTTTTTGGTACCGTATTGTTGTTTTCTTGCTCGATCTTTTTTAGTTTCATTGAAAATTAGATATTACTAATGCGCGTTTTGCTTTTTTTTTTTTTGTTTCAGGCCTTGTTATGTCTCTAGTCGGATCTCTTTTTAGCGTACTAATGGTAAGAAGTATCTCCGAGCTTGACATTTATAGAGAAAATTAGTTATAAAACAAATCATGCACACTGAAACTTCTTCTCTGTACATTATTGTTTCAGGCAGTCATAATGCCAGCTTTCTGCTTTCTGAGAATATTAAGACACAAGGCAACCACAACTCAGGTAATTAAAGCTTTACTCCCTTCTTTCTTTATCCAAGTTTATGGGATTTTTCCAGACTTACAGTAGAATAATGTTCAAATGAATCATCAAATCTGGTTTTTTATACATTATGATCTGATTTTTTTTTTTTTATTTTGCAAATTCAGATTGTATTGAGCAGAACCATTGTTGCATTTGGAATTGTCTGTGCAATCATTGGGACTTATACTTCCTTCTCAGAACTCTTGAAGAAGTACTGAATACAACAACAACAACAACAAAAAAAGGATTCTGATAATTATTCTTTTACTTATGTAATACTTTTAGCCCTTCCATAGAACTTTACAGAACTGTGTATCCAGATCTATTCAGGTTCTATAGTATATTATTCAAAAGGTTTTAAAATGAACTTCTGAGTTGACACAAGTGGCAAATGAGAATCTTAGTCGAGCCGCGTTGGATTCTTATTGGAGAAGCTCTCCTACATAACCTTTTTCTTTACAGACAAAAGTATCGATTTTTTTCTTTTTTTTTCCATCTGGTATTTGAGTTATACCAGAATAATCCACACCCGGATCCGATAGCACTATAGCTGAGTTGGGTGTCGAACTCTCGCTCTTTGGACAAGGAGTGTAGTTGTTGACCATTCAACCACAACACACTTGACAAAGTATCGATTTTGAGATCTTGTTTTCTGAACTAATAAAAAAATTGAAAAGGATTTAGTAATTTATTTATAATAAATTGAAAAAGATGAGGGGACAAATCATGACCACCAGTATTATTATTGAATGGAATCATTTCAACTGAAAATTTCTTTTCAGCTCAAAATTGGGCAAAGATCAAACTCAAATGGTTGTTTTATTATCCCATGCTATTATTATATATAATGTAAATACCTTTTCTTTTTCCATATATATATTTGTCTTTGTATCTTAAATTCAGAAAGGGAAAGATGAATATATCTGAATTCTACATTTTTTATTAAATAATTATTCTCTATAATAAAATCAATTTCCTTTCTTTTAAGACGAAACCGTCATAACTGTCGAGTCAAAGAATTTTGTTACTTTGCAAGTACTGTCCCATCAATGGACATTCGGCGAAAATCTATTTCATCCTCCGTGATCGGATCACACATATGGTGTCTCATTGGCGTTACATTTCCCAAGAAACTTCTAGTTCAATTATTTTTTCCATTTTTTCAGTACAGGACAAGCTTTTCAATTTCAATTTTTCTGTCTAGAAGCTTTGAGAACTTCTTTCGGTTACTTATGTTTCTATTCACCGGCAGGCAGCTCTCTATAAAAGAATGGGGAGATAGCAGGCCATACTAGCTTTGTATTGCTTTCTTTTGAATTTGCTGGTTTAATTTACGGCAAGGTATAATATATAACATGGCAGTGAAGGGTGAACTTGAGGAATCATCAGAGTTTTTCTTGGAGAATGATTATGATGATGATGATGATGATGATGTTGAAGAGAGGAACAAGGAGGAAGATGACACCGGAGATGAAGAAGAGGGTTGTGATGTAGAGGCTCAGACTGCCCCATCTAATTCACCTTTCACTTCTCAACAGTGGCCTCAGAGTTTCAAGTAAGATGTATTACAAGGAATTTTTGTTTTTCCCCCTTTCGAAAATATATATATTGAAAATTGGGATAAATAGCTGCTGAAGTTTGAATCAATTTACCAAAATTGGTTTTTTGCGAGTCGTCAGAATTCCATTATGAGAAGATGAAATCAGTTATAATGGAAAATCTTTATGTTCAGTTGTTGATTGAGTAGTTTAATGATCGTTTGTAACAGGGAGACAATTGATTCGTATACAATCGCTGCATCACCACAGGTGGGGATTTTGCGACGAAGATCTAGTGTTGATGTTAATGCCAAAAGTTTCTTGGAGGACACTGATATGAAGACATGCCTACTCCCTGAAAATGATATATTTCACCAGAAAAATGACCTCGGCAGAATCTCCTTTACACAGTCATCATGGTCTCAAAAGGGTTCTGTACACGAGCAACTTACTAGTGAACTTCCTGTTGGCCATGGGTGTAACTTGATGCAAACAATTTTCAATGGTAAGAAATTCATTACGTATTCAAAAATGAAGAAGCATTGCTGATTTCAGAATTCATTATGTCTAATTAATATGATCGAGCAATGTTATGTTACTTGATAGTTCATAATTCTCTTGGGGATATCTGTTAGGGAAGTTTATTACTTTTACAAATCCTTGTGTTTGATGGCTTTTCATCCTATTACAGTTCTTGAGCTATTTTGGTACAGGGGTGAATGTGATGGCTGGAGTTGGCCTTCTTTCGACATCTTATACTGTGAAAGAAGCTGGATGGAGTAGTTTAATGGTGCTAGTTCTTTTTGCTGTTATATGTTGTTACACGGCTACTCTTATGAGATGTTGTTTTGAAAGTAGAGAAGGTATCTTATCATACCCGGATATTGGAGAAGCTGCATTTGGAAGATATGGGCGTCTCCTTGTATCAGTAAGTTGATCCATTTTGTAATGACAGTACTAATGAAAGCTGATAGCTGAAGTTCTAATTAGCTAGAAGTTTCTCAGAAGCACTTGGAACTAATTGACTAGCATATGATTTTGCATCTTTTTTCCCTTCGAAGAACTTTAAGATAAAGCAATAATAACTGATTTCTGGTTGCATCTTTTATCTGGTCCATCATAGATGTTCTGAAAAGGACAAGGGGGAAAACAGATGTAGTTGAAGGGATCATGAATTTCACTCTCGATTATCCTTGGTTTGGGAATCTCTTCTGACAATGGATTGCTTTTGCATCTTCCTTGCAGATTCTTCTGTACACGGAGTTGTATGTAAGTATGCTGGATAACAGTCGTACAGGTTCTGTTGTTTATTTTACTTCTGAAATCATTGGCCTGATTTTGGAACTTGAGTGCAGTCATACTGTGTGGAGTTCATCATTCTGGAGGGAGATAATCTTACCAGGCTATTCCCTGGAGCATCCTTTAATTGGGTTGGCTTTCAACTGGATTCCACCCATTTATTTGGGATTCTAACTGCACTTATAGTTCTCCCAACTGTTTGGCTAAGAAATCTTCGAGTTATATCATATCTTTCAGGTGCATCATTCATTGATATCAAATATTTCCATATGCTAATAAGAAAGAATTTATTTGTTCTTTCAGCATATAGTTCATGTCAGATCTGTTTTTACTTTTTCAGCTGGAGGAGTTCTTGCAACTGCAATCATTGTTATTTGTGTAATTGTACTTGGTACTGCCGGCGGTATTGGATTTCATCAGAGTGGTGAAGTATTTAATTGGAGTGGCATTCCCTTTGCCATAGGTATTTATGGCTTTTGCTATTCAGGTCATTCCGTGTTTCCAAATATTTATCAATCTATGGCTGATAAAACAAAATTTAACAAGGCACTGGTTATAAGGTAAGAATCTTTTTTCTATTTTTTTTTCTTTGTTGTCACATTGAGTTTTTGAATCGCTTTTCTCAGATGGTTACCTTTTCATGCTGTAGCTTTATTATATGCACTGTAATATATGGAGGCATGGCAATCTTGGGATTTCTCATGTTTGGTCAAAGAACACTGTCTCAAATAACTCTAAATCTGCCACCCAACTTATTTTCTTCCAAAGTGGCATTATGGACAACTGTATGTACTTCTGTGCCTTGGGGTTTTTTTTTTTTTTTTTTTACTGATGAATTATGGATATAAATCATATACGTGTGTGTGATTTTTACAGGTTATCAACCCCTTCACAAAATATCCTTTTGATTGAATTTTCATTTATAAAGTAGATTACATCTCTTGCTTTTCATGGACAGCATTTGTTTCCTTAAACCTGTGTACATATGCTTTGCTGATGAATCCATTGGCCCGCAGTATAGAGGAGTTACTACCAGGAAGAATTTCTGAGAATTTCTGGTGTTTTATTCTTCTAAGGACAGGACTAGTCATTTCTACCGTCTGTGTTGCATTTCTTCTTCCATTCTTTGGTATGTTACACATTCTTCTTCATGGATTAGACTAAGTTTTATATAATTACCAGTAGCTTCTTCCCCCCTCCCAACGTCCCGCTGTAAGTTATTCTCATTTGACTTATGGCTTGTTTCCTGGCCAAGAATGATAGTAAAGGTGGTACTGATGAAGAAGACTAATCAAGAAAATTGAGCTTTCTGGCATTGATTTTTACAGCTTATTAACCTCAATTGCTTAAATCTGGAGCTAACTTTTCATATACATAGAACTAACAAATTATTGATTGAATGGATACCCTGAATAACCAGTTCTAGATGGGAAATTTTTTTTTGTCATCTTCCTATAAGAGTGCTGGTGTCTTCATGGATCTAGAGCATGTATTGTTAGTGTGAACCAAGCATTTCACCCATGAAGATGAAATAAGTGAGATGGCTCTTCTTACCTTGCATATTCCGTCGTGTTTCATCTCTGTTACTCTTGTTACTTGATTTTATATTTCTGCATCGAGATTTGCTAGCATTATCTTGTTCCAATATGAATGAGATACCTTTTTTTTCTTGCAGGCCTTGTGATGTCTTTGATTGGTTCTCTCCTTAGCATCCTTGTGGTACGTTTGCACATTAGTTTCTTGAATATCTAGTTTGATTTGTATAATCTGTGGATTCACTGTAAAAATTTAGGAGAACCTTTAGAAGTTTTGAGTCTGCTACTCTTATTCACAGTGGAAAATCCTGCGAACCTCTGATTGATGCTTAGAGTTAACATCACTTGCTAATTATAATTCTTGGGTAAACTAAGGCATGTGCTTATTAAGAAAACATTCTCTGATGCAAGAATCTCCTAGATTTCCTTTCGCATCAGAAGTTCAAAGCTTTGTTTTAATAGCTTTTGTGATGTATTTGTCCTGTTTCAGGCAGTTATATTGCCGGCATTATGTTTCTTAAAAATTATGGGGAAGAAAGCAACTAAAGTACAGGTAAGACTTACCATGCTACTCTCCCACAGATTGCAACAGACTTTAATTTTGAGTAGAATTCAGGTTTTCTCATCACAAGAATGAGCCTTGGCAAGAAATTTACCCTTGTTTCTGTAGCTTTCAGTTTCTTATACATAAAATATTCTTCCTTCCTCGGAGAAAATTTTGTTGACATGAATTTCATGTTTATTTTGAAACCCTCTAGTTTCTAGGAAAAGGTCTTACTTTTAATTTTTCCATTAAATGTTCAGGTTGTTGCCAGTGTATCAATTGTTGCACTAGGCATTGTAAGTGCAGTCCTGGGAACATATTCTTCAGTTGCAGATATAGCGAAGGAGTACTAAATTCTGCTGATCTTAATCTAATGTTGTTTTTCATATTTATATGAGTTGGATATTCCTTCAAGAGAGTTTTAGGAAATTAGGACAGAGAAATTTGTAGCATCAATATTGTCATAAAAATAAAATCCTTACTTTTCTCTCTTAGCTTTGACACCATTGTGTTGAAATGATCAAATATTTGTCTTCTTTTCATGTTTAAAGAGAAGAAATTGTTATTATGGAACTTACAGAAACAAGAATGGATTGAGTTCTTCAATAGTGGAAAACTATTCCAAGGTTTAATTTTGGTTATTCCTCTCTCCATGCATGCGCATGTGTTGACCATGCATGACTAGTTTACTACTAAGTAAACTCCTAAATTTACAAAATTTTGAAACTTTCCTTAATTTACTGAGGAAAATAATTTTCCCTCCATTTCCAACACAAAATTAAAGAATAAGCAAATGATGAAATATATTTCATAAGAAAATAAAATTTTCAATAATGAAAAGAATTTATTGTTTCTTCTATAATAATCAATTTGTATTATACTCTTTTGTATTAAATTTAACATTGCATATGAATTAAGAAATTATTGAATAATTCATTTAAAATGAATGAAATAATAGATTAAATATAAATAATTTTAAGAAAAAAATAATAAATGCTACATTAATATCAAATAATATATAGGTAAACTATTTTATTAACACATTTTAAATTTTAGAATCCAAGTTTAGCACCTAAACTATTTTCGTCTCCTAGCGACACTTAATCTTTTAAATCGTCAAATCCCCTTTTTCACTATGTTGGGCAGGGGCATTTTTGTCCAAAAATTTTAAAAATAAGCCCAAATTTTTTATAAAGGGTATTTTTGTAATTTTTAATAAAAAACCTAAAATCCCTAAATTTTTTTCTCTCTTCTTCTTCTTTCTTCTTTTTCTTCTTCTTCTGTCTTCTTTTTCTTTCTTCTTCTGTTTTCTTCTTCTTCTTTTTTTTTTTTTTCTGTCTTCTAATTCTTTTTCTCTACTCACCCCCCATTATTTTTCTTCAGTTTCAGCAATCGGTCACGGGACTTGGGCGGCAGGGAATCTCTGCTCACCCCCGATTATTTTTCTTTAATTTCAGCAATTGGCCACGGGACTTGGGCGGCGGGAAATTGGGGAAATTTGTTTGAAATTTTAAAGCATCAAACGGTGTTTGACATCATCAATGAATCGAAACCTTTTTTTTATTTTTGGTTTTTTTGTGTGCAGATTTCAGTGTGAAACTGGAGTTATTATTACTATTATTTTTCTTCGTTCTTCAATGTTTGTGTCAAACTCTATGACCTTATCACTTCTTTCTTGCTTACATGAACATGATTTCTTCTTCTTCTCTTTGAGCGAACAAAGGAGAGAAATTTTATGGCTTTTAGGTTTTTTTAATTTAAATTACAAAAATATCATTTATAATAAATTTTGGAAAAAATATTTGAATTTTGAAAAATAAAAAAATTGAATTTTGACAAAAATGTGAATTTTGGAAGAAGTTATAATAAATTTTGGAAGAATATAAATTTAAAATATATAAATTTTGGAAAAAAAATTGAATTTTGAAAAATAAAAAAATTGAATTTTGAAAAGAAATGTGAATTTTGGAAGAAGATATAAATTTAAAAGATATAAATTTTGGAAAAAGATTTGAATTTTGAAAAATAAAAAAATTAATTTTTGAAAAGAAATGTGAATTTTGGAAGAAGATATAAATTTTGGAAAAAGATTTGAATTTTGAAAAATAAAAAAATTAATTTTTGAAAAGAAATGTGAATTTTAGAAGAAGATATAAATTTAAAAGATATAAATTTTGAAAAAAAAAGAGAAGAAGAAGAGAGAAAAAAAAATTAGAGCTTTTAGGGTTTTTTATTGAAAATTACAAAAATACCCTTTATAAAAAATTTGGGTTTATTTTTTAAATTTTTGGACAAAAATGTCACTGTCCAACATAGTGAAAAAGGGGACTGGACGGAAGTGCAAGTTCCGGACGATTTAAAAGATTAAGTGTCGTTAAGGCGACGAAAATAGTTTAAGTGCTAAATTTGGATTCCGAAATTTAAAAGGTGTTAATAAAATACTTTAACTATTATGAGAAACAAATATTTCACCAATGGAAGTATATACTTTTTTATTTTTTGTCCCATTATGAGGAAGATGGAGAAAAATACATTTAAACCTTAACGCTATATATATATTGTTCAAAATTTTAATAGCAAAATACTAAAAATATGATTGACATATTTAAAATTTATTTCTAAAATTAAGTAAAATAATTGATTAAATGTTTTAAAGATATTTTTTATATGGGAAAATATATGCACAAATGGTAACTCTTGCTAAAAGCTATAGCTGGTAGTAGAGGTCAAGATATTTCTGCCCCCCCCCCCCCCCCGCGCGGGGGGGGCCCCCAAGGCCCGCAACATCCTTTCGCGGAGTCGAACCGGATCTTACGAGGCAGCAGAAACTTAAGCTTGGCTCCGATACCACTTTTGCTAAAAGCTATAGCTGGTAGTAGAGGTCGGGATACTTCTACTTAAGCTCCTGCGGCACCACCACCACGCGCGCGCAGTGGGCGCCCAATCGAGCCCGAACATCAACTATTTCCTTCCTTTAGCAATTATTCTTCCTCTTCTCTAATTTGTAAAGGGAAAGGAAAGGAGATTTCAATTTTACCATTATAATTGCTTAACTTATTATAGTTAGAAATGGATTAAGTAAATAATATAAATTTTGAGGGTCGAAAAAAAATATACATAAAAATATGGGTTTTAATTGTAAATATTAACTTTTTTTTTCTTTTCTGCAAGAAGTTAAAAAGGTGAGAATTGAGAAATCCTATAAGAGGCCCCCATTTCTTATTACTAATATTTTTTATTTTTTTTTGTATTTTGGAAGAGAGGGGATTTGCCGGATGGAAGGAGGAGGAGGAGGAGGAAGAAGCAACGGAGGATTGTTGTACCATGAGGTACAAGAGTCGAAGCTATGCGCTGTACATTGCGTGAACACGGTGTTACAAGGGCCATTCTTCTCGGAGTTCGATTTGGCGGCGTTAGCCTCCGATCTCGATCTCCGGGAACGCCAGATGATGCATCAAGCCGGTGGCGATTTTTTATCTGGCCCTAACGAGTCTCATAACGTCTCTCTCGATGGCGATTTCAGCATACAGGTTGCTTAGCGCTTCCTTAATATTTGTCTTAATTTATCTTTGGGATTTTTTTCCCCCATTTCTTCTAGCTTTCTTTTGTTTTGTTTTTTTTTTTTTTTCTGCAGTATAGGTATAGGTTGTGTGTTTAGTTTATATTTCCAGATAATGAATGGATGGATTTATGGTAAGAATTACAACATTCGAATTTTTGAGCTCTTTATGAATCCAACTGTAAGTCGAATAGGAAATGGCTAGTGTTGTAGGTTGGGGAACAAGGAACTGGATTTTCAAAATATTGATTTTTTTAAGCTTGTGGGGATCCTTTTCTTTTCCTTTACTTGCAAGCCAATTTTTTGTGTTCTTTACTACTCATTCGGAGAATGAAGCTCAGATGAAGTCAGAACGTATCTGTTCCGGCGAGTTTTCTATGAAAATTTTTTATTTTATACTCTCTAAATTCTCGAAAGCTCATAATTCTGATTAATTCTTCCGGCTCAATCTGTTTAATTAACTTTTGTTCTTTTCAAATACGTTACTTTCCTTTTCTAAGTGAGAACCATATGCTATAAGCCCTTTTATCTTAGAACTGTCATATTCTTCCAAGTAAAATACTCCAACGATAGCTATTTGTGGTGCAGTATGGTAACTGGGCATCAAAAAAATTCAATTTGCATACTCGATTACAAATAGTGAGCCTGGTGAAAGTGGAGAAAGAATTGGAGGAATTTGATTCTGTGTCTAAGCCGTGGTTTAAATGAAGACAAAACCCTAGTTTAAGACATAATTTAGAAAACCCTATTTTCTCAGGGAAGAACGCAAATCCAACAATTGTTTCGTAAATGTCAAAGATGTATAAATTGTTTTACAAATAAAACTCCTTTTTTGGCCTAATTTCTGCTCTGTGAGCTACCCACATTTCACTCTAAAGCTTGTGGTTTACCCAATCTGTTTCACTTTACTATGAAAACTCTCAACTTCTCTTTGCCCGTCCAAGATGCATGCTTTGTTTCGTATTTTAACCATTGGGTCCCTGATTTTTTTGGAATAATGCTGTAACTGTTTTGCTAAATTGTCTGCATGTTGATCTTCCATTTTTTTTTTTTTTGCCCCTTTTTGCATCTACAAGAGTTAAGATGGCCATTAATTTGTTTGTTTCTTTATTGGTCACTGCAATCTCATTAGTTGTTTGACTAAAAGGTCTAAATTTCTTTATTATGTATGTCATTTATGTAGGTTCAAAATCAATATTTTCAAGGCTGGTCTTTGTCTGCTTCTCTTTTGCCCTTTCTTTTACTTGAATGAGCTCGTTTAGTGTTGGGATCATATTCCTTAAACTTGTGCCCCTGTATGCCACCCCCTTCTTTATCATGCTCCTCAGCAATCCCAACTATCCCAATTTTCAAATCCATGTAAAGTTTCCTCTTCTTCTTGCTTCCGGATCTAATATGGGTGAAATAATGCTACCAATGATTTAGAGTGTGATGCGTGGCTGCAGTGATACCCTCAGAAGCAACAACTTGCTTGAAGCCATATTTACTTTTTTCAATGTTCTTTGCTGGTACTGTCCCTCTGAGGGCTCATTATTTGATTAGAGTATGTAATTTATTGGTGCAGGTTCTAGAAAAGGCTTTGGAAGTTTGGGATCTGCAGATAATTCCTCTTGACAGCCCAGTTGCTGAGCCTGCAAAGATTGACCCAGAGTTGGAAAATGCATTTATTTGTCATTTGCAGAATCATTGGTTCTGTATCAGGAAAGTGAATGGAGAATGGTATAATTTTGACAGTCTATATCCAGCACCAGAGCACCTATCAAAATTTTACCTTTCTGCATATCTGAGCTCCCTGAAAGAGTTAGGTTGGAGCATTTTCCTTGTGAGAGGTAATTTTCCAAAGGAATCCCTCATTGCATCCTCTGAAGAATCTTCTAATGGATATGGTCAGTGGTTGTCCCCAGAAGATGCAGTGAGAATTATAAAGTCCAGCAACAATGCTCAGGGAAGAGCTGCCGGAACAAGTCAGACAGAAGGTTTCCTGGAGTATGATGCTGGAGACTTATCAGTAGATGAAGATGATGCAGACTTGAGAGCTGCAATAGCTGCCAGCTTGATGGATTCTGCATCAACAACAGTCAACACTGGAGCTGCTGGCATCTCAAACGATGACAATAAGAATAGTGGTAAAGAAAACCTCTGAGAGTTAATGTTGTTTTTAGGAGAGAGATGTCTGTGTAGAAGATTTGAGTTCTCATCATAATTTGCCTTGAACCATAATTCTTGTTTTCTCTTAGGGGCATAATTTGCAATGTATACATCACTTTTGCTGATTGGTTTTCGAGAACCAAGTGTTGTAAAGCTTTTCATATATTTATAAAATAATAACTTGGGCGTTTCTGGTGGATAATAGATGATCAGAGATAGTTTCGCATTTTTACCTTCTTTTTTTCCCTTTGTTTTTTGGCCATCCTGAAACGAGATAATCAAGAAATTGCTTCCACAAATACCAAAAAAGGAATATATGTATGAAGACGCTTTATTGAGAAAGCTTCAAAAGGCAGACAGCAAGACAATGTGCGCAGCCTTTGGTTTTTAGACCAATAAATAATAAAACCCTTCCTCTTAGGTTTGGCAATGTCAAATTTCAAGATTTCTAACATGGCAAACTCAAAAAAGTCCAAAGCCCCAAATACAGTATAAAGAAACTTTAAAAAAATAGCAGCCCACATGACAATGGGTAGCTGTCTAGACGAGAGGAATGTCGTTTTCTTCGATCATCCCACCGCCCTCGCCAATCCCCTGGTTCCATTTCCATCGTCCTTCCTGGACCCCATCTCACACCCCCCACCCCCACTCCCCTCAAAATTTTATTCTTGACACTGTATAAATTGAGTTTTGTTTTCCTTTGTGTTGAATAAAAAGGGGTGGAAACTGAAAAGAAAGCCATGAGTGCGGTTTCAAGCTTTTAGGCTGGAAACTGATGACCACTAACCTTTAAACCTTTTTCAGATTTCATCCAATTGCTATTTCTACTGCATAAAGATTAGGAAATTTTGTTGGATAAGAACTCTGGAAAGCCAAGTATGATTGCTGATTCTCATCACCGAGATAAAGTATTTAAATTTCTTCCGATCATATTATAGGTGGTTCGCTTGATTTTTTTCCTGTTGCTTGACCACATTTAACTTAATTGGGGATTCTTTCTTGCTGCTTTTCTTGATATGGGTTCATCAGATCGGTTGTTTAATAGGCAGAGAACTGTTCATCAAATTCTTGGTGGCGGCCTTGGTAAGTTCATCCAATTAGATTTCTTTCTTTTTGTTCTTTTTTTTTTTTTTAACCCAAATTATACTTCTGATTATGGAAATTTTTGTACTTTGGATCACCAAAAGAAACTTGTTTATATGCTATGAAGTACATGCATTACTGCCATATACTGTAATCTATTTATCTGAAGCAAGGTATCATCCACGGATGTATACTGTCAATTTGAGTACTTAACACAGCTCTTATATATGGGTAGACAAGATATTTGCAAATGATCTCTTAGAAAAATTCTTTCATTCAATTTATTCTGTTGTTGAGTACAAAGTATTTAAACTGTGTTAGTTTTCTTGTACAGCTGCAGATGTGATCTTGTGGAGGTGTAAAAATCTTACTGTTGGTATATTGTTGGTAACTTTGGCTGCTTGGGTGGTGTTTGAGAAATCTGGCTATACAGTGTTATCATTAGTTTCAAGTGTTTTCTTGCTCCTGTTTTCGATTCTTTTTCTCTGGGCAAAATCTGCTGCTATTCTTAACAGGTAACTTGTCCAAATTATTATAGAGGTGATCTCTTTTGGGTTTTAAGAATAGTCAATCTAGGAATGTAAAAGAACACCAATACTAAGGAAGGTGTATACACTTGTATGCATCATAGGAGGATTAAGTCTTAATTCTTCTGTCTTTTTCCGCATCATATACTTGCACAAGCAAAAATTCCTTGTTTCATCTCAGTAGTAATCATGGAAAGTAAAACTGTAAATTGTACATTACACTAGAAAAAGGGACAGGAAGATGGTCCCTTTCCCCAATTCACACCTTATCTTCCCTCTTGCCCAGACATCTTCTAGATTTGCAGTTATATTTAGCTATCCTCCCACTCTGAAAAAAAAAAATGCACAATGTTCTAAAGATAATGGTATTAACCAAATCTGTTTTAGTTACTAAACATAAGATAAAAGCTGGGATAATGCAGTAGAGAAGCACATTAGAATTAGGCCATGAATTTCACTATGCAATCAAGAAAATGGCTCTAGCCTCTAGTTTAGACTTGACCTAATATCTGAGGCCTTTGAAGCTGGTCTACAACTCTGAGCTTTGCAATGATGTAATGAACTTAAAGGTCTGAAGGCCAAACTGGCATTGGATCATTACCAATTGGTATCTAGGGTTTCAATGGACATAGATCTGAATTTTTAACAATTTCCTACCTACAGATTCTGTTTAGAAGATGTATGTTTAGCACCAATAGTTATGCTGAAAGCAGTATCAAACACAATGCATATTGATTTTGTGCTGTGACTTGTAGAAAAATGTTGCACCAAATGCTTTATTTTAATGACTGTCTGAATTTCTGAAAATAGGCCCCCTCCACCTCTACCACATTTGCACATCTCAGAAGAAATGGTGAATGATGCTGCTGTTTTAATTCAAAATCACATAAATATGTTGCTATCTGCATCTGAAGCTATAGCATTGGGAAAGGACTCAAGAATGTTCGTTAAAGTGGCCGTGTTCCTGCTGCTAACATCTATCATTGGAGGCATGACAGATTTCCTCTCATTGAGTTATGTCAGTAAGTCATGATCATGTTTCTTTTATTTGAATGCAAAATTTAACATTGCATTGTGTTTTCTTTATTTCCTTCAATGAACCAATGGTTTGTTCAGCTCTCTCTCCAACAAATATTGAGTTAACCATTCCTTTTTCTTCTTTTACTTGTGTAATGCCAGGCCTAGTTTTTGTTCTTACTGTTCCTGCCCTTTACGAGAAGTATGAACATTGCATAGATGGCTATGGCTTGATAAGTTACAAGAAACTGAAGATGTTTTACAGCCAATTTGACAGAGTATGCATTAGCAGGGTTCAAAGTTGGATTTTAGAAAAGAAAAAGCTAAGCTGATACTCCTTTTCCTGATCCAAATTTGCCATATCTTCTCTATCTCTGCTGTTTCTTGTTTATTTTGAGTTTATGGAGGAAAACATTTTAAGTGAGGAGAATTTTCACGAACAGCAATTTTTTCTCTCTCTTTTCATCTGCTTCTTCCATAGACGTTTTCTACTTCTCCTGTGTCATCAATATTTTTGCACAATTTTATGGCTATGTAATCATCCCATGAGAGAAATACATGTACATGAAGATATATGCTGTACTTTATAACTGTTAGGATCTCTGATCACCTGAACGTATCCTGCCTTCATTACCTCAACTATTAAGAAATTGTTGTCATAAGAATAAGAGCATTGAAGGAATAAATAAATTTAAAAAAGAATTGGCCGTTCACTTGTGATTATAAACCAAGCTACTACTGTTCCAGTACATTACATAGGCCTAACTACCAAATAACCATGTCAATGATCATTAATAAAGAAACAGAAACAAGATAAAGATTTGCTAGTCACGGTTACTCCCAAAACTTTCCCCTTTTTCATTTTGCCAACCAAAGCTTTGTCCATCATTATTTGTCTCATTGGGATAGAACTTGCCCCGTTTAGCCTGAGACACATGCAGAGGGAAAGGAGGGGGTGGTGGAAGAGGCATAGGCTGTGGTGCTAATATGCCCTTGCCTTCCCGGAGGTCCATTGAACTACCACTGTGGACAGTTTCCAAACCTTTGTTAGTTGGAGAAGCCAGAGGCAGATTTGAGGATAAAGTCCCTGGATTTCGACCATAATCTCCATGGAAAATTGTAGAACGACCTTGAGGATCAGATGCGCTCATGAAACCCTCCACTGTCCCTTGACCAGCAGACGGATCAAAGGATCCAATGGCAGGTGACAAACTCCATGGTCGAGGATAGCTTTCTGCGAAATTTACCCCTCCTGCAGGACCTGGTGGAAAGCCCAACAATGATCCCTGCTCTGGTCCGCCTTCTGGAACTGACTCTGGCCTTGACATCTCATAAGGAGCACCATAAAATGGTGGGGGAGCATCAGGTCCAAAAGGGGGATAACCAAATTGAGGGGGAGCCAAAACTGGATTTTGATTGATTGGTACTGCAAAATTTGGAGGCTGATTGGACTGCAAAGGATACTCTGGAAAAGTAGAGTCAGATGCTTGTCCCTGCTGCTTGTCTGGAGCCTGCCCTGGTTCTTGCCGCATTCCACTTTGGGAATCAAATGCCTGCTGAACAAAGCGCCTATCAAATCCTGGAGGTGCATTTTGGTCAGACTGTTGCTCCAAATGGTTCTGAACTGCCCCGGGAAAAGCTGGCATTCCTTTTTGCTGCATGACAGGCCTAGGAGGCGGTTGGTCTCTAGATTGCTGGCGGTGAGCTTCTCGATCGTGAAGCTGGGAGTTTGAGCCAATAGAAAAGGTTGGTCTTGGTGAGGCTTGAACTGTAGAGTCCGAACCTGTAGGTTTTCTTGCACTAACAGCTTCTGAATCATTTCCCCCTTTCTCCATATTGGACGGAAGAAGGTCAGCATGATTTCCATAGATATGCGACACAAAGTCAGATTTCTTTAGAAAAGACTTGAAACAGTGAGGCGCCGCACAGATGAAGAGTTCTTCCATCCTCTTGATTGTTTGAATCTTCTGAATACGATCATTACAACTGTTCAAAATAACAAATTTTGAGTTTTTATGGATTCAAGAATATCTTTCAGAATTGGGTCCACAACACATACAAAATTACACTAAGAATGGGTTGAAAATGAAGTAAGAAAAAGAAATTGAAACTGAAACATAGACATTTAATCATTAAGTTAGCAATTCTTTATGCAAAATTTCATAGAGAACTACATTCTGTGCCCTGAACAGGTGGGAAAAGTAAAAGAAAGGGGCAAAATGGAAATCTGATAGCTGTTTTCTAAATATATTTAGTAGTCAAAAGAAGATTTTGAATGGGAGTATTGATAACGTACAAAAAGCACCCTTATTGAATAAAAGTAATACAACAAGAGCAAGTCTTTAATTTCTTGAAGTTAGTTTTCCAATCAGACAACAAAAATAATTGAAATGTACTACTTACAGGTGGCAAAGAGAATCACTCCTTGCACAATCAAGACAAAATATGTGCTCGCAAGGGCTCTGCAAGAACACGCAAACTTGTCAATGAGGTTGAGAACAACACATATGCTCTATAAGATGTCATTGCATTTACGAATGGCAATAGTGGCAGAATATGCAGGACATGCAATCACAAAAAATAGTGATGCCATTTAACTCCAATATTTTGGAACTAATATACAAGCATTAAAACGTATCCTATTTTTCCACCTTCTTATGTGTGCACAGAGGAGAATTAATCAAGATGATAAACCACAAATGTTTTCTTCGTTTCCAATATCAACATTAAAGCATTACAAAGGTTGGGAAGGAAGAGTATGCCTCAGAAAGCATGATCAAATTAAAAGAACACTTACCAACCGACCATAAATTGCTATGGGCAAGTCACAATTAACACAGAAGTGAACTCTTTCAGAAAGTTGGCGCCGGGATCTGCGTCCAATAATCTTAACTTGGGCATTAGCAGCAGGTGAACCAAGACTCTTTGCTACAGGAAGATCAGCTAAGATAAGATGATCAGGGCATGCAACTGTAACTGTGTCTGCTGGCAGGGGCTTTGATGCTCCCCCTTCATTTGTTGGCTTGCTAAGCCGGATCTGAAGCATCTTTTAGGACTTCTTCTTAAATTTGAATGATTCAATAGAAAATCAACACTTTATCTTCCTGCAAAGGTTCAAGAAACCATTTGATATAGATTCAGAACTGAGGAAACACTCAAAACATGCAAGATGAATTGTTGAAAATTCAATAAAAAGTAGGGTGCACAATCCAAGATATTAAACTGGGGTGTGGCACTGCAAAAAATAGTTAAGGCGGCAAGGTATCCAATAGGAGCACAAATATTTGATCTAATAAGTAAAATATCCAAAGAATTTCATTTACTTACTGAAGCATAAATTCTACCCCAATAAAACAAATAAGAACTTCGAGATCTAATAAAACACAATTTGTTGAATTGAACTCTTTTTGTCTTTCTTTAAAAAGTTGCAAAAACTGTATGCATCATTTAAAACCCTGATCAAGACAACTGCGCCAAATAGAGCAGGCAGTTTGACAAATGTCCTAAGCTAATAAAGCATTCACATACCAGATAAACAATCATGACTGGAATGGACCCCAAACCTATTGTCCTACAATGAAAAGTCAAATAAACAAGAAAATATCTCATACAAAATGAATATACTTTCTATCTTCTCAGATCCAAAGCCATGAAGAAATCTGAAAAGGGTAAAACAGACAATAGAAAAAACAATGCAAGAGACAATATCCCCACATAAGAGTCTGGAATCAATTGCCTGAAAGAACTAGAAATATAAAAATTTCAATGAAGAGCAAAGAAAATTAGAAGATAAAAATTCTTCACAAACCTAAAATCTGCAAAGCAAAATTTCAGTATATTTTAGTACGGTTAAAGTTATATAACATTCAAAAAATCCATTTTGTCAGAGAATATCCATGTCCGGATTTAATCTAATCATCAAATAACTGAATAGGCTAGCACACCCAAATTCTAAGAATTTCAGTCACACACAATTATACATGACACCAGTAACTTAACCTAAAGTGAAAAAATCCACGATTGATTAGATTTCGAAGATACAAAGTACAGACCAGAAGATTCAAAAGAACGCCATTAAAAACCCCAGAGGAGAAAAGACTAAGGAAAAAAAAAAAGTTCATCAGAAGATTTGGATTAAAACCCCAAATTGTTTGATTATAAAAAACCGGGAAAAAAAAAAAAAAATCTAACCGCATCCGTAGTAGTAATAAAAGAAAAGGAAAGAAAGAAAGAAAGAGAAAAAAACTGAACTGACCGGAAGCAGGAGAAGGGCTTCTTAAGCTTCAACTCTCAATGGAGTTTTCGGTGATTGTCTTCTGAAAGAGAAACCCTTCTCAAACACACACACACACAAGGAAGATTTTCTGATTCAAACGACAGTTGCTTCGCCAGGTTTTTTCTCTCTCTTACGCCGCTTTCCATATAATGGGATTTGTAATTCAAGTAGCAACGCATTCAGAAGAGCGCTGTCAGTAAGCTTTGGCACGTGCGGACTAAAGCATCCGTACAAATTATAAGTTACAACACGTTTTGATAATCCTTTGTTTTTCTACTCTTTTTTTTTTTTTTTTGTTAAATCGATAAATTGGGCTCCTGAATATTGGATTGATAAAAAGTGGCCCAATTACATTATAAAGAAAAGGACCCTTATTAACTGGCCCAATTATATATAGCACTATTTTTTTTTTTTTTCTAAAACGGAGTGTTATATTAAATAACTGTAAAAATCATATACAAAAGTGTTTAGAACACCGATAACTTGCCCAACGGGCAGTTTTCCTACACAACTTTCCTGGTCAAGAATTTTCTAACCTCCAAAGTTCTATTTAGAATGGACCTGATGATAAATAAACTACAAGGTAATAGTCACACTATTTTATTTATTTTTATTATCAATTATTTTGTAATCCTGAGTCCCGACGGAGTTGAGGGAAGGAATTTAGAGGACAAGCAGTACCTCACTAACGTAGTTATCCTTCAATGCTACCAAGAGGTCGCTCGCTGTGATTGGAATAAAAAAGAAAATGTTTAACAAATATATATATATATTAATAAAAAATAGAATAAAATTATTTAATATCTAAAAAATAATAATATAAAGTTTGCATGTGAGAGAATCCTAACAGCTTAAATATAATTCATCGCTTCTAATACATAAAAGAACAATAACTTCTAAACTAATTTACAGAAAAACTTATGGTAAAAAGGAAGGATTTGTGTTAGTCACATACTTACGAGCTGCGCCTCCTAAATCATAATAGATTTTGCTAGGCAAATATGAGTGGCACACTACCTCAGTTATCAGCAAAAATTGGATTAGTAGAATTCCAACATAACACAATCAACGGTATCAAAAAGAAATTCATAAACTGTTGTAAGTCTGGATCTTGATATTATTGCACAATTTCAATAAAGAAATCATCAAAGGAATACTTTGATCAAAATCTCTTGATTAAGGCAAGAAATAGAAATATGGAATTTTCCGGGGAATCACATGGGACTTGTGAATTTTAGTCCTGTACCATTCTATTCTAAAATAGGTAAAATCTCCTCAAAGGATCGCCCCCTGAATTATTTTGTATAGCAAAATCTGAGATTCAACCACCATCCTCAAATTCACAGTTCAAAATGGTTGAAGAGGGGTCAATCCACCTTTCAAGTCAGATCACTGCGATTCTCTAATAAGCCTCATAGTCTGAAACAAGAGAGAGGAACAAGTCAGTAAATACCGAGCTCATGACAACACAAGTATCACCAGAGTAATAAGTGAAGACTATCCTATCTAAAGAAAAGAATCATGGGCATTTAAAGTTCCTTTTATTTTCTGCTTCTGTTTCTACAAGAAAAAAATAACCCGAAAAGAAAGTTGAAGAAAATTTAAAACAGAGGTTCAGAATTGGAATTTACTTCTGTTAAAAACACTAGAGACCAGAAGCTTATCGTAGAATGTAACTAATACCTGTTCCAATGTCAGAAACATTACCACATTCCATGATCCTAGCCGTCCAAAATTTGGAATAAACCCTTTATAGAAAGCAAGAGGTCCCTGCAACAATTGTCAGAAAGGTTAAGGTGATTTCAAAACAAAAGCGGAAAAAAATCAAACAGTTGGGGACAAGGAATAAAATTTAATCAAAATGCTTAGCAAACATAAAGAAGGTGACAGAAAAAATTTCTCTATGCAAACACTTATTGAACCTTTACTGTATTTACAATTTTGTAAAAGCTGTAGCTGCGCTTACTACTCAATCAAATTACAAAAAATGGGTAATAGCAAACATTAGTTAAGCTGGACAACCATACAGTTTGTAGAACTGACTATCCAACACATGTAACATTTCCAAATGTTATATGCACTACCTTGACCTCCATTACGAAATAAACAAAGTTATATGTAGAGCAGTACCATAGGAAAAGTCTTAAACGGACACAGTAAAAGAAGAAATTGACTCACGTCATTCTTCAATGTCTTGACAAAACAATCAAGTGTACTCGTGTATGTAGAATCACCCATCATTCTAGACTTCACCTGCAAAATTCATCATTTAATTTACTTAAGAGCCTCAATGTACATATAATAAGAGCAATGCAAATCTAGGAGCCTGTCAGAAAACTGGTTTAAGTTAAGCAATGCCACCATGTAATTTACTTTAACTGCAATATAGAATAAAATCACGCATTCAAGAAAAATCTTGCAAAATCACATTCAACTTATACAGATTCTACCATAAAAAGGCAGGAAACGAATATGAAAATGACATTGAAACTGAGATAAGTGGAAATCTTAATCAAATCCAATGTTCTTTGGGCAAAATTTGGAACACAACTCCATCCCACACTGAATAAGTGGGAAAAGTAAAAGAAAGAGAAGGGCAAAATGAGAAGATAGCTGTTTTCCGATTCTTGATAAAAAACATCATAATCTCTGAAGAACAGGAGCAGAGATGAGAAACTAACTAGCTACGAGACCAGATACAAGAATTTTCACTAAAGTGCAGTATATATCAGAAAGTAACCTTGGCAGCAGATTAGTAACTAATGAATTGCTTCTGAGCACTAAATGCAAATATGTTGTGAGTAAGGCTGAAAAATAGATAGTTCACTTCCTGAAATTTAATGCAAAAAAGCCATAAAAAAATGTTTGGAACAAAAGTGTTTGCATCAGAATCACACTAAGTTCTATGCATACTCATGATCATTAATACATTTTACATTCCTGCTGTCAAAAAAATCTTTTCGCACAAGTCTTAAAGTTCTCCTCTGCACTGCAAGTGAAATGCCTAAACTACAATAAAGAATGAGAGATAAAATGGCTGAACTAACAAGCGACGCCAATTGAAACACGCAAAGTACTGAAAATTCTTGCTGATGAGAAAAAACAAAAGCATTCAATCAACATAGCTATATCTACTAAAAAAGACTAAATCCACCAAAACTCAAGCGAAGAGAGGGGGTTTGTGATTGTTAAGATAAAATGAGCCAGGTGAAAACATAAGTCAAGGGCATTGAAGTATATGATCTACCATACGATGCTAGAAACAGTAGAAAAAGCTGAATCACAGAAATAAGTGGAGATAAATACCACATCAACTGGTGATCCTATGCAGACAGCAAAAAAACCAGCTCCTAGGCCAGCTAAAAGATGAGTCAGGATATTATCCTCGAACCCTGGGATCTTTAGAACTGTCTGCATATAAATGAAAAAGGTAAGTGTGAATATGGTAAGAAAACAGAATACAATAAAATATGGATTAATGACAATAATGTAAGTAGAAGGACTAGGCAACAATATCATAATCGTATATTTGTGCTTTTACCTGCTTCACTTGGTCATAACTGGCTAATTCAGCAGCATTTATTATAGCATTTCGCGCAATATTGGGCCCAACTCCAGTCCACAGAGCCGCAAACCCTTCCTAAATTTCAATAAATAGTTTTCAACGTAAACAAATGATATTTCAGGGAACTTCAGGGAAAAGAAGAGTGAATTTGGATAAGAATCAGATATTTACCTTACTGGCAATTTTAGAATAAGCATCCAATGCGCCAGAATAACGCCTTGGAACATCAGGAGGCAATTTACCTTCAGCTTGGAGTCGTACTTTGACCAGATCGGTGGGATTTGCGACTATTATACCCAAAGCACCTATTTCATGTGAACAGATAATTATGTCAACTATCATCAAGAAAAGAGAAGATGATTATGCTCACGTCAACAATTTATCAAGTAGTGGTAAACCACGAGATTTCTCTCACCAGTTGTTAGCGCAGCAAGAATTTTCTTCGATAAGGGCACATCCCCAACATGATCCTTGCCCACATAGAAGTTTTTTACCTGTGCAGTCAACAAAAGATTATGAAAATCAAAAGCTAAATTGATAACAGAAAACACATATAAATGTACACATCACGTCGTGGTGTTCATAGAAAACATACAGGTTCATACATCCCGATCCTCAGGCCTCCAAATAGACATTGACGATGCAGTCCAGGCACAACTCCTTTCCACAAGGCAGACATACCTTCCTCTCTGGCGATGGTTCCAACGGTACCCAATAGGCCCCTATATTTAGGCAAAGCGACTCCATCTCCGCCAACAGCTTTCTTTTGGAGTTGGAGCCTAACCTTAGCTGTATCCAAGGGCAGAGTACATACCTGAAGGATCAAATAAAAGTCCATCCAAGTTGACGAATCAGCTAGAATGTACAAGTAATTGAAACTAATAGCAAAACTATTTCAAAACATAATGATAAAACCGAATACGTGACATACCACATTCAGCTTTCATATACATCACAGAAACAAAATACAGTTACAGTAGTAGAGGACATCAGAAACCTATGAAATTTGGGGATATATTGAGACACCGAAGAGTAGGCTTCACAGGAAATTCAGAGGATCAAGCCTTGAATAACCAAGCAAATCAATCGAACCATCATAGATCTTATGGAAATTTTGTTCTTCGAGGAGGCGACGAAGTGTAAAATTGAGCTTAAAACGCAAGCCGATACGAAGTAGGAAAAATAATTTGGTTGAGCAAAAATTTTCATAGAGATAGAAACAATATCCTAATATTGGAATTGCTTCAACTGTTAGTAACACAAGGAAGAATAAATACAAGTAACTATGGCGAAGAAGACCGTGAACAAGCAAGCAACCTAAATTAAGTTGAAGAACAAAAAAATGAGCAAGCACCTCGGCAAAGCAAGCAGCAAAAGCACTGCTAGCAAACTTTTTGGCCAACGAAATTTCGGATTTAGACTTTCCTTGATCGGCCACCATTGGAATGGGAAGACCAACTCAGCTCACACCACAGAACGGAATTCCGGCGAGGTCCTCTTTCGCGAATCTCGGAAAGCGTGCAGAGAGAATAACGAATAGATGGTCACGCAAATGACGATGGAGCCTTTATATAGATGGATCCCTGCATTTATTTGCCATCGTCAACCCCGCTTTTATTTATTAGTTTTTTATATATTTGCATGTTGTCCTATTTTTCTCGTATTTCTTTAATTTTTAAGTCTAATTAAATATCAAGGAAAAAAAGTAGTATTTCTTTAATTCTATTTTATCTATTTCACGGATTTGCAATAAATTAAATATCAATATTGTGAAGTATAAAGTTCTATTAATTTCTAAAAGTTTTAAGTTACATTAATAATAAATATTACAAATGAGACATAATTTTTCTTTAAAAATATCATTCAGATATTTTTCTCTCATATTTTTTGTCGGGTTTATATTTATTTTAATTTTGAGTTTTTTTTCCTCCGAATTCTATGTATGCTGTTGTTATCAACCAAATTGTTGCAATAGCTTGCGCTGCAAAATTTGCATGGCAAAAGAACTGAGTTTTATTTCATTTTTTATAAAGAAATAACTATCGCTCAAACTAACACAAATATTAATTTATTTTTGCTTTATTTTAGAGTGGAGTTTATTTTTCCACAAACCTTTTGGAACACAAAAGAGTAATTTACTTTCTGAAATTTATCTTTCCATAAATCAGCCTGCAGAAAACCAACTTTGGAGATTATCTAATACGTAACGAGAAAAGGAAAGTGGAAACACATATGATTTCCTCTTAACATATTGCTTTCCTTCAAGGAAATCCATTATTTACTCGGCATTTCCTTTATCCTATTCTTATGCTCTTCAGACTCTTGTGATGGGGTGATGGTGTGACTGATCCAGATATAGTACTTCTTGGAAAAGAGAAAGAACCCACGAGGGGAGGGAGCTTGAACAAGAAATATTATCTTGAAGATCTTGGCGAAAATTTCTTGTTTCCTCCATGAGATTCCTCTAGCAGAAGAATAAATTCTGGAAATGATCCATATGAATTATTCTTCTGGCAAGAGTAATCAGCAACTTGGGCATGTTAGAACTTCATTTAATAAGTGTGTGCTAAGAATCAGAATAATGATAATTATAATAATAATGAACCAAAGAATTTGCTAATCTGCTCCTCCTCTTGGCTTCACGGTACAGAAATACTCGAATTGCAAATCCCAACAAAACCAGCAACCTACCACTCTCACTAATTCCCCACAACCCCAAACCAAAATAATTGGTAAAACTTCAAATTTTTGATTTCCCCTATTATTCCCAAGTCCCAAAAATCTAAAAAAGCTTGTCAGTCCAGCACCTGCAATAGGGAAAATCGGGGGTTTATTCCCAAAATGTGGTAATTTTTGAGATTATTCTCAAAATATAATTATTTTTTACTATATTCTCAAAATATAATAAGTCTACTTTAACAAAATAAACTCTCATTTTTTTTTAATAAAAATATTTAAATTCTACTTTTTTTTCTTTTTAAATTTATTTATAAATTTTAATTTTTATAATTTTTTAATAATAGTAATTCATAAATTTTTTTTTATAATTTTTATAAACATTAATTATTATTATACTTGTATTATATTTAACAAAATGACGTAAAAATCAATTGAAATTATAATATATTATAATTTATTATGAGTATTTACTTAAAAAAAAAAACAAAACAAAAACTAAATCAAACAACAACCGTAAACCCTCCAAAAAAATAATAATTACACCCTTTTTATCTTTCATTTTTCACCGATTGAATCTTCCTACTCATAGTGAAAGTAGGTGAAAGTAAATGACTTCATGTACTTTTATCAAAAAAAAAAAGGGGATAGTTCACGGGTGTGATTTGATTTGGTCTTTGTTTTGTTTGTTTTTTTTTTTATATATATAAAAAAATTCAAAAATGAGTTGTCATTTCATATTTCATGTCATATTAATTTTTTTCAATTCATCAAATAAAAAAAATATTGTGTATTTGTATGTATATATATATTCTTCAATTAGTAGTTGTTATATTATATATAATAATAAATTTAATATTTTTTATTTCAATAAAATATTTTTTATCTAAATATATAATATAAATATTATTAAATTATTTACTTAAATACAAGTCTTAAAAAAAATAAAAATTAATTAAAAGAGTTTAAAAAGTAAAAATATAAGAATCTTTTGTTATTCACATCTCTTTTTATTTCGGTTTGAAGAAAGGAAGGATCCCAAAGAATCGATCTTTCTTTTTGTTGTTGAAACTCTCTTTGATTGATATGAAATTTTTCCAATGTGTGATATTCGCTCCCCCTTCCGTGGAGAGATTTTTTAAAAAATTATTAATGACTTGTTATTTTATGTCATATTAGACTATTTTTTCTTTTTTTTTTAATTCATCAAATAACATAATATTGTGTATATGTGTATATATATATTTAATTATTTGTTGTTATATTATATATATAGAAAAAAATAATTTTAGTAAATTTATTTATTTATTTGAATAAATTTTTTTATATAAAAATTAATATAAATTTATTAAATTGCTTATTTCAGGAACATAAATATAAGTCTTAAATTAAAATTATAAAAATTAAAAAAGTAAGAATCTTATGTTATTTACCTGTTGTGGATTTTATTTTTTTATTATTATTATTAATTTGTCATTTTATGTTATATTGAAATTTTTTAAAATATAAAAATTCATTCAATATATAAAAAAATTTATTTGAATAAAATATTTTTTATGTCAATATATAATATAAATTTATTAAATTACTTAATTCAAGAATATAAAAACAAATTCTAAATTAAAATTATTTGAATATATAAACACAAGTCCAAAAAAAAATTACTTTACATTAATACATAAAATATTATTAAATATATTATAATTTCAATTGATTTTATGTTTATGAAAATTATAAAAAATAAATTTATGAATTACAATTATTAGAAAATTATAAAAAATTAAAATTTATCAATAAATTTAAAAAGAAAAAAAAAGTAGAAAAATTTAAATATTTTATTAAAAAAAAAAGGGCCTATTTTGCAAAAGGATAGACTCTCAATATTTTATTAAAAAAATGAAAGTCTACTTTGTCAAAGTAGACTTAGTATATTTTGGGAATATGATAAAAAAATAACCATATTTTTAAAAGAATTCAAAAATTACCACATTTTGGGAATAAACCCGAAAATCTGGATTAGGTTGGAGAATGGAAGGTGCATATAAAATGGAATATGCTTCGACACAAATAACAAGAAAGTAAGCGGTCATTTTAGGCACATCATGAAAGTCCCAAATCAGGGAAGGCCAGTGTAACACAATAGCAATAACCAAGCTGATAAATGATAATAGGATTTTGTTTTTTTGACAAAATTTTTTTTGCTATGTAGCCAGTTATAATATGTACGTTGCACCAGAATCATGCTCAGTTTACTGCAAGAACTATCATATAATCCAACGAGATCAAACAGAGAAGGTAGCACCAAATAGGAATCAATTATCAATTTAATTTATTCCTGCATTCATACGGAATCATAGTAATTTAAAATATAAGTAAATGGATGGGACTACTAAAATGAGGTTTCAACAGCCAAAAGGAGTAAGTAAATAAACAAATAAAAAGCAAATTCTTCTCACCTCAAACGTTACTGGGGTACATGAAAACTCTAACTCTAGATCCCTGGAAATAAACCAAACAGAAACAAAAATAAGCCCTCGTAGTAAGTTAAAAGCCACTACATATCTAGCAATGGTACGAAAGACAAAATTAATTTAAAAGAAAAAATTATGTATCACCATAGATTTAGGAGGCAAATTAGACTTGAACTTGGCACGAACAACACCGCTGTTACCATGAGGACGGGTGACTTTGCCCCAAATGCAGCGGTAGTGAGAACCATTTTTCTTAACCTTGGCCTTGTAAATATAAGCCATGCGTTTCCCCAAGTACCATGATACCTCTTCGTTACTGTTCACACCTTCAATTTGTATTAGAGAAGTGTTTGGATACTGATTCGACTTCGACCTTTTGTACCCCAGGATTGATCCTTTTACATACAACCTACAACGATCAAAAATCAGAATGACATCAATTCAAATCCTAAAAAAACACAATAACAATATATACAATCATGATTATGGCTGAATGAGAAAATTAGAAAGAAATACCTGACGCGTTCGCCTTGTCGGCCCTTCACCATCCTCGTAAGTCTGCTTGCTTCAAAGACCGATTGCCGAGAGAGAGAGAGGATAGAGTTCTTCAGAATGGCGAGAGCGAGGGAAAATAACAAACGAACCCTAACTGAAAACGGGAAAATTTCGGATTAAGAAGGCCCAATGTTAAAAAATATTTCTTACTTGGCCCAACTCAGAAAGTATTTCTTAATTGTTGTTTATTAAGATGGCCCAATGTTAAAACTTAGCCTATGTTAACGAAACACGTGGTACCCTTTGACGTGGCAAGATATACCTCCACCTCAAGGTCAAATGAAAAATGCTGAGTTGGATCCAGCACTGTTTCTCGATCAAAAAAGAGTTAAGAAAAGAGGACTGGTAGAATGTGTAGACCCCATTGTTGTGACCTGGTAGATATTGTCTGACGTTTTGTGTACTTCCTTGTCGATTAAGCCATTAAGGAGGTAAACCAAATGAAACGATAACTTCGAACGGTGGATTTCTGGGCGTATGAATAAAATTGGATTTCAGTTCAGCCATTAATAAATATACTCCTCCTGACAGTCTTCTGTGTTCTTCCAGAGTTTCAAGAAACCCAACATGGAGCAGCCTTTGTTATCAGCATCAGGTGATCATTCCGTTAAAGAAAAAAGGGGGAAATGAAAAAGTTTTCTTTTGGCGGATTCTTCTTTATCCATAACATATATATTCATTTTAAAATTACTCTTTGAAAGAATGATGTTTCTTATGCTGCTGGATTAACTGTTCTTTTAATTTGTACAGAGCAAAGGGGATCAGGAGATCATGGGACTGAGAATTTGACTCCGTATGAGTACGTGGGTAGGGCTGGTTACGTATTCCCGACGGCTTCCTTGGCCGGAACTGAGGTCAGTGTCGATGAGATCCGATCAGCTGCTTCTATTCCTCAATCTGAAACTTATCCTCCTTCCCTTCACGCTGCTTTGGTCAGCCCACCTCCTCAGCCCCAAACTTACGGTAACAGACTGCAGGAAATCCTTTGTCTTTTTCTAGTGTTAATTGCCTAATCATATACATATATAGATGTTTGAAAATGAACCTGCCCTTTCCGCAAGAGGACAATTTTTTTTTACCCTGTAATTTGTGGAAGTGTGGAAATTAGACAAATGGGTTTTTTGCTTTATCCCTTATTTATGCAACTGCTGTTTAATTTTGAAGGACCTCTCCGCATTAGTGAAATCTGCTTTTCTTCAATTGATCAGTTGTTTGTATTTTTGGACTCAGAAATTGGCTGCATTCATTTTGCGCATATTTTCCCATGTTTGAAGTATCTTTAGAGTTAAATTATCGATTTGTTTATTGCAGCTCAAGACATTGTTTACCAGGGACAGGGAGGATATTATGGAGTTCCAGTGGGGCATACTAGTGAAGTAAGGAGGTCAGTTTATCATACCATCTATGAATCATATAGAATGTTTAAAACATGTACTTATAGAAAGATTATTGAAAAGGGAGAATTGGATCAGTGTATTTGTTTTATGATGTTTTTAAAATGGAACAACAGAATGCCAGCTACATACTTATTGCTTGATGCATTACCAGTAGCCAAATAAGAGGTGATCAGCTAAAATTGATCACTTGCCTTCTTTTAGATAGTCATATTTTTCCCAGTAGAAATTCATTTTTTTGGGAAAACTATATACTTAATACACTTTCTTCTTTCACTTCTCACGAGATGCCGTTGCTGACACAGAATTTTGTTTGCTTCTTCTCTATTTGAGCTTACTTTATTTAATTACATGTACAGCACAATATTGGATGAGGTAGAGATCCGGGAATTACTTCTAGATCATGTTGGCCATCATTTTTGCTGGGGAAGCCGTCCAGCTAGGACCTGGAAAATTCATTCTGTCGAAGACTGCAATGTTTATGTTGGAACTTTAGAAACTTTTACAGAGGAAAGGGACACATTAGTTGAGTGGGAGCCATACCTTGGTGGAAAAATTGATGGAAAAGAGAAGGGGCCTGAACTGGGAATATGGGAATTGGATTTGAGGTCTGAATTTCCTGTTTTATTTGTACCTTATAAGGAGTCGCGAACAAAGGTTCCTCATTCTGATGTTATTGACAAGTGCTCAGGTAATGGCAATTCAATTTCTGTTTTTGAGCAACAATAATAGTAAGCAAACTACTAATACATTCAAGTAATAATCAGTCTCCCTAACTGCATTTTGTTATATGTTTCTTTGACTATTACATTTTCATTGAAAAGATGGTCCCCCAAGTTAAGACAATCAGTCTAAATTCTTTATTTCAATGTCTCCGTAGATTGCAGTGGGCAGGGAAATATTGTGTGTCAGACATGCAATGCTGATCAAGAGCCAGGATTTTACAAAGAGAATCAGATGATGCATTGTCCTGTTTGTTATGGGAGAGGTTTAATTGCTCATGGGGATGGCTCTGACACAATGTAAGGCTGTGATTTCTGCCCTCAACTTGATTTCCTTTAGAACATTGTCTGGTCTCAACTTGATTGGAAGTAAGTATTCTGTTTTACTAACCTGTTTATCTGCAGATGTGCGAACTGTAACGGGAAGGGAAACCTTCCTTGTGCAACTTGTGGATCTCATGGGCTAATTAAATGTGAGAAGTGTCATGGCAGTGGTTCTCTTTTGACACGCAAAGTTGCTGCCATTAAATGGTATGTCTTCTAAAAGTTAGTATTTTCAATGTAAAACTGCTTTTAACTGCAAAGGATAAGATGATTTAAGTACCAATGCTAAGTGCATAGGATAAGATGATTTAAGTACCAATGCTAAGTGCATAGGTTAAGATGATTGGTACAGACTAATCACTGCAAACTTGAAGACATTGATGAAAACAGGAGGAAAATGGGAAAAGAAACAGTGATGGAAATGTTTAGAACTCTAAGAGCTTACCTATAAAGGGAGAGAGTCCCTGTATTATATTTTGGAGGATTATTTTGTGGTAATCATTTCACTTAACCTTACATAGGTTAATAACTCATGTAACTTTGAGTTATTCAAAATTTGTTCATTATTGAAGTTAGACTCTTTTTTGAAATGATTCTCATCTATAAGTTTTCCAATGAGTTAATATTTACCCACACCATGGTTGGACTGTCTGGGAATAGAATGCAATGGCTACTATAGAATAGTTATTTATTTTACTACATGAAAATCTTTCCTAGTGCTGAAACCAAGAACTTTGTTATGTATGTTACCCACCCAAAAAAAAAAAAAAAAGAACTTTGTTATGTATGTCTCTTAGTAAATTGCAGTTGGATAGTTGTCAGTTTGAACAATTCATTTTTATATATGCAGTTTCTTTAGGTACTTTTGCATTTTGTCATGATCTGGTTCCAATAAATGCAGTGTTCATGATCTTGCAGGAAGACATTTTCAACTCGAAAAGTAAGTGCAACAAGTGGAGCAGCTTCTGTTCCAGATGATGTCTTCATCAGGGCAAAAGGGATCCAGTTATGCAACACGCAAGCATATCAATGTACTCCTGCATTTTTCGCTGATTCAGTATTCTTGAACAAGTTCTCCTCCGAGGTAATTGCTGAGAGGGCTTCAATACCTCCTTCTTCAAGAGTTATATGTGAGAGACACATCATATCCGTTGTCCCTGTGACTCGGGTGACAATGACTCACTATAATCGTTCTTTCAGTTTCTATATCATTGGAAATGGTAGAGAAGTTTATTTAAAGGACTATCCTTCTAGGTTTTGTTGGGGCTTATGCCCATGCTTGGAGTGGTTAAAACTTTAGCTTCAATATCTTGAGTTCAATTTCCTTTAATTTGTTGCCTTGAGGTTGTTTATGTAAAGCGATTGTTTTCCCCCTCTTTTTCCTTTTCTGCATTATATTTTGTGTTGTGTTAATAAGAGTGTGGTCTCTTTATATATATATATACATTTTTCCCTGATTGATGAGTTTGAAACTACTGATAGTCTAAATAATGGTATCTATCTACTGACAACAGTGACTATTCCTTTTTTATGTGAGTGTTTTTCTATTGATAGTTCAAACTTCCAATCTAATGGTTAAAAAAGAAACAGGTTGCTAGTAATCCTTGTGCCATTACGTGAACCAAGCCAAGTGGTGGGGCGGATGTACCCACAACCATAGGGAAGAATATTGGAGAAGAAGTCACTGTTACGACTAATCTAAGCAACTTTACTAGCTATTACTTTTAACTGAGGCCAAAACCTGCTTAGTTTTGGAAAAGCCAGCAAGAAAAAGAGATACATGTTAGAGAAGAAGTTTTGATAATTTTGAGGAAGGGAAGATTGATGATCATGGGACTGGGAGGCATGTGTGCATGTTACTAGCTAGATTGCACATCAATCATTGGATAATCACAATGTCCAAAGAAACACACAGATAGGCAATTGATTCTGTCATCATTATTGTATCTGTTGTCATTCATTCCGAGAGTGCCGCCTAAATACAGATCTTCACAAACCAAAAGTATATATACATATATGATTACGATTCTCCATTTGTTTAATCAATAATCTCTCCCCATAGTTTCTTTGGAACTTCAACAATGGAAAAAATTATTCCAAAGTGGCTTTGGACTGGACCTTCCTATGTGTCATCTTATTGCCTCGCCTCAACTCAAAAATTCCCATTCACAGATGTCACGCTCCGAGGAATTGTTACCGACAGACACCAACGTTTGCCGTCCTCTTTTTCTTTATTTTTGTCTAACAAAATGAACCAAATTAAAAGGAGAATCCCATGATTGTAATCCAAAAAAAAAAAAAAGAAAGAAAGCTGCTTTTTTGCCAGTTATGTAGAGCTGCATTTGTTTCAATGAAAAAAAAAAAAGAAAGAAAGAGAAAACTTCTATTCGTCATTAATTGCTACTGTTGTGCCTTCACGTTAAAGAGATACACATGTGATTTTTTGTGATACAAATTTCAGGATGAGGGTGAAGACATTACTACCATTCCAAACTTTATATATATATATATATATATATATATATTTCCACTATCCTCAACAATTTTTCCTTTTTTTTTTTTTTTCAATTAGTATAAAAATGGAATTTATCTAAAATATTCCCTTTTTGAAAAAAAAAAAATAACAGTGGTCGAGATTCACTTATGGATTGTGGAATTTTGAGGATGGGATAATGGTGAAAATATATTAGTTCGTGAAATATGAGAATATCTTGAATGCAATCAATAGATCACGGGTTGTTATTAATGGGATCTTGGAGTAAGTTAAATTGAATCTCTCCCGTAATTTGTTTTAATTCAAAATAATTCAATAATGTTTTCCATTTTATAATATATATATATATATATATATATATATATATATATATATATATTAGGTTATGTAATGCAACCGTTATATAGAGAAAGATATTTTCATCTATACTATATCTTGAACCTATAAACTTTCGAAGTTATAAGTGAAACAGCTATCAACAAAGCTACGCTTTCTTGATTTCAAGAAAGAGAAATTATTTTCAAAACTAAAATAATTATAGAAATAAACTCAACAATTTATTATTCTACAAATTTGGTTGCAGCTGCATTTGGGGAAGGATGGATGGAGAAAGTAAACATTTATTAGGGAAATTTGTTTGTTTTGGGCGATTCCCAGTTTATCTGCCATTCTTTTTTTAGCAAATTTTAACTGACACGTGTAAACCTACCTTTTTTTTTTTGTTTTTTCTTATTGCGTGTTTCCTTCACAACTCTTTTTTGGTTGTTTTGGGGAATAATAAGTAATATTAAAACTCAAAAAACAAGAATTGAACAAATTGTTTGGGGCCAACTTTTAGCAGCCAGTGTTATTAGTTAGTTGACTAATATAAAAAGGGGACGCGACAAATGTCAATTTCCAAGTGGAATATTAAACGTGAAAATATGAAAAGAGAATTATTTATTTATTTATTTTTTTTTGTTTAGGCGGCATTTGACTTTTCCCATTTCTCCCAACCAAACCAATTATGCTCTACTTCTCCCTCACTTTACTCCTTTTATATATATAATCAATCTAATTATTTGTTAATTTTAATTGATTTAAAATTGAATAATCGAGTCAGATTATATTTTGAGAAATACTTTTTATTTTCTGAAGTGAGTTTTGTGCTATGTCATGATTTCATGTGATTTGAAAAATATCACTTCGATCGAGAAGGTGACTCTGACGAAGTGTGAGATTAAGCAAGTGAATTTGGTTATCCAAGTACAAAGAAATTATAAATTCTTAGAAATGATTTTATGAATTTCAGTGCTACATCATAATAATTTTTTTAAAAAAATAATAATAATAAAGAAAGAAAAAAAGGTTCTAATAGCGTGGATTAGCTGGAAGTACGAACAAGACAAAGAACAATGAGGAGCCGATGGTTAAGGAAAAAAGGGGGGAATGGGAGAGAGACGCGTTGGCGGTTCCATGAATTGTCAACGATTACTCGCCGCACCGCCAAATCTCTCTAACGTCTCTTTATAATTGGTTTTGTTGGTACTTTGGTACTGCTACACGCTTTCAATCATTTGACTCTTTTCTTACACTTTCCCAGAAATACTACCTGCCTCTCTCTCTCTCTCTCTCTCTCTCTTTTTTTTTAATCTCAACGGAGAGTTTTATTGAAAAGAAAAAAAGGATACAAAGATACAGTGGGCTCAACTATAATTAATAAGAGGTGATAACTAATTCGATAGTTTGGAAGAGTTGATGGGGACGTTTTAATATCTCCATCCAAGGCGTGGATGGTCGGGTTCGAATCCCCGGAGGTAGTTAGGTTAAAGCCCTCACTGGGTCAGGTCCTAACCCTCGAGTAAGAGTTGAACTCTACAAGCAGCGCTCTGCGCAAGTCGGTTAGCAACGAAAAGGTAGGGGCAAAGAGGTGGTACCTAAAAAAGAAAAGAAAAAGAGGTGATAACTATTAGTTTTTGCATAATTTGATTTTCACTGAGAAAACAAGATAAAACTAGACCCTAAAGATAGAATATGATAGAAAACTATATATACTACACATATGCCTAATAGAATGTTAGAAAAGCTTGAGAAATTAAAGAGCAATCTTTAATGGGGTAGATTGTCTAAAGTATGAAAACACTTCATCATTATTATCTTTTTGATTTCCGTATCGCTTGACTAGAACTCAGCCACCAAATTTATATCCAAAAGAACTATAAAGAAATAGTGAAAAATATTTACTAACAAATTAACCTGCCTTCTTATTTGTATAAAAAAAAAACTACAAAGAAATCGTGACAACATATTTAAGGGAGAGAGAAAACTGCCTTTCTCAAAGAGAGAGAGCATCGCTCTCTTTCCTCTCTCCATTCCTTCTTCGTTTTCCTTTCCTTTTAGACTAATTTGGGAAATAAACATATCTCTTTACTTCACGCATTCAAAAATTAAAATAATATTTTTATAATTAATATAAAATTACAAAATTTATACATATTTAGAAAATTTTGATGACAAAATTAATTAAAAAAAAAAGGAAAAGAAAAAATTGTTTATAAAATATGTCACTTGTTAAAAAATTAATACTTTTTAATTTTTTTTATAATAAGTGTTACACATATTTACATAATAACATTTGACCATTTTTATTTATTTATTATAAAACAAAATGTCACACCAAATGTTAGTGATTGCTATTTATATGCTTTGATGAACATTTCAAGCCACCTTAAAATACTTTTTTCCTTATAGCAAATTAAAACCCTTGTAGTTTGACAAAAATTATGAATGCTCCACAAGATTATCAGTTTTATATTTACTGTGACTGTTATATAAAAATTAAGATAAAATATTATTTCGAATAAGAGTCAAATTCAATAATTTTAAACCCGAATTAAAACAAAACCATATATATATATATATATATATATATATAAAAGTGACTATTATTTTATACATATATAGAATAGATAGACGTCACTATTCACTTGCAACACTTTGGTTAAATTGTAGTAAGTAGCACTAATTATTTAGTATTATTTAGGCATTAACGGTTGGTTTAACCCAACATTCCATACCATAACCATAATCATCAAGCAAAAAAAAGTTGTACACTATTTAATTTTATCATCATTAAATTAATATTCTTCCCACTTCAATCACATTAACTAACGGTCCAAATTCTCTTTTCATTATTTTATATATTATATTTAATTCAGACATATTTTCATTATTTTATATATTCTATTTAATTCAGACATATTTTAATTGATAACAATTTTATTTATAAATTAAATTATAATTTTTTTTTCTTTTCCTTTTTTTTTAAAAAAATGTTGATGAAACTTTTCTAATGACTATAAATTTTTAGGGTACTTTTAAGATGTTCATTTAAAGTTCATTAATACTATCTTTTAATTTTAAATTGATATTCCTACCAAAAAAAAAAAAAAAACAACTTATAAATTACTAATTCAAGCAAAATAACAGAAAAAATAACTTCCTATCTAAAATAAAGATATTATCTTATCTTGGGAGGAATCCCACCCATCAAAATTAGAAGAAAAGGATTTCTAATTAAACTCAAATTTAATATATTAATAAAAAATTGTGAATAAATCTAAATAAAATAAATTAATATCAATTTTTTATTTAAGATTGTAATATTAATTTAACTCTGAATATTATTAACATTTTAGATAATGTATTAAAGAATCTTAACGATACCAGAGAATTTACTGATTCTTTTTAAATACAAACTTTTTTTTTTTTTAAAATCAGAGAGAGATTACAATATAGAAAAAGAATCCCACCGAAGATAATTTATAAATAATCCACCAAGGAAAAAAAAATCAGTCTGAGTTTCCTTATAAAATATTCATAGGGAAAGAATTATATATACATATTATATATATTATATATGATATGTAATTCTATTCTATAAGTAAATGTGTGCTTTTAGAGAGAGAGAGAGAGGGGCGTAACAGACACCCCCGAAGAATATATATATATAAGAGAGAGACGAACACTAAAAAACAAAGCAACGGTTCCGAAAATCAGAAAACATTCAAGCGCCAATACGGCTTTCTTCTCTATCTCTAATCCCTCTTTTTTCCAAGATTTTCTCCCTTTCTTCGTTTCTTTCTCTTTCTGTGTGTGTGTGTGTTTTTTTTTTTTTTTTTTTTTTTTACTTCTGGATATTCCTTTTTTTTTTTTTTTTTTAAATTTTTAATTTTGGTTTTTGTTTGATTATTCAATCTGATTCCACATAAGGTGGAATGTCTACCGGTGGCGCCACCACCAATAATTCCGTCTGTGGAAGTCCACCGACTACTCACCATCGTCGTCGCATTGCTGATTCGATGGCTGACTATTCTTACTCTTCTGATCATAATAAATTGTTAGATCATATACAGATTGGGGTTGATCATTCAACAATCGTGTACGCCGATGATGGCAGTGATGATGGTGGCAGTTGTGGTGGTGGTGGTGTTGTTGTTGGTGTTGGTGGTGGTGGTCAGGGTAATTGTATTGACGGTAGTTGTTGTGGTTGTGGCGGTGGTGGTGTTGGTGTTGGTGGCGGTTACCGGCATCATCATTATTTCTCACATCACCATCCCTTGGTACGAAAAAGGGTGCCGCAAAGTTTGGTTTATGGTGTAGAAGGATTCTTTTTGTATCTTTCGGATACTTTGCATTCTTTGAGATCAAGGAAGAATATGGGGCGCACGTTGTTTGTTTTGCTGATGATATTGGTTGTGGTATCTGTGTTTTTGAAGTTTTTGTTAATGACGAATGGTGGTCAGTTAGAACTTATTAGGAATTCGGCCGCTAGGAATAATGGTGGTTTTTCTATCATTACGAATTTTAGACATGATCTGGAAAAGGCTCAGAACGTTGTCTCCGAGACGGACCGCGTGCAGAAGAGACAGATGAAAGAATTTCCTGTAAGTATTCGGAAAATATTTTTAGGTTCTTCAGAGGATTATCTCTTTTTTTCCCTTTCTTCTTCATTCACATTTGTTGAAAAAAAAAATTCATTACCTTATTCATCCAATTGGTTTGATTTTATGAAATTTCCTCGTCGGAAATCTGATTTCCGACCCGCCGATGGGAACTGTTCGTTTCAAGATTTTGAATATTTAGGGAAAAAGTTGAAGATTCAAGATTGTCATTTTCCTACAGAGAGCAATTGGGGTTTAGAATTAGAATTAGAATTAGAATTGGAACGTTCTGTTTTCCTTTTTTGACCCAAAGATAGAAGTAGTGGGAGGTAGGCAACAAACTAAAAGCGTTGAATCGTGGTATTTTTATTTTTATTTTTGACCAATTCCACTGTAAAGATGGCTCTTTGGATTATTACATTCCCGTTATTGTGTGTCTGTTATTTTTTAACTTTCAACCAACCAAAAGGATGATGATTGAAAAGGGAAAAATTAAATAAACAAAAAAGAGGGAGAGAGAGAGAATTTCACCTTACCCTGCTTTTAGGGTATCTATCTGCCCAGAAAGCATCAATGGAGTTATTTAATGGACTTAGTTTTTTCTTGTTCACAAGCCATTTTTGTTTCAGTATGTGTGTGACTATTTTTGATGACATTCTTGTGTCAGGTCCCAGAAATATGGATGAAACCAAACAGTGATAATTACTATCAATGCATTGGCCGGCCGAAGAATCAAACCTGTATGTCCGTCAGTCTTTTTCTTACCTGCTGCATTTTTGAGTGTTCTTTGATTAAACTGGAGACCATTCTCTAACTTATTTTCCTGTCATCTCAGGGAAAAATTTCCAAACAAATGGCTATATCCTTGCTCATGCTAATGGTGGGCTTAACCAAATGAGAACAGGGGTGAGTTAGTTTCAGAAGCTTGTGATTTTTTCTTAGTTAATCAAATGGCTATATGACATATTGCATATTGCAGATTTGTGACATGGTTGCAATAGCTAAACTTATGCGTGCTACTCTTGTCCTTCCTTCTCTTGATCACAACTCCTTTTGGACAGATCCTAGGTACTAAAATTCCTTTTCCTGATAACGCAAGGAGTTTCTGTCTTAGGTGAACTTCTCTTATTGTTGTTGTTCTTCTGCTGTTGCCTGTTCTTGCAGTGATTTCAAAGATATTTTTGATTGGAAGCGTTTCATTGAGGTATTGAGTAAGGAAGTTGAGATAGTTGATTCTTTGCCACCTCGATATGCAGCAATAACTCCTCTTGCAAAAGCACCTGTATCTTGGTCCAAGGTCTGGAAACAACAATTAGTCCTTTTTTTAATTGAAGATTTTTACATTGTTCTTTAGCTGCAGTACTAACACTTTGTTTGAAGTTGTGTTTTTGCAGGCTAGTTACTACAGAAGTGAAATTCTTCCTCTGTTAAAGAAACACAAGGTTATCAGATTCACCCACACTGATTCACGTCTAGCTAACAATGCCCTTGCACCTTCTATTCAAAGACTTCGCTGTCGTGCAAACTACGAAGCTCTTAGATACACACCAGAGATTGAGGAACTGGGGAAGATATTGATTGATAGACTTAGGAGTGATGGTGAACCATATCTTGCATTGCATCTGAGGTAAAGAAAAGAAAAACCATCTGATGATAGAATATTGGATTTCTTCAGCTTTGAGATTTATAGTTAATTATTGATAATAATATGCAGGTATGAGAAGGATATGCTTGCTTTCACTGGTTGTAGTAACAATCTGACTGTAGAAGAGGCTGAAGAGCTTCGGTTAATGAGGTACAGTGTTAAGCACTGGAAAGAAAAAGAAATAGACAGTAAAGAGAAGAGACTCCAGGGTGGATGCCCTTTGTCTCCAAGGGAGGCAGCTCTTTTTCTCAAGGCCATGGGGTATCCATCAACTACAAGAATATACATAGTTGCTGGAGAAATCTATGGGAAGAACAGTATGGATGCACTGCGTTCAGAGTATCCTAACATTTACACTCACTCTACACTTGCAACCAAGGAAGAGTTGGACAAATTCAAAAATTATCAGAATCGTCTAGCTGCCTTAGATTACATTGTGGCTCTTGAAAGTGAGGTCTTTGTTTATACATATGATGGTAACATGGCAAAGGCAGTCCAGGGGCATAGGAAATTTGAAGGATTCAAGAAGACAATAAACCCTGATAGGTCTGTTATCTTATCCAGCCACATATATATGTATATATATTTGTCATTTCTGATTATGATGCTTATAAAAACTCAATTTCTGTACAGGCTTAGTTATGTTGCAGCATTAGATTTACTGGACAACCAAACGATATCTTGGAAAGAGTTTACCTCTAGGGTCAAGGCGTCACATGCCAACAGACAAGGAGGACCTGATCGTAGAGAACCAGGAGAACTTCCAAGATTAGAGGAGAATTTCTATGCTAATCCTTTTCCCGGTTGTGTTTGCCGTAAATCCGAGGAGGAGGTGTTAGTTGACCAAAAACACAACCAAAGACCTGGTGGTGGAGCTGCTTCACAAAGATAGGTGTCTTCGGCTAATCAGAGTGTACTTCAATGTATATAGCTTTCGGAGGAAAACATAAAGAGTTATCCATGGTGGCCTAAAACAGCTAAAAGGTCACGGGAAAAAGAGAGAAGAAGAAGCAGTTCTTGGCCAACGAAGAATCTTAGCAAAGAAACATGGACTACTTCCTTTCTGTTGCTCCTCAAGTGCAAGTTGCATGTTTGATTCTGGTCCTTGGAGTTTATCAGTTACCAGCAGAATCATCTGAAGGCAATTTTTAAGAAAATTTTGTATTTCAAGTTTTCGTTTTGGTGTACAAAATGCACATAAGAAAGAAGATTCCACAAGAGAAGTAGAGAGAGAGAGTTGTAAATCAGGACACACACACACACACATTCTTCATTGATTATTCTTTTCTTCATTGTCTTGGCATCATTTTCTGCCTAAATTGAAGACAAAACTTTTTTCCCTGATATTACAAATAGAGTTCCTGCATTCTCTGAATTTGTAAATCTATTACAAGTAATTCTACCACATAGAGGGTACATAGACCTGTTCTTTCAGATTTTGTGCAGCACTTTCAGAAGGGAAACCACGCACAGCACCAATAGTCCATTGCGATATAATGCCAGCAGCAATAGCAAAACGAAGCTGCTTTTCCAAAATATCTTGATTTTCAAACATCTGAGGTTCACTTGTTAACTTTCTCATAATCCCAGCTACAACAGCATCACCAGAACCTGTTCTATCACAAGTAAATGGCGTTATGAGCACGTCCTCTGTACCAACAACCACCCCATCAAAAGAAGGAGAATAATAATGTATCCGTAATGTTCCATCTGTTACAAACAATAACTTCAACCCTTTATGCCAAAGAGGAGAGATTTCTTCAGGAGTGTAATGATAGTAATCTCTCCTCTTCTTTGTTTCCTCGAAATTTTCACAGTAGTACTGAGGTACATAGTTTCTTCTCCTCTCGTAATGTTCTTCATCTAAAAGGAACTCTAGCTCTTGCTTTGAAACCTCAATTATGTCCGCTGCTTCCCAGGCTTTCTTTAGCAGTTCTCTGGTCTCGTCCCGTGATTTCCATAATGGCAATGGAAGATTTGGATCAAAGAAGATAAGAGATCCAAATTTTTTAGACCATGAAATTGCTCTGAATAGAGCAGAGTGCATGGAAGGAGATGTTAAAACTTCAGAATTGAAATGGAATATCCTAGCCTGCAAGGATAAGAAATGTCATAGTTAATTAATAAAATTGAGTTGGTGTAGTAGGGGAAATCATAAGAACTAGAATTTACCTCTTTGAGCACAGAGAGATTCAATTCTGAGCTAAGCAATGAATCTTCGGGACAATCTTTCACTGTCTCCGCCTTGATTTTGCCATCATCGAACTTAAGTTTCATATAAGTACAGGCAGTTCTTGAATTGCTGTCGAATTTCACCCCTCTCGTCTGCACCTTCTCCTTATTCATGAGCAAAACAATTTCTTGACCAAATTCATCATTCCCAACTTTTCCTATGAAGGCTGCTCTACCTCCAAGCCTAACATGAGAAATAGCCACATTCGAAGGCGGTCCACCGGGTGCCCTGACGAACTCCGGTGGATTCCATTGCAGCATTTTCCACTGTGAGTAAATATCAGGATGCATCTGCTCCGGTGATACTCTCACCGTGGGCACAAACTCCTTTTGGGCTGCCCCAAAACAGCAGATTAGTGGTGGGCTCTCGTATGGAAAATCAATACCGTCGTCGTAATCACCAATCTCCTCATCATCCAGTAACTGCTCATTTTGAACGTTTAATTCATTGCTAACATCCTTCTTCGGTTGGGATTTCCTGGGGCGTCTAGACTTTTTCGTCGTTGTGGATGTTG